>JADWOT020000001.1:13456323-13550081 GCA_036345935.2 Taenia hydatigena
GAGTGTGCATTTATGCGTGTGGATTGATAACGGGTTATCCTTGCAGTTGGCGTTAGTTGCAGCATTGTGTGCGTGAGACTTGAGGTTAGATGCACATGTATTGCATCATGGAAAGGAAGGAATGCAAAAGCACTTCTCTCGAAGGACACTACCTGTGAGGATGCTCTAAAGGTGGTCAAATAGGTGGGTGGGTCTGTCTGTAGCAATTTCATCGTCAAACAGGTGGGTTTAAGAGCACACTTCCTACATCTCCTATAGCTTGTCGAATGATCCAGTCTTGAAGAAGAGTAGAAGTTGGTATAGCAATGGTGAGGAAGATAACACCTCAAATTACTTGTACGAGCCTGCCCACGACCCATCATTAATGGCGACCTCCCACAGTTTCTTAACACCGCCATCTTGCTGGTTGAATAATTCCACGCTTCTATGTCTCTAGAATGAATATATTTTGTCCGAAGAGGCATGTAGGATGTTAAAGTAAAAGTTGCAACGAAGCAGCTCATGCAGATGCTCGAGTTGAAGAATTGGAGAAAGGAGGCTTGATATAATCATCTGATGTAAAGTTTGTGAGATTGCAATGGCCACTAACTTTCATCATCTTGTCTAGAAGTTGGGTTAATTAAAAGGAAGAATTGGAGGGATGCGATATGGCAGGCTATGCAATAGGTGAATTTGGTGATGAATGCGTGAGTGCAAGACGGAGGTGAAAATCGGACAGGAAGAAGTGAGTGAAAGGAGGTAGCCAAAAAGAAAAAAAGAGAAATGAGGAGACAATCGTGGTAAATGATTTCACAATCCTTTCAGGGTGAAGTAGAGCAGGTCTCCAGCACTTTGTGAAAGCAAGTGCATTTCTTTGGGGTTGAAGCTGCGGTTAAGGCAGTTTAGTCAATGACCGAAGAAAAGGAAGAAGTAAATGGCAGCCGTGAAGTCGGGTGCAAAAGGAAATGCTTCTGACGGTTCACTCCATGCAAATTTCCACTTCTGTGACATTAACGAACCCAGCTTCTGTGTGGCCTCACAATTGTCTTGTTTGCCCCAATGTCCATCCACTTAATTCACTAAGTCACTCCTATGAGAACGGTAAGTACTTAAATAATTTAGTGAAACGCCCAAATTTTGGGTTCAAGGAGATTGAGTGAAATTATTTTGCTGAAGTATGTTTAATTTGTATGTGCTTGATTTGCTGCGTCCCATATTCTGTGCCTACTTAATGGATCAGATAGCAGAGGATGTTAGAGTGTTAATCCGACCACCTAACCCCTATTTCAGCCAGACGCATTCATCAATTTATAGTGCTTTAGCAATCTTACCTTCCCAACAGGCTTCAGTATACTCAAACTATGCTGTAGAAGGTTGCATTTCTCTAACAGGCACAGACTCCACTCATTAAGAGAACTCTTGAAAGCTCGTAAGGCACCTAGTGCTCTTCGCGTGCACGCTACTAAAATCGCCTGCACATCTCATCTATGTATACAAACATGCCTGTGTACGCTCATGAACACCAAAAACTTTTGATTCTTTGCAATATTTTCAGTTGCTAAAGAAGCATGGTTTGTCTGTGCAGTGAAAAGTAACGCCTCCCACAACCGCAAATGTGCTCTTTAAAACATCAAACTAACCAACTCGGAAATTGGATTCTTCTTCCCATTAGGTATTGCATTTCGTTGGGTGACCATGCATACAGGAAAAAAGTAAATCAAACATGACTCCGACGATCAGCAGCAAGGCATATTTGTACAAGCTCTTGAGAGGAGACGAAAATCACAGAGAATGCCAAAAAATGAACAGGGCAAAATCATTATTTCACTAAGATGTGTTTCTCATTTTGTATTTGCTAGATTTGAAGTGGCATATAGCATCTACTTACTTGCCAACTAAGTGGAGAAATAGAGACTGTCAGAGCATTATTTCGATCGCCTCACTTCTATTTCAGTCGGAGGTATTTATTTGAAGTGCTTAAGTGTCCCTGCCTATATAGAGATTGTCAGTATACTCAGAACACACAGAGAAAGACAGCATCCCTCCACCAGGCTAAAGTTTCCGCAAATTCGCGCAGTGCCCAGCGCTCTTCACAACCCGACTATTAAGGTCGTCCACATATGTCATATCCCTTGCATGCGCTCAAGCACGCACACGAGTAATTCAAGTTGTGGAAATTTGCAAATCAACTTACAATTGTTGATGTGTTTTATGACTTTGTGGCTTTGAGATCCTAAAATTGTACAAGGCCTTTAATATAGATGGCGAAACATCCGAAGAGGGCCTGCAATCTGTGAAACTTAGAACAATTCCCCCCCCCCCCCTTAATCAAACTGCTCATGCGTGTCACCTGCTTCAACGTGTGCCTCCACTTAGACTACCTCTCGTCCTAATGCATTTGTCAAAATGTAGCATTCATAAATGTGGTCGAGTTGTATGCGATTGTGAGGTTTGTCGTGTCGCATATCCACAGGAGGTGGGTCACGCTCAGCTACAGCTCGTCATCAAAGTGACACTTGCAAGAATACAAACTTTTGAGAGCATTGTATCAACGATTTTGCTTGTCGTATCATAAAATGTACCTCATTGTCCTACTCAAATTGTGTCTTCATTTTCTCGCACATCAAAATGATGCTCAACTATATTGGTGGAGGAAATTGTAATCAATCTTGGAAACGCTGAATATTTGCTAAGAATAACTAATGCCGCTGACTAACTTTTGAGCTTCGTGTCATGCCATTAGGACGCCTGACCCGACGTCGTAACGCCTCACAGCTGTGCGTAATTCGCGACGAGGGTCAGACGTGCTACACGCTGGAGGCATGACAGTTAGGTGCAGAGGATGTCCATCAATTCTGCACGTAATCATCCAGCCGCTGTTTCGACCCGCTTCTGGACGCGGTAGAGCATTCTCTGCATGTCCTGGTGAGCAAAGTAACCAATAAATGGAACAGACGAAGTAGGTAACATCAAACCATCTGGCAGTTAATGCTTACAGTGCTAATGGATCTACGCAAATGGGTGAATGGGTCGGTGGAGGACTCCTACTACTCCTAGTGACATTATCAGTCACGTGAGATTGGAAGCAGTGTTGCTGCACACGTGGAGAAGGGATGAGAAGTTAATCGTGCCACTGATGTGTAAGGGATAATATGAGTCTGCCTTTATGAAAGGACAATCATCATAAAGAAAGGCGCAGGTTTCATAATGAACAAAGTCAATTTCTCAAAATGCATTTGCTTGGCGTCAAGTAACTACAGTCAGGTCTACTCCAATGCCGGATTTATTTCCCTGTGAATTGTCTTCTCTCACACCTGAAATGACTTGCTTTCCTTCTATATCAAAATACAAAAACATTTCAATGAAGGCCTGTCAATGAGTTGAAGAAAGGTCTACCGAGAGGTTTGCAGGAACTCGCGAATACGCAAAAACGTCAGTGATGAGGTGGTGGGTGGGCAAATTGTCCCAATTTGAAGAATGTGATCAGCACAATGACCCAAGGTCTCACCGGTTGCGACCGAGTGACCACTGCTAGATTGGAGACTCTTGAGTGTTCAAATTAGGTCTGCGGTGCGTAATATTTGACCTAAATGGCCACGCAGTCGTAGTCGCGCTTTCACCTCTCAATAAGGCCTAACGACAACACTCTTCTTCTTCAACCAAATAGCTAAAATCTAAAAATAAACTTGCGTCTTTGCCTCATTTTTGGTGGAACTGGTAGTATCAGCGCTGGAGTTTGGAGCGAGTGAAGACGCCACGGTGACACGAAACATTGATTTTGGTCTACCTGAAAGTCAAATCCCTGCTTTTGTAAATCTCGTATGCCCTTTAGGATAATATGCTGCACTGTTTCGCGGAGGATGAGGCAGGAGGTGGAAGCTGTGGCAGCACTCTGGCATTCAACACCACAAACTCACTAGGTTTGCTTGAACTTATCGTTTTGTCCTAAATTGCAACAATCTCGAGACAGGTCTACCACCTTCTTATTACGAAGTGTTAAGTCTCACAAGACAATCCATAGACTAGTAGATTCGCTAAGGAGCAGCACTTTTGAGGTGCTTGCATCATTGCCATCGATGGTCGCTTACATTTGAAATCGTCGCTCTGTTTTGTTGCTCATGTCATTGAATTTTCACTGCGTTTATATAGGGGTTTTAGTGACCAGGGCTAGCTCATTCAACTGAATAATTCAAGGTATTAGTCACTGTTGTTTACGTGCTCAGTCCTACGCCATTGCAACGCCTAACACCTGGTCATAGAGTGGTAGGGTCATGGCAGCTAGGGAAGGCGCGGTACCTTTGGCGGCTTAGTAATAGCCGGAATGCTGCTTCAACTACCCTCCAATCACGTCATCTATTCACACGTTTTGCATTACAATTATGCACGTCTTTATAAGGAAGTCGAGATATGGCACATGATTCCAGCCCTTTCTCTTGTGGGTTAAGCATCGAAGGTGTAAGACAACAATTGCCTTCTATTAGAAGGCCTCATAATTGATTGCAGAGAGTAAATGGAGCGTTGGACCACATGCGACAGCCTAAGAGCACATGGTTGAAGTTGGTCTCAACAAATGACACAAAACAACTGTCGAAAGAATTTTGCGCGTTTGGCATCTAAACGGTAGCTTCAGAAGAATGGTGTGAGGGCGTGCTTTAAGTGGATAAATATCAGTTAATCGTCTGCTGCAAAAACCTTGTTTAAACGTTTTGGATAGAAATTCTTAGACTGCGGTTTCCTTTGCCACTTATTTCATTAGACATAGTTGGCACTAAAGCTAAATGTGAATTAATGGAAGGAAGCGAACCAGTTAAATGAACATTTTTTGTCCCACAGGATGTTGTGATGCCTTAAAAGATGGATCAAATCAGAAGATGATGTATTCGGTGGCCACTGGACGCTCTGATATCTGTATGTTTGTTTATAGTGGACACAATTTAATCCAACAGAAATGCGGGAAAAATCCTGACTAAATTCCTTCCATGTTTGATGAAGGAGCACAATCATGCTAGAGGACCTTACAATTCCTCGGTATCGCAACATAAACTAGAGTTCTATCCATTACCACAAGCAGTGGTGCATGCCTTAGTGTCAATCAGTGTGGTGTCAGTGCCTACTCAGCAGAAGCGCATTCGCAAACACCTTGTCTGCTCACAGGGATCAGCGAAAGATTGTAGGACCTGATTGGGAAAAAAAGGGAACAAGGTAAAGTGAGAAGACATGGCTATCGGCAATTACTGGTCACCAGAGATGTAAACACTGACTTCGTGGTATACAGAGAGCGTAATGTCAATGCCGATCAACTATGAAGGGACAAAGTCCATCACTACAATACTTAAGTTAAAAGAATTCGGACAGAAGGTTGTTGGGAACAAATGATAACAGTTACTGCAAAAACCTGCAAGAATAGAAACGAAAATATATGGTAACCAAAAAGCCAATAAAAACAGGCACTAATAGCAATGTAGAATTTGATATTTGACAAGACAAGGGGTGAAATGTAAGGACAAACATTAAGGTCAACCAATAAAAAGACAGACTTAAGGGGGAAAGGATTTAGAGGGTCCAATGGAATTGGTAGAACAAAGTATATAAACAATGTTGGGTCGCAAAACTCACTTCATAGGAGAAAGGGAACGATGTGAGAATGTGGTTCCATAACATGGGCATGGGAAAGCGGCAAATAGGCAGGAAGATAAAATGAAAGGTAAGTAAAAGTAAATATATACGGCTAAAAATAATTAGCGAATATGCATAAAAATATAAATACTATGGGAAAATTGAGTGAGTGGGTGTGGCGCTGGCATCAACACCGACAGAAATTGCTCAGTGCTGTTGTCAAGCGCCGTGCTCCCTCCCGCCGTACTCCTCTCTCTTTTCCTTCTGTCTTCTGCATGCCTCCACCCCTATCCACACCATTCATTCATTCAGCCCATCACTTTGCATTCTCTAACTGCCTCTTCCACACACACATTCATCCACTCAGCTACCTACCAAACAACTCTCTTGTCTCACTCTATTTCCACTTTGCTACGTGCCTCCCAATCTCTCTGCCGCTCCCTGTGCTGCCACGTTGTTTGCTGCAATTAAGAGGCGCCAACATTCTCCTCAACCTGCACCTCCTGCCCTTGATGCTGCTGCCAACGCTACTGCTGGAACATTTCTAACCTTTTTATGCATTTTTTGCCTTGTTACAGTTTTTACTATTGTCGTTTATTTCTGTTTATTTTCTCGCTTCTTCATTGTCTTCGTTTCCCAATTGCTTTTGAATTCGACAATTCATCTTTTCTATCTTTCAACTGTTGTTTAAATTTGCTCTTTGGATTTCAACCTCTTTTTAGTTCTTTGTTTTGTTTTGCTTTTTTTATTTACTCTTATACGTATTTATCCTCTTTCAACTTTTTCCTCCATCATGCACGCTGACTCCTGGTGCTTGCAGATTTTGGAGTGAGACTGTGTGCTTTTACTGAATTCTGCACTGGATTTATCCTGATCACTGCATTTGACGATTCTCTTCGTGTGATAAGCTCACACCATTTAACATAGACTGCTATGATGGGATGGACATCCGCGTCTTAACTGCTCTCTAAGTAAAAGCCACGTGTGTAGAGATCATATTATTTGATCGCAATCATGCAGATGTATCGCCACCATTTCCTAAATTCAACAGCCTCCCCCTTGTATGTGACATTTCCAAAACATATTTGTGTTGATAAATGGGCACGTGTTTTTGATTTGTTGACGTGACAAATTTATCAAAATGCTGTTTCGATTGATGCGAGTTCGATTAACACCCTGATAACATTACAGTCCCTCTCGGCCAAGGTTTGAGCACGCTCAATGTCTCATTTACTGCTGTGAAAATCCCAAAATAGCCTTCAAATCTGGCCTCTTAACTCCACTGTGCAAACACCCTTGCCCTCTGGACGTCGCATCACTGCGTTGTTATCCCACCACACAGCCACCCAAATATTGACTCTCATCCAAATTAATGCCATCCAAGTTCATGATCCCCAAACCACATCGCACATTTGTCATGTGGCTTTTATTCACTTTAGAGTCAACAGGTTTGATAGAACGGCAGTATTCTAGGCTACAGCACACTGCCGCACAGCAGCCATGCAGTAGTGGGAATCCTCCAACTCTCTCCATGATTGTGCTAGATAGTAGGCCATGCTGCAGTGTATCATCATCAGCAGTCAAAGTTGGATGTGATGCTGTCAAACATAAAAACACTACTGAGTGACTTGTTCTAGGAAACACAAAGCCATCGGCATTGAGGACACTTTGCTTCGCGCCTGCGTCCAATCAAATGGGTGTGCGAATAACCGCCAGAAGTTCTGCCGTTGGTGGCTGGTACAGCCGCGGTGCACGAGCTTAGCAGTTTTGGCCAATAGAACTGACCTTATAACTGGTCCGATGCCAGCGTTTCTGTTTATTAAATCTGAACTCCATAATCAGAGCAAACTAAGAGGTGGGCAGGCAGACGTTTCAATCACGTCTTTTATCTTAGTAATGATGGCGTGCTTTTGGGCACCCAGATGGCGTCCATTCGTGGCAAAAAGGATGCTAATCTCCTCTTCTCTTATGCAAACAGTCATGCCACTGTGCATTTCTAGAATGGGTGCCATCAATACAAGTAGTCTGCATTGCCTCGGATGCTCTTCATTGCTATTTACCTCCTAACAATGCTGCCGAATGAAGAGAGGTGGCAGTTGGTCAAAAGAGTATAGTGAGAAAGGCTAGAACTCCCACCTCTATCTATGGTCAACATGCGTTTTTTTAGCTGCACGAGAGGATTCGCAAACCTCGATGTCACTGCAGTACACAGACAACATATTATCACGCTCCACATTCATTCACTAAGATACAGCCCTACTTTTTGACAGCGCAGGCACCTCATTGCATAACTTCCACCATCGACGTCTTGCTTGCTCACCATCAAGTCAGTGCCAATGCGTTTAGGCACATGATACGTACTCGCAACCAAGCCCCTTCACTATGGAATACAATCATCACCAGCATGAGTATGAACAATCGAATTATGGGCCATTTAAACTGGCGCATCTTCACACGCATCACAGAAAATGGATCCCTAAAAATGTTACAGAAACACATTACGATTGTCAAAATAAAAGACGGCAATCATATAGAAGTCCAAATGTTAAAGTTATTTGCATCTAGCGATCAGATGTGCATATAGTCGGTTGCGGACAAAATCAGCAACAATACCAAGACGAATTACGTATTATTACCATCAATTTGGTGTGCAATGGGATATTTCTCATCACGAGATCCTGCATGACAGGTGTAGTCTCAAAGCATTCGGTAAAAGTGCACATCTTCCATTCATCGGCTATGATAACTAACAGGAATTATCCTGCACGATGACGCGGAGTGATTACAACGTGGATGCGCACGGGTTAGGTGCATCCACACCTAGACCTCTGAGATGCAACAGAGAACATCCTCCAACCTATTTGCCATCATGTAATTTCCAACCTGTGTGCCATTTGTGAGCCTATAAGAGAAATAGACTGGACCAAGAAAAGATGCATAAAATTGTTGCACTGTTACCTTGTCTTTGGTTTCACTGCGCACACACATGATTGACAAATGCCTCATTTCTATGACCCACGTTTCCTCTTGAAGCAACCACATCTACTTGGAGAGTTAATTTGGATTTTAAGCAATTAGTAGAAATAGCTTAAACAGGTAATCTTACACGCAACTTGTGTACATGATTGTCGATCTGGTCAGAGTTATAGAGACACGGTATATCGAATTACTTGCCTTGGTGTCTATTCAAGCGCTACAATGGTGTTAGTTTTTGTATGTTAATCAATATTTCGGCTACCTTATTGTTGTCGCATCGATGTGTCTGTTATATTCTTACATAGAATTACATCCGACCACGTACATCGCCATATTTCATCCTAGTGTTAGGCGTTTGAGTCTAACAGCAGGCAGCCAACTTTGATTGTACTTTCCTCCACATCAGCGGCAACCAAACAAGCTAGGGATGTCAGATCAGTACACATGGACTCGACGTACGAAAAATGATCCCATCACTGGCTGTTGCGGCATCTCCCCATAAGAAGCACACATGCTGAAGGCGAGGCATTGGCGACGACATGTCGATATTGGCATCAGAATGACGAGAAGTGACGCGGAACGACAGGGAGTTGGGCAAGAATGGTTAGGTAGGTTGTCGTGCCTTTTCAGTGAAGGGGCTTTCACCATACAAACAATTGACTTGAAAAGTGACAATGCAGCCAAACGACCCTAACAGTGCTACCCACAAATCCTTGTTAGGCTGTTCTTTCAAAATTCGTATTATAAACTCGCCTTTGTTTACTTTAATGCTTCTCTCCTAGACTTTGCCTCCCTACTTCTCAGTTTTTTGCAGTCACACGAGTTGTCGATGTGAAGTTTGTTGAAAACTTCTGCACAAACGCCTACCAATTAAGCGGATGCTACAGTTCGATTCGGCATAAGCAATACGTTATAGTTTTGCAAACGACATGGGGCATTCATAGTAATAAGGCCACATTTAAAGCAACACCAGCTGCTCCTTTGCGCTCCTTCTATAATTTTACCTTCTCCCGTACCCGCCCGAGTGTGCCAACTGCATGCGAGTACCCTGCCCAATCCCAAATTCAGCCCAGTGACTCGCTTCAATTTTAAGAGCGGCATTTTTACACCGCCAAACTTCAACACACCATCAATTTCTTTAACTCCACAAAGAGCAACTACTTAGAGATGCCGGTTCCTATCCCATTCCTGATGCTCTAGACAGGATACGCCAAAAATGCCCCGGCAGTCCACTGCACTTGATACAAGTGTGAATTTGGTAACAGATCAAATTTCGATACGTATTCAAGCTTCGGTGCAGAGCGTCATTCTCGGAAACCCTGGTCTTTAGTCAAATTACCCCATCAAGTTTGATGACACACTTACCATCGTCGATACGGACAATGGCATGATGCTAGGCTTGATGGTAAAGAATGTGTGCACAATTGCTCATTCGGACACAAGTTATTCGCGCAGGCAACTGCTTCGCCTTCCTAGCAGGCTGAGGGCGAGTCGTGAGGAAGTGAAAAACAAAGTGAGTAAAGATGGATAATGGCATATAATAAACAATAATATTGATGGCATTGATGAATAATAGCTAAATGAGTTACTGTTACTCTACGTTTTCTACCGTCAAATGTGCAAAATTGTGCGTCCCAATTGACAAATCCCCATGCTCACTAACCGAGGTTCGTCGTCGACATAAATGGGTTGCACAGAATCTTCAAATCGTTGAACATAAGCTCGTATTTCTCCCTTGTAGCCTGTTGGTCGGAATCCATCCACCTGGGGGTCGTCTCACACCTTGTAAGTGTACTTTGCCGAAACTCTGCCAAATCACTCTCTTTCACTTCATCGTCATCCATTTTCGATCTTATACTGCAAACGTAGTTTTCCAGAATGGTTCTCGCTGCTATCCTACTCCTCTCTTTCTCATCCTTTAACTACAATTTTTCTGCATCATTCACCATCCTTTGTATCGCCTTCTCCGACAGAAAGCCCTTGTCCTTCGTGATGGTGATGCTGTTGCGCCGGTAGGACACCTGACAACTCAAATTTGCCTAACAAGTTGTTGTCTCGCGTCATCGCATGCTCACCCTCGTACACCTGCACCAACACACTCAATTGATTGTCCCAACACGTGGAGAAGATCTTGGTCTTCTTTGTCGGAATTTTTGCATTGCGTTCTATCAAGGTCGTCATCACACCACCTGCCGTCTCCACACCCAGTGAGAGTGGCGCCACCTCAAATAACACAAAATACTGTACCTTCTTCGACTTGTCATCAGCTAGACTGTACGCCAGCAACGCCGCACCGTATGCCACTGCCTCATCCGGACTTATGGAATGGTTTAACTGCTTGCCATTGAAAAACTTCTGCAACAACTGCTACACTTTTGGAATACGCGTCGATCCGCCTACCATCAAAATCTCGCGGACATCATCCTTTTCCAACCCTGCATCATTTAATGCTTGTTCCACCGGACCCAGAGTCCTCTGAAAGAGATCTGAGCACAAATGCCCAAAAACGGGTCCGTGTGAGAGTCGTACCAAAATCAGTGCCTTCAAATAAGGCGGCTACATATACGTATGCGTGCTTGGAAGAGCTCAACGTCTTCTTTACCACATAAAGCGCCTTTCTCAGAGGGCTAATAGAGTACTTTTTAGTCGCAAAATTGTTGCCCTCGTGCTTTTGCTTAATTATCTCTACACAATGATAAGATTAACGCTAAAAAGACAATGCCATGTCTATCAGTGATTTTATAGGTCGTGGTGAGTCTCAACCTACTGTGTCGAGTGGTCATTCGCGTAAACTTTTGGCTGGAACGTAAAAGGCCTCGCCTTGAATATCTCATCAGTGCACAAAATGTTGTCACGGAATCGCTTATAAGATTAATCAAATCCAGGAACAATGAGCACAGCTCGAAACACTTACAAATAGAAAACTTTTACTATCGCACATTTTGAGAAAGATTTTGCTTAAGGAAACGCATCATCCACCGCTTGACTCCATAGCATATTCTTGGGACAAACGCTGGTCTATGTTAGGCAGCTCAAATATCTCAACACCTGTCCAACTTCTCTGTCGTCACGAAATGGTGAGCTTTAGATTGCGCCCAAAAAACTCGCATGAAAATAAGCCTTAGCAGTTATCTGGCAAACCAATGTCTGAGCAGTGAATTCGATATCTTATCATAGAGTAATTAGTATTTGGGTCATTCTTTCCGTCTTTTCCACTACCACTAAAGTACTTCGGCGAATGAAACGCTGCACAATTCAACAGCTTGTTCTGCTACTCTTTTACGTTATTTGCTAGCAGAAGTGCTTGCAGCATAGATTGACCTTCACAATCATATCGTTCATTACGTCACCAACACCGATATGCTTGTTACTTAGGCGATATGCCCCAAAAGATGCAATACACTTCATTTCCATTTGCCCATGGCTGCCTGGATTTTAAACCGCTGCTACCAAAACTAACACCTGAGTATTCCCTGTCGAAAGCGACACAAACTCACACGAGACCGGTCTGCGCGATGCAACTGCTGAGTACAGGTGCGAAGCTTCTCTGCTTCGGCGAAAACCCGTTGTATTTAGCTAGTCAAAATGAGGCGAGTTCCAACAAATCAATGGCAGTCTAAGCTATCTGTCTCTTTGTTATGCAGATGTTCATAAGGAAAATGTGCAATCAGTAGGGAAATTGCAACAAGTATTTGACAAAGAGTTATTCGCATAACACGACGAGATTTTAGGGCACAAATAGTGGTCGTTTAATAAGATTTTATTCCATGAGTGTTAGTTCAACACAGTCCAATGAATTTATGACTACCACGACATTTTGGTATTATTGATCATTTGGGCAAAAATTCCATTTTTTCACCATCATATTTAAGTGTCTGACACTCGGATGATGAAATTATGGAAAGAAAGTACAAACTGACGCTCAATCGGTTTTCGAATATTTCGATTTCTGTCTTGGACTCTTCCTCCTCCTCTTGCTGTGGCTCCAAGACATGCACCATCCAGCATCGTGATGACAGTTGTTTGTCCACATAATCGCTGCAATTTTGACAGCCATTCAATCTGAATTCGATGCAACATCCACGTAGACTGGCAATTCGGCTACGGACGAAGTGTGAGGGAGAACGAAAAGTTATACGAATGGTTGGTAATTATAAGTTGTCAACTATGGCGTTAATTGTCCAAAGGACTGCTTGTGTTGCCATGTCTCACTAGCCGCCACTGATACATGATGTGAACTCTTGAGGCCGTCGTATCAGCGTCAGAGTGATGGTAACTTCTCTTGTAGACATGAGCAATCATTGACCCTGTGCCAGGCCTTTTCGATCACTCTATCTGCTACTTTTCGAAAAGTAGGCAAGTAGAAGGTACTTTATGTTGGTTTAGTAGGGAACTTGACTTTTGTCGTTGAAATGAACTCCCTAGCTTCCCACTAATCAATAATGTCTTGATGTGAGTGTCACGCGATTGTGGTAGTACAGTCTCATAGAAATACAGTGGTTTTAGGCAAAGGGATGTGCTCTGACGTAGGCTTGTGGACAATTTAAGAACTTCCACACTTGTAGAATATAGTAAGCAGATACTGTTATCGTATTCCATATCATTCCACCCGGTAAATCATAGCAAGCTGAGCTTCAAGTTTGCTTGTTTCACTTTCTTGTGCCACATAAGAATTATCTGTTCTCTTCTAAAAGATTGAAAGAAGCATTTGTGAATTCGGACTATACAGATACACATTAAGAAATACACATCTACGCGCTTGCACTCAATTATTTTTTGGTGTGATCGCTGATCACACCATGAACGGGGCATTCATTTCCACCACTGACGTCACTGTCCCTCCCTTTAGTATTACCCTATTCAATGGAGTAGTATGTACTGAAATGATCAGCAATCAAGTGCAGTGTAAAAGCATGTAGCATGATGGAATGGAAACTGACCTTACGAAACAGCACAAATGTGTCACAAATGACGTAAGTGGTTTCCTATTAAGGCCCGTATCCTATGAGCAGTTTCTGGTCTCATTTTTGTGCTGCAGTGTCTAAAATGCTAATCCGTTATCAAATGATCCCGTCCCCTTTTATTTCACCGTCAGCTGCATCCATGCTTTACTGGACCCTAAATCAGGTCTAACGGTGTTTAATGTACGTCGAGATGGACACATAACCTGTAGAAGAAGTAGCTAATCCAATCACTGCTCCTCTGGGCGCTATGCTCAATCCAAACGGGGAAAGGAAATACGTCATTGTTGTATAAGCACGAAACATTTTCTGCAAACAAAGATCTAACTGAACATTACTGGCCATGCATTAGTGCTGCTGGGTTAAAACACATTTAGGCGTGAGAGAGACAACAAACAATACTGTTAATAAATGCAATAAGGTTTTGATCTCTCAGCTGCAGCATTGTCGAAAGGCTGGTTCAATCCACTTTTTGCTCTGATTTCGAAAGCAGACTAGGTCACCGGTGCGTGCACTGCCTGAACCAGCGCCATCACTAGTGCTCATTAAGAGAAGGAGCGAAAATTGCAGCCTCGTGTAGACCAATGCAACAAAATAGCCAAAAAACGAAAATCACAGGCCCTTGCATAGCAATACGACAGAATTGCTTAGAGAAGGAGCAAAATCACATCCTTGTGTAGACAGACACTACAAGTTTGAATAAAGGAGGAAGGAAAACCGCAGTTTCGTGTGGACGAATACAACAATGTTGCCTACAAAAGGAACGAGAATCGCAGTCTCGTGTAGACAAATGCAACAAAATCAATTGAAGAAAGAGTGAAAGTCGCAGTCTTTTTTAGACTAATGCAACAAAATTGACTGCAGAATGAGTGGAAATTGCAGTCTCATGTAGATCAGTACAACGAAATCGCCCACACAAGGAGCGAAAATCCCAGTCACGTGCATATCAATGCAACAAAATTGCCTACAGAAGGAGAGAAAGTCGCAGTCTTTTCTAGACAAATGCAACAAAATTGACTGCAGAATGAGTGAAAATCGCAGTCCCGTGTAAACAAATACAAAAAATAGCCCACTGTCACGGACAATACTGCAGGAACGTCTAGAGTCAATTTACTGGCAAACACCTCACATGATTATTCATCTGTCACTGTATCGCCTTTAAGATGCACTCAGTAGGTCGCTGGATTGAACGAATTCGAGAGCTAGAGAGCATCCTTATTTACCGTCTGTCGACTCATAATGTGATGGAAGTCAAATTGGGGAAATCGTGCTTGAGAATACCGCATCCATGTCAAATTTGGCATGATTACATGCACGGGTGTCAGACAAACTTAGATGTGAACAGAAAACTTTATGTCGTCTAATGATGGGAATTCTATCCTCACCCTCATCAGTCATGTCATATCTATCACCGTCTATTCTGCCATCTCTATCACATTCACCGTTGCTGTCAACGTAAACGACGAGACATGTGGGTCTTCAGATAGACCACTCTGGTTTTGGCACTGCGACGGATAATGAAATGTGTGTTTTAAAGTCGAAAGAACAGCGTGTAAACATTTTTATGCAAAAAAGAAATCTAAGGTAGCACTTGATGAGACTCTAATTTGTGCAATTTGTCAAAGTCTAATGATAATGATCTTTGTTTGTATGCCTTCCTCATGTCATCGGCGCGCTGTAAACAAAGGGATTTGGTGCTGAAATCGTTCCATATGGTGGGATCGTAACTGGTATAGCATGGCTGAAATCCCTCCGATGTGTGAGCATCACGCCACTTTGCCTCAACTTAAGTCAAAGTTGCAGTTGGCCTTCAGGAAATACGATTGAAAAAAGGATTTTGCGATGCCACATCACATGATGTCAATTTTTTAAAGGAAGAAACAAAGAACTACCTTCTAATCTGTTCCACGAATTGTTAAGAAACATGTAACACAGAATCACTGCTAAACGTATTGTGAATTTCTAAAAGCAATTAAGCTCTGGTGGATGATTCTCCTGTGAAAGTGACAATCATGAACGCATCCATACATGCCTATTTGTCACCCTTGCCATCTGAGTGTATTTCACTGCCAATTAGCCAGTCAAGAATCCACGCACCACACAAAGGACCCTACCAACCAAACTTCAACACTTCTGGCTTCACTCCCAACCAGCTCACATTAGGCAAAGGGGCATGTCCAATTGGTCGATGCATCCTCCATCTCAGGTGACCTATGCATCCTCCAACATTGTTGACGATGAGGTCACCTGCTCCTAGATTTAATAGGTCGGCTTGGCTATCATGTTTTCCACAATGCCGTAGATAAGAAGACAGGCGCTTATTCTCGACATGTAAGGCAGAGTAACAGACGAGGAGCTACTAACCGTCATGGCTGTCGTAATAGGCGCTGAAAGGTTATTCCCGCCGTAACTCTTTACGCTGGAAATCAGGGACAAACAGGCTTTTATGATCCTATGCCAGTTTTTAATAACTTTTGTCAACTCTTTGAAGGTACATTGGCGCCAAGGCTGCTCTGACTCGACTAGTTTTGTGCTGAAGACCGCGAAGGCGGCAGTGGTTAATGTCAATGGCTGAGGTGAGGCGTTTTACGTATCCCGGGCACTATTTGCTGAATGGTAGACCACACTGGCCTTACTAGATCTTTGTGCAGTTCCACCAGAACGCAGAGCATACAACAGAGAAAATGCAGTTTCACAGAATTCAAGCCTTTACATATTTTAGTGAAAACCTTAAGGCCCTATGTTGGTTATTATTAGCCGCACTCTTATGATGAACAGTAGTGCTCACCATCAACTCATTAAGTAATGCAATGCATGGTTTTAAAAGGAATCCGTTGCATCGTCCCGTACTTAGTTGTCAGCGACCCATTTCATCTTGGATTAAGTACTGCATGCACCTAACATTGGTCACTTGTCAATTGGTCGGACACGCCTTGGGCTTCCTAATAAATGAGAAGGAAATTTGGCATTTAAACAGTAGGAGAGGTTATTTCTTGGAAGAACCACCATTTCCTTTAGAAGTCGATCTTAAAACTGGGGGATTAAACGATGCTATGGTTCTCAGAGTCCCGCGACTGAGGACGTGCATTCACTCCGTAGCACACAGTTGTTGCTGCCCACGATGATATGTGGAATGATATAACAGTTTCACCATATGCAAATAGTCATTCTCCATGCATCCAAAAAGCACAATAGACCAGATGCAATTACCTGGCTTAAAGAGGATTCGTATGGTTCCTTAAGAGCCGACATTGTGACGGAGAAAGGTATGTTTCTACACGCTGCAGCAGTAGCAGTGGCCAATGGGGTGCCAGAAGGACCATCTGTACCCACACCAGTGTTGCTCTTTAGATGAGCTAGCGTCGCAGCAGAGTGAATCACTACGTTGTCAAAGGCTCAATGTTAGAGGATGGGAGAAAGACGGACTTTATCTTTCAATAGAAGCGATAACGAAAAACACAATTCAAATTTGCAGCAGATTAAATAAAAAGGAAGTGTAATAGTAAGTGGACAGCGAACAGCGAATGGGCAGAACGAAACAGCTAAAAAAGTCTGCAGGAAGGCCAAGCATATGAGGTGACACGCCGGCAATAGTCGGTCTCAATGTGCATTACTCTAATATGGAATTCCACACTCCCAAAACATTTGTTATGGTCGTATTAATTTTCACACTTAAAATTTGCCACCGCAATGCCAATACCTTCTGCAAAATGATGTCAGAAGGGATATCTGAGTGAAAGAAATGTTGGTCCATTTTTTCCATGCTCGACGCGGAGTTGCTGAATTACGTGTACAGTAAAAGCTGTTTCGAGAGCATTAATAGATATGACCCCACCTTCTCGATTCCCGACTACAATTATTGTCCTCGCCACTCAAAGACATGATTCCATATTTGCTTGCATTGTAGGAAATTCAAGGTGTTGTCCGCATCCATATTGCAATTGTAAGGGAGATATTTTGCTCCCATCCCAGCATAGCGAGCTTCGAGAGTTGAAGTGACACTATGACCAAATAAATCAGATATAATATCCCTCACGACCACAAGCTGCCTCGCATTCAATCACGATGGCTGTGAACGAATCCACACTCCTTCAGAGAAGTTGAGCAGCTGCTTTTATCAAATTTTTTAAAGTGTTGCTGAGTCGAAAATGCTCGAAGGTCCTCTTTAAATAGTGAATACATGAGAAATGCTCAAAAAATGTTCTTGGACTTGTTACTCGTCGTGAACGCTGTTGACTTTGACTCAGATGCGTCTTCAAGCTAATAAGCGCAATCAATTCGCATCAAAAATCAGCATTTGAACTCTGTTTGAATAGAAAAATAAGAGCGACATGGTGGAAAATCGGACGAAGGATCAAATAAACGGGAACCATGACGTGATCCCACGTGTTTTTGCAGCAAGAGGAAGTAATGAGCTTGAGTAAGCTATGAGAAAAGGCTGACATTCAAAGTGTCTTTAAAAAGTTGATTCTTTTGTCGACTTCGGCTAAGTGATAAAATGTGAATTCTGCGCAACATCCATGCTTGCATAAATGAAGCTATTCGTCTAGTCAAGGCCATCACCTTTTTGATATCCATATTAAAATAGATATGGGTTTCGCAGGGACGAGATTGGAACTGTGTCTGCAAGAAATTAGTAAACTGTTAAAGGTACCATATTCAGAGGCAGGTAAGTGTGGTTCGAGGAAGCGGCTCCACTGTATTTTGCTAGAAATCAAGTGAAGCTTAATATGAGTGGCAAGAGGTGTAAGTGAATTTTAGAACAGCTCTTGAGTTTGGCTACCTTCATCAATGTGCAGTGTTAGTAACTAACGCACCAACATCACAATGAGCGATTTCTTCTTTCCTTACTTTCGTTGTCGCGCCCTGATGTCAACCTTTTCCTTTTTGTCAATGTCGCTCCCACTCATCGCCAACCTGAAGGCGACTTTATCATGTCATTCTTCCATGCCGGCAGCTCCACAGATCGCATCAGTAGAATATTGCAAGCGTTAGCATTGTAAAAGCCTATAAATATTTTGTCGAATTTCTCCATCATCTTAAGTTCCATACATCTTTGAAGCCTCAATGAGCGAGTCCAGATTTCTAGCTACACGCAGTTAAGTTGTGAAACTCCCGAACCCGTCTTTTTCACCCACTGATGATGTATCCATCTTCGTTCTTTGCATGACCCATGTGCATTTTGGCAGCTTTATCTTAGATCTCGATGGCGCAGCTGTTCTTTAGCAATTCACCATTTGCACTTTTGAATTTATCATATCCGTCATTTGTGGCAGATTGATAAAATTATTAGTTTGCTGATTTTGACATTTGCCAATTCTTTTTAATTGGAAAAGCAAAATTATGCATGGAAAATGCTAACATGGACAAGAGAATGCGGATTAGTCCACGTATGACTTTGACCGGTTCGTCCCTGGTGTACAACGTAGCTAATGCCAAAATAACTGTGTCTGCTTTTAAGACAACTTCTATTGAGCAGTATGTGTAACACATAGACAAGAAGTAGGCTCGGGTCAAATCACGATTCTAATCATTTCCGCTCGTGATTTTCCGCCCATTTTGAAATGACTCGTATTTCAGCAGCAATGCGAAAAAAGCCGTATTAGATCGCAGTTCCAAAATAAAATGTTGTTCTGTCCTAAGACAAGGGCACACGACTTTGCAGAATTGCGGGTCTAACCAACGACGCACGGTGTTACAACTTGTGCTGATCTGACTTATGAATGAAATGGCAGATAGACAACTGTGACAGATTCCCACACTTGGCTCATCGTTATTGCGGTGACTAATTAGGCAACGAGGTGGGCGGCCTGACGAACTGTGTCGATATAATTTCGACCAGATCGACGACTGCGCGCACACATCATTTGTCGAAAACTGCTTTGTTCATTGCGTAGAACAAAGTTCTGACGTGTAGTGTAATTTATTTTTGCCAAACTAAACAACCTTCATGTTCTGTCTCCACTATAATGCTCTAGTTGAAGGCGACGGTTCAGGTACTACAATAGGTTTGAAACGGAAAACAAAGTAATGCTGTCACTCGAGCAGCATGTGAGAAGTGAAGGCTTAGCTCTAGTCCTTACCAATCAGCAGTTGATGTCTTGACCATGAGAATGCTCTGACACGTTTGAGACAAGGAGTGGAATGGTTTTCGCATATAAACAACGATCTATGTAGAACAGCATTATTAAGCTCAATTTGCTCATTTGTCATAATTTAAGCCTGGAAGGTATTTCGCAGAGTGTTCGTTTCTTAAAGTACCTCTTCGTGATGGGAGCATTACATTCTGGTCATTCTCCTCTTTCACTTTTCATTTGCTCGATCTAAGATAGTTTATCTATTTTTCCGTTGATGAGCATGATGAACTTGGATTTTGCCTAGCATGTACATGCTAGCAGAGTAATGTCACTTATCTACCTTTTAGAAGAATGATAGCGCGACTTGAGGTATTTAGTCATTTGTACTCAGTATCAACTGCGTCTAGAGGCTCCTAGTGGTATTATTCTTCTCTTCTTGCTGCACTTATTCGTGGGAGGCGTCCACCACTTCCTCCTCACATGAGGCCTTCTTTTAAGCCATGTAATTTAAGTGGTCATACGCCCTTACTAATGTCGTGCCAAAGCGCTGACAGTATTTCAAGCGACTTGGCGTCTGAAGAGGACCATCTCCATAGCAGCAAGTATCTACAATAAAGTTAGCAGTGCCTCTGTAAACGTAGGCTTTAAGCAATATCTCTTTTGGTGGGAACATTCACAATAAACGCGACAGATGGTCAGCTTAGAAATCAAAAGTGTGAAGAAGTGGTGAAGATAACTTGGACTGAATAAGGAAGCATATGTATGGAAGGGTGTTGGCTGCGTTTCACCGATTCATATTCACTTTATTCCGATCCGCCTCCTTCATTTGTACCATTTCGTCAATCAGCAACTCGCCACTGGTAATGTGAGTCGGTTGTGCGCTTAGGTCATCCCCCTTGTTCATGTTAATCGCTGCGTCCCCAATGAGGGTGCTGCAGATGTTATCTGCGTTTCCCGCTAATTGCGGAACGGTTGTATAGGCTTCATTGTCTTGATGAATAGAAATAAAAATGCCTTCTACGCCAAGTATCAAGACGCAATCCATATTTGGCCGTAATAAATTCAATGGTCTAGGTTTTGTGGTCTTCACCAACCTTCGCTGATGTCGCCTCTTTTCATGCCATCTTTTCTTTTGCTAAATATAAATCCTGTTTAGGGAGAAGCGTCCTCGATGCCATGGAAAAGGACGAGGAAAGACAGAGGATTTATTGTAGACTCAGCTGCATCAAAGACTTGCAAAATAAATGAATCATCTGGAAGCAAACAGCATGGATGAGGCAATGGATCACTTAATCTTGGGGTGTAGCATGAAGATGCACAATGTGAGGGTGTCATTGTCAATCAACAGGAAGCTTTTAGTGCTGTGGGCTCACGCGGACCCCTTAGCGCTCCTCAGACTCGACCTTGGCAAGATGGTTGAAGCAGGTGTTCACGTTGAAGAAGACAGCTACTTCGTTACTTTAGGTCCTTATGGGATCGCTTACAAATGTCATTATTGGAAGTCGGGACAACTTAAGGCCATGGGAAGATTAACGTTTAAGAATTTCGATGAGAGTACGCTATTTACTGCTCTGAGGTAAATTGGGAATGGAGGATAGGTGAGTCTCCTTGAAGAGTTTACTGCAATTCATCAATGATGGCGGTTATAGTTGGATGTGCTTGCTCATTCGTCTGTCCACTAACTGATTTTAAAACTCAACCAAATAAAATTAAAGCCTAAAAGCGCCAAGTCTCCATCGAGTAGTGAATTGCCGTGCCGCTTGGGGTTGATTGTACAGTCGAAATTGCAAATGGTTGCAATTCGACACCATGCGTCTACCATCAACTCAATGGTCAGCACTAACATTTGAAATACCGTATAGCAGTCAAATTGTAATCTACACAAGTACGCATCTTCTAATGTGACAGAGGAAATTCCAAAAGCGTCGGGGCATGATCTTTAAGCACTTATTAATTGTTATGACGATTGAATTATAGCTTCCCATAATGCCAAAGCATGAACAATGCCTATTCTGACAAATAAACTCTCAAAGTTTTTAAAAAGGACTGATTTGTCAAATTCAGCTTGGCATTTGCAGAGCGTAACGAGGAATATAGTAAAATTTGATACACGTCACTTAAGTGCCTGCATAACTAATATTCCTATGCATTTGGTTAGCGGATGAAAACCATAATGATTAGCTTATTTCCTCTTGCTGGAAAAACACAAGGAATCAGTTTTAAACCTCGTTTTATGTGACTGATTTTCTGCCAGTACCTCCATACGCCTTTACTTTTATTAAAACGGAGTTCGTGCGCTGATTTCTGATGCAAAATAATTGCGCCTATGACTTGAACGTGCACCTGAGTCAAAGTCAACTGCGTTGATGGCAGATAACGAGCCACTGACTATTCCTTGAGCATTTCTCATGTATCCATTATTTAGAGATGGTTTGATAAAAGCAACTACCGAGCTCCCCAAGGCACATGGGGATTCATTCGCGGCTGTTGTGATTGAATGCCGAGACAGCCCGTTGGTCGTGAAGAAGAGTGTGTCTAAAATATTTGGTTAGATTGTCACTTCAACTCTCAAAGCCGACTATGCTAGGATGAGAGAAGGATGTCGCCTCTACAGTTGCAATGATGATGCAGACAACACCTTGGACGTAAGAGAATGCCACGATATGTAGGAAGATATGTTTCTGGGTAAGGGTTGGTGCACAACTTTCCTTCTCTTAACTTCGCATTTCATATTGCTGAATCAGATTGTGAGAATAGCGCAAAGAAAGACTCAAAATAAGCAAATCTTGGTACGGACTTGGTAATTTGAACTGCCTTTTTGTCCGGGTTTTCCATACTTGAGGAGCATATAGGCCAAATCAGGTGCAATGGAAACAACCAACACAGTGGTGCTGCTCTTATTTTCTTATTCAAACAGAGTTCAAATACTGATTTTTGATGCGAATTAACTGCGCTTATTAGCTTGAAAACGCATCTGGGTCAAAGTCAACAGCGTTCACGACGAGAAACGAGTCTCTGAACATTTCTTGAGCATTTCTCATGCATCCACTATTTAAAGAGGACCTTCGAGCATTTCCGACTCAGCAACACTTTAAAAAATTTGATAAAAGCAGCTGCTCAACTTCTCTGAAGGAGTGTGGATTCGTTCACAGCCATCGTGATTGAATGCAGAGACTGCTTGTGGTCGTGAGGAATACTATAACTTCAACTCTCGAAGCTCGCTATGCTGGGATGGGAACAAAGTATCCCCCATAAAATTGTAATATGGATGCGGACAACACCTTGAATTTCCGACAATGCAAGCAAATATGGAATCATGTCTCTGAGTGGCGAGGATAATAATTGTAGTCGGGACTCGAGTAGGTGGGGTCATATTTGTTAATGCTCTCGAAACAGCTTTCATTGTACACGTAATTTAGCAACTCTATCAAGTGTGGAAAAAATGGACCAACATTTTTTTCGTAACAATCCATCAGTAATGCAGGAAATTTCTTCTGTGCAGTAGCAGTTCGTACGTGCTTATCCACTTATTTCCAGTGACGGGCCTGCTGTTAAAATATCATCTAAAATGACAATACGCACTGACACTTGGAAATTACAGAACACATGCTGACAGAATAAGTTTACGTCAAAATCATGGTGCTTACCGATGCATTCGTATCCCCGTGAACCGATGGTAAGTGCCAAACTTAGACATCTTGAAATCATTCCACAAGATGGCTTTAAACCACCTCAGTAGGTAAGGAATTGCCTTTTGTGATAATTGGATTTCAGAATTCAGCAGTATATAGGCCAGCACTCATGACGAAGGTGACCGCCATCTGCCAATACCTCCCGTTGTGGAATCTTCACATTATTTTTTCTGTGGCGCCCTAGTGGTAGTGAATGTTCTCCTGTTAGACGATATTTCAACAGCAGGCTCGTCATTGAAATTAAGTGAGAATCCTCCAATCACCTCCTGCATTGCCGTTGGAGTGTTACGAAATTCTTCGCCAAAACCCTATGCTAAGTGATGTCGAAAAAGACAGAAATATTGGTTCATTTTTTACGCTGCCCCGCCCTGCTCTGCATAGTGCTTCTCTGTGTATAGAATGTGATTTCTACACGCATATTCATATACATATGTGAATGATGCTCAAAGTGTCCTACTAACTAACGATAGATGCAAAGATAAATAAACCAAGTCTCCAACAAATGTCGAAGGAAAAAGATCACGCCGAACTTACTGAAAAACAGTTACTTCCAAGCAGGTTGGACCACACCCTAGAATTCCCTTTAGACGAAAGAGGCATGAGGTTACTGGCCAGCCCACCGAAATCAGTCTTTAAACAGACTGACAGACAGTTTCGTAGGCTGAAAGTGTGACCACATGGCAGGGTCTTGGGACCACCGTCATTATTTCCGACGCAATTGAAAAAACTAAAAATGTACACTGCTGTCTTTCACAAGATCTTGTCGCTACTTACCGCTCCTGGATTGGTCACTTTCTTGTCCTCTAACGAATTCTGGTATAGCTCCACAGTTTAGCACAACACTGCACAATGCCTCTCTCCCTCCTTCCCTTAGTCTCTCATCAACAGCAACGGCCGCTATGATGTCAGGTGCTTTCCACTATCTTTTTTAATAGTCTTTTCCAACTGCGGTATGTGCTTGTCTTGTGCACACTGTTTCATGCATTGGCTGCCGAATCATCTACAAGTTACTTTGAAGCATTGGAATGGACCTCTTTCTCCATTGTCATGGCTTGCTCTCAATTCATTTGAATTACCTGAAAATACGTCTACCCAGCTTTTGGTTAATCTTGACAGAGTTATCCATGAAAATCTATGATTTGCGGAATTCACAGAAGCAACTTTGACGACTACTTGCTAGATAGCTGAGGTGGGTTTCTCCAAAATGCCCTTAGGACGCATTCAAACCATATAAAATAAATGCCTTTACAATTCTGGTGGTTTGAATTCCCTCCAGTCTTGTAGATGGGTAAAAATTATTGGTGAAAGGAAGGGATGCAGGTGCAGCGTTGACTCTTCATGTTTAGACGCCAAAATAATCTACAGGTTATTTGTCATAGAAGAAAACCAACTATTCTTGACAAATTCTTGTAATTTCGAAATTTTGATTACAATGCTATTTTAAGCACGTGCGTCAATACAAAAGCCAGGCATATGCTGCAAATCTTATTTAATAAAGGCAACTGCACTTTTAGCGTTTTGCAAGCAACTTTAGCATTTAGTCTGTGTTAAACTGCTTTACCAATATTGACTGATACACTAAGATGGGACTAATGTTAATTAATCTGTAGTTGAGGTTGTCCTTTGGATGCTTCCCATTAAATATGCATTGCTGCGGGGTGTATTTCGTTCCAGACTAAAATGCTATGTTTCTTGTTCTTCACGTTATTGCAGTAACCTTGGGTGCTCGTTTGCCTCTCGGGCTTTACTATAAAGACTTATTAGGATATTTTGCCTTTGTCGGGTAGCTGAACTCTGGGCCGTGCCAGCAGTACTAATCGCAACTGTTCGCCGAATACATGCACATTGCATTCGAGTATTAAGTCCTCTTTGTCTTCAGAGAAGTCTCACGGCTCTGCATTACATCGGAGAGAGGGTTGCATGATTTTCACTTTGAACATTTCTTATTCCTGGGTCAATGTATGTTTCGTTTTTGAACTTATTTGTCAAGTGGTCAAGCTTGAAGTCAGGGAGGTCTAATACGATAGGCATTTTGAAACATCAGTTACTAAAAAACAGACCAATAACATGAAGCGTTAGAACATTTCTTACAACCCAAAGCCATGTCTGCTCTTTATTTTGGCATAAGTAAGTCATAACTACATAATCTGCCCCACTACTCCCAATGGAAGGGAAAGGCACCTGGTGTACCCCGTCTTCCTTACCTCCCTTCCCCGATCCTGGCGTTATCCACTGAACTGGAAAACAAACTTCCCTATGACTGCCGAGGGAAGTGAGGTTGTCAGAGGAATATGGGGCCCAATGTTCAATGAAAAATGAACCACCCGATAACACGCATTTATTTACTACTAGCTTACTTTGTAGTTAACGGTTAGATTAGGCAAAACCCAAGTTGTTCACAGGAGAAAAGTGATTTTGCTGGTGCACCACAAAGTGTTAGCATCACAGAAAGGAAGTCACAGCATGTGCAGAGGCGATAATACCTGGGGATCGCGAAGAGATGGAAACGAGTCAACAAACCTTAACCGAGATCACTCACGTGGGCACGTGCATTAGAGGTCAGAGGTGCTATGCTCAAATGTTGCGAAAAATAAGAAGCAGTAGTTATAGGCATGTAGAGACAATTGGACAGATGAGAAGAAGGAATCGAACAAAACAGACAAAACTGGCTTTATGATAGTTAATACTAGCGATTTACGCACCGCTTCATCAGGGACAATCAGCGTCCTTCAACTTTGCCATGCCAGGTGGGAAAGGCGAGGAGTTAGGATGATGATTTGACCTGTTTGCTCATCTCCTTAGAAAGAACATACACATTTTGTGTGCGCATCTGTAGATTAACAAAAAGGCAAAGCTCTGATGCCCTGAACACATGGTCGCAACAAAGTCATTTGACATGCTTTCAAGGATGAGGCACGTGGACATGGACCACAACGCCTCACTCAACTTTGGAATGGGAAAGTCGTTCACCAGTTAGGTGACTTGTTACACAAAAGCAACGATTGTGAACACACCCTAGCAACGTCGTTCTGCACATCGATTGCTGCGTTCAGAGTGCAAACTAGCTTCACGTGTTGGAAATGTTGTTTATTCGGCAACTATAGCCATTCCCACTGACGTGTGGAGTAGGGATACTACCTCCCATAAACACGGTTGAGCCACTCCTATTTCATTGTTGTAACGAGAGCGTTCACATCCGCTGCTTTTGCTGCTGTGCCGGCATGGGCCAGAATAACCTCCGGTTTGGGAGCGGCGATCTAAGCTGCCTCATCAATGGGCCCCGCTCTTATGGTGATCGATGTCGTCACTCCCATAACCTAGTGTGTTTGCATTGATCATCCCACGGTCCCAACTATGAAGAGTGACATAGTTAATTCGGTAGGGGAAGTTATGCAGATCGCAGACTCGGGTATTGTCAAAGTAACTCTTAACATCATCCTGATAGGTAGGAGGTCGAAGGTGGCGGCTCTGGAGCTAAAAACCATGGCACGCAAAGCTACAGCGCTGCTGATGAGACTTGGAAGGAAAATTGACTCTCACATGACCCGCCTGGTGGCTCTCCATGTGACTATCACTCTAACCGCTCAAAATAATTCGTTGCCACAGGGTGGCATAATGGGTGAAACTGTAACAGCGCTGGGAGATGGATTGTCACAAGATGGCCTGCTAACTATGCTAGCAACACCACTCTCTTACTATCCAGACAACCTGAAGAGGCTCAACTGTAATCAATGGAATTAAAATATGGCCATAAAAAGCATTGCGGTAGCAAATTTTGTAGTGTGAAAATTAATGCGACCATAACAAATGTTTTGGGAGTGTGGAATTTCGTATTAGAGTAATGCGCACTGAGACCGACTATTGCCAACGTGTCACCTCATATGCGTGGCGTTCCTGCAGCGACCATTTTAGCTGTTTCGGTCTGTTCATTCGCTGTTCGCTGTCCACTTACTATTACACTTCCTTTTTATTTAATCTGCTGTAAATTTGAATTGTATTTTTCGTTATCGCTTCTATTGAAAAATAAAACACATCTTTCTTCCATCCTCTAACATTGAGCCTTTGACAACGTAGTGATTCACTCTGCTGCGACGCTAGCTCATCTAAAGAGCAACACTGGTGTGGGTACAGATGGTCCTTCTGGCACCCCATTGGCCACTGCTACTGCTGCAGCGTGTGGAAACATACCTTTTCCGTCACAATGTCGGCTCTTAAGGAACCATACGAGTCCTCTTCAAGTTAAGTGATTGCATCTGGTCTACTGTGCTATTCGGATGCATGGAGACTGACTATTTGCATATGGTGAAACTGTTATATCATTCCACATATCATCGTGGGCAGCAACAACTGTGTGCTACGGAGTGAATGCACGTCCTCAGTCGCGGGACTCTGAGAACCATAGCATCGTTTAATCCCCCAGTTTTAAGATCGACTTCTAAAGGAAATGGTGGTTCTTCCAAAAAATAACCTCTCCTACTGTTTAAATGCCAAATTTCCTTCCCATTCATTAGGAAGCCTAAGGCGTGTCCGACTAATTGACAAGTGATCAATGTTGGGTGCATGCAGTACTTAATCCAAGATGAAATGGGTCGCTGACAACTAAGTACGGGACGATACAACGGATTCCTTTTAAAACCATGCATTGCATTACTTAATGAGTTGATGGTGAGCACTACTGTTCATCATAAGAGTGCGGCTAATAATAACCAACATAGGGCCTTAAGGTTTTCACTAAAATATGTAAAGGCTTGAATTCTGTGAAACTGCATTCTCTCTGTTGTATGCTCTGCGTTCTGATGAAACTGCACAAAGATCTAGTAAGGCCAGTGTGGTCTACCTTTCAGTAAATAGTGCCCGGGATACGTGAAACGCCTCACCTCAGCCATTGACATTAACCACTGCCACCTTCGCGGTCTTCAGCACAAAACTAGAGGAGTCAAAGCAGCCTCGGCGCCAATTTACCTTCAAGGAGTTGGGCAAAGTTATTACAAACTGTCATAGGATCATAAAAGCCTGTTTGTCCTTGATTTCCAGCTTAAGGAGTTACGGCAGGAATGGCCTTCCAGCGACTATTACGACAGCCATGGCGGTTAGTAGCTCCTTGTCTGTTACTCTGCCTTGCATGCCGAGAATGCGCACCTGTCTTCTTATCTACGGCACTGTGGAAAACATGATAGCTAAGCCGACCTATTAAATCCAGGAGCAGATGTCCTCATCGTCAACAATATTGAGGATGGAGAAGGGAAGCGTAAATCATCTGAGGTGGATGCTGCACCAACCAATTAGACACGCCCCTCCGCCTAATGTGAGCTGGTTGAGAGTGAAGCCAGAAGTGTTGAAGTTTGGTTAGTAGGGTCCTTCGTGTGGTACGTGGATTCTTGACTGACTAAATGGCAGTGAGATACACTCAGATGGCAAGGGCTACAAATGGGTAGGTATGGATGCGTTCATGATTGTCACTTTCACAGGAGAATCATCCACCAGAGCTTAATTACTTGTAGAAATTCGCAATACGTTTAGTAGTGATTCTGCGTTACATGTTCCTTAAAATTTCGTGGAACAGTTTAGAAGGTAATTCTTCGTTTATCCTTTTAAAAATTTGACATCATGTGATGTAGTATCGTGAAATCCTTGTTCCAATCGCATTTCCTGAAGACCAACCACAACTTTGACTCAAGGTGAGGCAAAGTGGCTTGATGCTCACACATCAGAGGGATCTCGGTCATGCTGTAGCAGTAGCGATCCCATCATATGGAACGATTTCAGCACCAAATCCCTTTGTTTACAGCGCGCCGATGACATGAGGAAGGCATACAAACAAAGATCATTATCATTAGACTTTGACAAATTGCGCCAATTAGTGTCCCATCAAGTGCTACCTTAGATCTCTTTTCTTGTAAAAAAAAGTGTTTAAACGTTGTTCTTTCGACTTTAAAACACGCATTTCATTATCCGTCGCAGTGCCAAAACTAGAGTGGTCTATCTGAAGACTTACGTGTCTCGTTGTTCACTCCTTAATCTATTGTCTATTACTCAAATATCTACTTATTGAATCCTCTATCATTTTCCTAACTTGCGAGATGTGTAGAAATCGGGTCAGACAGCGTACAAAATTGGTGGCGCTAGCTGAGATGGACTTGGCTGCAATGCTTGCAAAAGGAATCCAAATCGTGAAAGATGGATCTTCTAGAAATGTTAAGCGACTAAGAGCAAGCGCATCAGTCAGACGGAGGATGGTAAATTGATTGAATCAGGTTGAAATCCAAAACCAGATTAACTCAACGTCAAAGTCATAAGTCTTTGAATCGTTGAAAGTCAGGAAGGGAGGGAAAAATAGAGACACCAGAGCTAGTGCCTCCGAGAGCACAATGAACTACTATATTGAGGTTCTTTCTGATGCCATTTAAATTGTACTATTAGCCCCAGCACTTTACGTTATGCATTTTCTTTGACAAAAGGATCTGGCGAAATGCGAAAGAGTCCGCTAACATTGCATCAGAACCAATCCCAAATTCCCACAGGCCTGACCTGCTCCAGCCCAGAGATTGGAAGTCGAGGGAGGAACACGAGAGCATAGGAACGAAGAACTGATCACATTAATTATAAACGGCTACGACCCGCCAAAAGTTTGTTTGAGAGGAAGTGAAGAGCATTTCTGAAAGCCAGTGCGCCACCCTGCATGGAAAAGCAAACATCGGGAAGAACATTACCAGTGTTGTGTCAAACTTATGAGAACTGTTAGTGCTCTGACGCCATTTCCAATGTTCCCCTCATTATGTATCACTTTAGTCGAATGGATGTCAGGTCAGTCGCTAAGCCAACCAATTCAATCAATTCTATTAGCATTACGTCAATGTCACTCGAAAGTGTAATCACTGCTGCTCACCAAATCTAGTAGCATGCAAAGCTACGTGACAAAAAAATCGTAATAACAAAGTCGTGGAAAGAAATGGTTTCAATTCAATTGCAAGCGGTATTAATGAGTTGTTAGATAACACCATTCTTCCTTTTGTCACAGGTTGCGCAGACACAAATTCGCTTCTCTACGCCTCGAAAAGTGCACGAATGTAGAGAAAATGATTAAATTGAGTGAAAAATCCGGGTTTTCAAAGCGCAAGGTGTCATGGAATCTTCACTACGCTCTGTAGTTTAATGTTTTCACGTTAGTAGCACTAACACTCAACGGCCTATCCTATGGTGACTACTGCGATTATAATGTGTTTAAGGGCTGTAATCTCATTCAGATGTGCACTTATTTTGGCTTTATTTAGCTGTGTGTGCTCAAACAAACAAAGCGGCAGCATTTATCTTACCATAACCAAACTCAAACCCAAACCGAAAGGGGAACCTCAACCAATGACAAAGCTGTCAGGGCTAAAGAGTTCCAGCACTTTAGTGTGTAAATTTAAATAAATGCCACATTACCACACATTTGCATGTAAGCACTTTGATCAGAGGCACTTATTATCACATGTAAAGAAGGCAGCCATCCCACAGAGCATAACAAGTGAAGGAATTAGCTCCTGCATATGCTCTCTGCTATGCCTCCATTAAGGCTTATGTATTTAGAGAAATAAACGCTTCGGCTATGCGAAAGTGTTTAAAAATGATTGCTCATTGCTACTAGATATTTTCAGCTATACCTCTGCACCCCCTCAAATGGTCAATCTGCTCTCATCCAAGTGCATTCATCTTTTCTGGTTTTATAATTCGGTCCATTGTGCATTTACACTGTGCATCCCAACGAATTCCAGGCTGGTTAACTCCACCAATCTAAAACATTTGCAGATTAATGTGACAGTGGCTGACGAAAGCAAATCAACAGAGGAGATTGGCCAAGCCTATCCACTTGTGATTCCTATGGCAACCACCTCTATGTTTTATTAGTCATTGACTGAGGTCCCTTGAGTTGAATGTGGCGAAGAAATCTTTGAATGAAAGTACATCAAGCGGTGTGCATGAATGCATTCTAACTTCACACACCTTCAAGCCATGCTTTACTCTTTGTTTACACAAATCTCACTATGACGCGCAGTATCGTGATCGAAGCTGTAAGAACCACATAAGACTGGGTCACAATGAGTCGAAGTACGAAAAATGATCCCATCGCTGGCTGTTGAGGCATCTCCCTATAAGGAGCGCGCAAACTGGCGGTGAGGCTTTGGTGACGACAGGAGCATCAGAATGACAAGAAGCGACGTGGAAAGACAATGAGTTGGTCCAGAATGACTAGGTAGGTTGTTGCGCCTTTTCAATGAAGGAGATTTCACTAAGCAAACACTTGACTTTAAAGGCGATCATACGACCAAATGGCCCTAATAATGCATCTCAGAAATCCCTGTTAGGCTGCCCTTTCACAAGTCTTTTTAAAACTCGCCTTTGTTTACTTTAATGGTTCTCTCATAGATTTTGCCTCCCTATTTTACACTAGGAGTCAATGCGAGGTTCGTCATCAATTTCGACACAAACGTCTACCACTTTAGTGGATGCTACAAGGCTTGATTCGGCATAAGTAATACGTTAGTTCTGCAAACGACATGGACATTCATAGTAATAAGGCCACATTTAAAGCAACACCAGCTGCTCCTTTGCGCTCCTTCTATAATTTTACCTTCTCCCGTACCTGCCTGAGTGTGCTAACTGCATGCGAGTACTTTACCCAATCCCGAATTCAGCCCAGTGATTCGCTTTAATTTTATAAGCGGCATTTTTACACTGCCAAACTTTAACTAACCATAAATCTCCTTAACTCTACAAAGAGCAAATACTTGGAGAAACCGGTTCCCACCTCATTCCTGATGTTTCGGAGCGGGTACGCCAAAAATGCCTCGGCAGTCCACCGCAATTGATGCAGGTATGAATTTAGTCTTTAGTCAAATTACCCCATCAAGTTTGATGACACACTTACCATCGTCGATACGGACAATGGCATGATGCTAGGCTTGATGGTAAAGAATGTGTGCACAATTGCTCATTCGGACACAAGTTATTCGCATAGGCAACTGCTTCAGATTCCCAGCAGGCTGAGGGCGAGTCATGAGGAAATGAAAAACAAAGTGAGCAAAGATGGATAATGGTAAATAATAAACAATAATATTGATGGCATTGATAAATAATAGCTAAATTAGTTACTGTTACTCTACTGTCAAATGTGCAAAATTGTGCGTCCCAATTGTCAAATCCCCATGCTCACTAACCGAGGTTCGTCGTCGACATAATAGGGTTGTACAGAGCCCTCAAATAATTGTACATGAGATCGTAGTTCTCCTTTGCGGCTTGATGGTCGGAATCCATCCGCCTGAGAGTCGTCTCACACCTCGTAAGTGTACTTTGCCAAAACACACTCTTTCACTTCATCGTCATCCATTTTCGATCTTATGCTGCAAACGTAGTTTTCCAGAATGGTTCTCGTTGCTATCTTTCTCCTCTCTTTCTCATCCTCCAACCTCAATTTTCCTGCGTCATTCATCATCTGTTGCATCTCCTTCCCCCACAGAAGGCCCTTTTCCTTCGTGATGGTGATGCTGTTTTGCAGCCCTGACGACTTGTCCACCGCTGTCATATTGAGAATGCCATTTTTGTCATTGTCGAAGGACACCTCGATCTGAGGTACTCTACGCGGTGCCGGTAGGATACCTGACAACTCGAATTTGCCCAACACCAAAACACTCAATTGATTGTCTGAACACGTGGAGAAGATCTTAGTCTACTTTATCGGGATTTTTGCGTTGCGCTCTATCAACATGGCCATCACACCACCTGCCGTCTCCACACCCAGTGGGATTAAGGTCACCTTCAATAACACCGAATTCTGTACCTTCTCCGACTTGTCGTCAGCCAGATTGGACGCCAACAACGCCGCACCCTATGTCACTGCCTTGTTCGGATTTATGGAATTGTTTAACTGCTTGCCATTGAAGAACTTTTGCAACAACTGTTGCACCTTCGGATTAAGCGTCGACCCGCCTACCATCAATGTCTCGCGGACATCAACCTTTTTTAACTTTGCACCATTTGATGCTTGTTTCACTAGATGCAGTGTCTTCAAGAAGAGATCTGAGCACAAATGCTCAAAACGGTCCGTACGGGAATTGTACTAAAATTAATGCCTTCAAATAAGACGTCTACATCTATGTATGCGTGCTTGAAAGAGCTCGACGTCTTCTTTGCCACCTCACACGCCTTTCTCAGACGGCTGATGGCATTCTTGTTGGTCGTCAAATCCTTGCCCTCGTACTTTTGCTTAATTATCTTTACACAATGATAAGGTTAACGTTATAAAGACAGTGCCATGCCTATCAGAGATTTCACAGGCCGTGGTGAGTCTCAACCTATGGTGTCGTGTGGTCATTCGCGTAAACTTTTGACTGGGGCGTAAAAGACCTCGCCTTGAATATCTGATCAGCGCACAAAATGTTGTCACGGAATCACTTAAAAGATTAATCAACTCCAGGAACAATGAGCACAGCTCGAAACACTTACAAATGAAAAAATTTTACTACTGCACATTTTGAGAAAGATTTTGCTTAAGGAAACGCATCAGCAACCGCTTGATTCCATAGTATATTCTTGGGACAAACGCTGGTCTATGTTGGGCAGCTCAGATATCCCATCACCTGTCCAGATTCTCTGTCACCACGAAGTGGTGAGCTTTAGATTGCGCCAAAAAAGACTCGCATGAAAATAAGCCTTAACAGTTATGTGGCGAACCAATGTCTAAGCAATGAATTCGATATCTCATCATAGAGTAAGTAATAGTCAGGTTATTCTTTCCGTCTCTTCCACCACCACTAAAGTACTTCGGATTGGCAATGAAATTCTGCTTTAGAATTATTAAGGCGAACCAAAATTTAACCAAAGCTATTGGTTCATTTGCGTCTGCCTTTATGTGAGACTTGCAATGGTAACTGTCTCAAAAGAATGAAACGATACGATGATTGTATCAAAATTGTGGTATTGTACGACCACGATGAAATGTGACTGCCGCGATGCCCCAGTAGCGCGTTTGCTCACAAAGCCGCCTTCAATGTTAAAGCAACAATGTCTGAGGTCACACATGGCACTGCATCTGGTAGATGGCTTGGCCTGAAAAGTTGTTTCAAAGCGTCTGTGACTTGCGCATCAATGAACCCAATGGGTTGTTTAGTTTTTAAAAGAATCGCTAGCCACCAAAATTACTGTGTGTTGCAGTCTTATAGTCACCACCTACTCATTTCCAGCAAGTGAAGGTGTAAGTACTGCGGTCCGTGGTTGCCGCACAAATGGGTAAAAATGAAGATGACTATCAGCATTTCATGCAATGAGTACAAAAATCATCATGATTAAGCAATAATTACTCGGAAATCGGAATAAAAACACACTGCGAATTAAAGTGTGTGGAGGTATAATACTTCAGATGTCTTCACACCAACCATTCGAATATGAGTTCAGATTGGGAGGAATCATGTGTCCAGTAAGGCAGAAGAACAAGTTACGTTTCTGCCTTCCCTGCAAGCGCATAATTCTTAATTATTACATGAGTAATTGCACTACTCTGTGTGTCCTTTGCCTTCTAGCATTCACGCAGGTGGCATACAAGCTTTCTCACTTTACCTACCCCATTACTTACCCCCACCCCCAAGGACACGGATTAAAACACTAATACCAGGCTGGTGGGTGTCATGGCATACCTAGGGCTGACTTGGACTGAACAATTAGGTGAGACGTCCATCTTGCGACAGCAAGAAAGTAGGGCCAGAAGTAAGAGGGTAATAAATGTGCTTAGAATTCCAAACTGAAAGCCACAACAGCATCCTCAATGAGGTAGTTAAGCGTGTTGAGAGGCCCGTACACCCTGCTCTCATCTACAGCAGTCAAAAGTGTCAGGCAGTCGAACATCCTAATCATCTTTGATTCCCGTGGCACATTCAGAATATTTGAAATCGTGGTTCTATAAGAGTGGTAACACTTTTTGAGTTTTTCGTTCTCGCCTCTAAATTTTAGGGATGTAAACTTTGATGACAATTATTTATTTAGGAGTAATTTTTACAAGAAAACTGTATACACGATCAAATAGATGGTTCGCATTATAAGGCCTTCTGTAATTTGTGATCGATGAGTTGTCTGTGTCCAAACTGGAGGAAATTGAATGGATTTATGTCGACGATAAAAGCAGAAGTGGTAACCATTACTGAGACAAGTCGAGTGAGTGATTTAATACTGATGAGGAGAAGTTTTGACGAATGAAACACTCGAACCATCCTTTTCCACACACTGATGACGTACCTGTCCTCGTTCTTTGCACGATCCATGTGCATTTTGGCAGCTTTTTCTTGGATCCCAACGGCGCAGCTGTTCTTCAGCAATCCAACATTTACACTTTTGAATTCAGCCAATTCGTTTTATGTGGCAGATTGGTAAAATTATTAATTTGCTAAAATTGACATTTATCTACCCTTTTTTAATTAAAAATGCAAAATTATGCGTAGGAATTGCTAGCATGGACAAGAGAATGCGGATTAGTCCACGTATGGCTTTGACCGGTTTGTCCCTGGTGTACAGTGTAGCTAATGTCAAAATAACATTGTCTGCTTTTAAGGGGAACCTCCATTGAGCAGAATGTGTAATACATAGACAAGAAGTATGCTCGGGTCAAATCACGATTCTAATCATTCCTGCTAAACTGCAAATTACACTCCCACTATGGATTGTGGTAAGGCAGCTTTGACTCGTGATTTTCCGCCCGTTTTGAAGTGACTCGTTTTTAGCAGCATTGCGGACACAGCCACATTGGACCGCAGTTCCAGAATGAAATGTCGTTCTGTCCTAAGGCAAGGACATTCGACTTTGCAGGATTGCGGGTCTAACCAACGACACACGGCGTTACAATTTGTGCTGATCTGACGTATGAATGAATAGACAAATAGACAACCACGACAGATTCACACATTTGACACATCTTTATTGCAGTGATTAATTAGGCAGCAATTCCGACCAGATCGACAACTGCGCACACAGATTATTTGTCAAAACTGTTTTGTTGTTATTGTTGTTGTAGTTATTCGCTAGTAGAAGAAGGCAGAATCTCGGCAGTTTCGCATTTGTCAGCCATTGTAGAATATTACGAGAATTTTCTTCGCTTTACTTCCTGCGCTTTATTCTGCTACTGTTTCAAAAAATGTAGTTTTGAAAAATAAAGTTACGGTGCTCGCATAGTTGTATGCAGTTTATTGTCTCATTTGTCATCAGCGCTGCCTTAAATTCCATAGAAACTTATCTCATTCTCCTACTACGCCGACATGAAGAGTTCGGTGAAGAGCGCTAACCAGAATTTTTAATATTCTGGTTCCTGATAAAATGGTTGTCTCGACGATTTGTCAATCCGGCTTTGGGGCCTATTTAACCTTACCTTAAATGGCTATTGAGGTAGTTACAAATATCTTCCATATGACGTAGGACAGGTGTTCCACAATTTGTCTACAAGCACCCGGATCATGGGACCGTGAGACATATAGTAGAGTTTCGTGCAGCTGCTGGTCATGTGGACGAAAATGAGGTATGCACGTAATGGTGAACTCCTCGAGGTCAGCTTCAAGGTTCCCTAGACCGCCAGCATTGGAAACAACCTCAATAATTACTACCACACATAACATCTAAACAATCGGGAACAGTAGAGTGCTAACCCCATAGTTTAGGTTGATTTTGGTGTTCAATTGGCATTTAGGTGACTCAGTGATGCTACCACGTGACACCTCTTTCTCATTTGTGCAATCAAAACTACTACTGAGAATAAGATGTAAATCGCTGTTTTAAAACAGTTAACGCCAAGGAAAAATCAGCGATGTTGGAGACAGTAGTAAGGAACGCAAAAGGCAAGGAATGCAAAGCAAGGAATGGAAAGAAAAAGAAAGAGTCTAAAAGCTAGAACGAAAAGTAAATCAGGGCAGGATAGAAAATGTTAATTTAAATATTATGTGGTTGGACTTGTAGACACGCACACATACTGGGATGAATGAGTGCATGCGAAAGTGACTGAAGGGAGAAATGAAGCTATGGATAAATGGAAGGGAGGTTGGGGGAGGCAGCTAAGGTAGCATAGAAAAGGAGACACAAAATGGGATCTGATGGAGAAGTGACTGAGCAAATCCTAATCGTCAATTAAATTCGGTCTTGCAACTAATGCAACGACGGACGGATTCCTTAGTAGCTGTAAACAAAATAACCAATTGTCTGGCCGCTTTGTGATGTTATGTCTGCCAAAGCACTATAATCGCTCAATTAGTGCCACTTGCGAATGTGCAAAGACAGATACGCTGAGATGGGAAAGGTTGTCTGCAGTAAGGATTCAAATCTCTAAGCACACATTGCAGGATTTTAATAATTGCGAAAATTGCATCCATAAATGCGCCAACGCAAACTAGCCTAAAGGAACTTGATTACGCTTTGAAGATCCAAATCGAAGTACTTGAATCACAAAGTAGAGGGATGACATAAGTTAGGAATCTATGCATGCAGAAATAGGATCAGAAAATGCACATTTATGCTAAAGTGATGTGTGTCCGCAACTCTTTCCATTTGCGTACATTGATGTGTACCAACTTTGCGGCTCACCTTGTAGGACTTCGTGCAATTGACGATGCATTTGCGAATGCAAACTAAACAGCCGCCTTCCACAAATACGCTTCAACACGCTTGCACTCATTCACTTGTTGATACGGCCGCCGACAGCTCCATGAACACAGCATCCACCTCCACCACCAACGTCATTGCCTCATCCTTTAACATTACCGTATTCAACGCAGTAATATATACGCGCAATGATCTGCAATGAAGTCCAGTGCGAAGAGATGTAATATGATGGGATAGACTTGACTGTACGAACTAGCACAAATACGCGGAGAGAAGTGTTGAAGAATAAAGAGTAGCAGAGCTGACTAAAGTAAGGTGCAGCTGATTGAAACGTAACAAATTGAGTCAGCGATCCTGAGCGTTCCACTTCTGTCACCGACGTGTGTGTACTGACCCAGACCCAGGCAGCACAACCCTAATGGGGTCCCAAACCCACAGATTTGTGCGCAGGGCTATCGCTGACGTCCATTTCCCTTTACTAATTACCATTCAACTTACAACTTTCCTTGCAAACTGCATACTCTGTTGCTTCTCCTTCCTTTTATACTGTCTTAGCCACTGCCCAAAATCACAAAGCACTTCAGCTTTTTTGACATTTGTCTGGTGTTACTCTAAAATCCTATACCTAAATCACTTCTTTTTTACTTATCCTGCCTAATTCACAAGTCTTCTCCGTTTAATCTAAAAGTGCCCTTTTTCTTTTGTGTCAGAAATGTTTGAGGAGTTTTAGCACTACATGCAACATCCATTTCAAAATCAGGTATTGTTTAATAACTAGCAGTGAGTCCTTATTCTCAAATTAGTAAAGCTGTGCCAATAACGACTAATTAACTTTTTGAGTTACACACAGTTCTCTCGCTGATAATGTTCAACACAGTACCGCACTTTGTTGGGAAATTGGTCAGACATGCAAGTGGTTTTTTTCAATACGTCCGTATCCCATGCGTAGTTTCTGGTCTCCTTCTTTGCTGCAGTGCATGAAATGCCAATTTGAAATGGGCAGTTCTTACGCTCTTCTGCTTCACCGTTCGCTGCCTCTATGCCCTGCTGAATTGTATAACAACCTATCTGTAGGAGAATCGTGCAGTTTTAACAATGTCAGATTTGCGCCAAAGCAAATGCACCATTTGCAAACAAAAAGTGGTCAACCTAATCATTGCTCTGCTAGGAGGTCTACATGGTCAACACGGAGGACGGAAACATACCGTTACCGCGTCAAGGCAAACTCTTTTTTGAAAACAAAGATAAAACCAGATGTCACCCACCAAATGTTGGTACCACTGAGATGGGAAAGTATTTGGCTGTGAGAGAGACAACCAGCAATTCAGTCAACAAAAGTTGAGAGATTTTGTCCAGTCAACTGCACTGTTGGGATAAGGCGAGTCCAATTCTCCTTTTTGCTGTGGATCCGAAAACAGACTTAATAAGCAGCCTTCATTTTTCAACGTGTCAATCAGATAAATCCGCTGAGTTTAAAATGTAAACAAAACATTGCTATAATTAGTGGAGTTAACTTCCCACTTAATGGCTGTTGCTACGATACTTGAGGCAGGAGAGAAAGAGACAGCTGCTTCTCCCTAAAATGCACGCAAATGCTCCCAATTTCGCGACGGAAGGACAAATGTTCCATTCCCAAAGCTCTGCTTGAACATGTGCATAATAGCAAACCACAACTTATGCACTTACTTACTGAATCAAAATGCAACAGAAATACTTCCAAATTCAGGGTTAACTAAACTAGTTGCAGTGCATGGCATCTAAATGCACGTACCTGCATGATTCGCTTCAAAGTGGCGCTATAGCAATTGATGCTATCTAAAGCGAAGGAAGAAGACAAAGCAATCAGAGATTACAAGCAACGATTTAACTACGAGTGGTTTGTCTCCTGCTTGCATCGAAGTGGGCTGCATTCAATCATCAACATTCGCTTTGTAGAGGAGCCGCACGCACGAGGGATGATTTGGCTTCGAATTCATTGGCTAATTTTGTCAAATTACTTGCGCCATGAACCCAAGACCAATTAACAGTTCCACTTTGAAAGAAGCTGGCTGAGATAATCAGAGAACGCAGTGTCAGGAACCTTAAAGAAGGGCGTTTGTGACACGAGTGATGTAGTCACTGGTTCGCAACTGCATCAGACGATGAATGGTGGTAGTTTCAGGAGTTAGGCAGATAGATTTCGTATGCTGACCGTAAATTAACGAACGGCGAATAAAAGGCTGCGCAATTCATTAGCTTGTTCTGCGACTCTTTTAAGTTATTTGCCAGCAGAAGTGCTTGCAGTGTAAATTGGCTTTCACAATCATATTGCTCATTACGTCACCAACACCGATATACTTGTTGCTTATGCGATATGCACCCAAAAGATACAATACACTTCATCTCCATTCGCCCATGCCTGCCTGGATTTCAAGGCGCTACCAACAAGACTCACACTTGAGATTTCCCTGTCGAACGCGATCTGCACGATGCAACTGGTGAGTGCAGGTGCGAAGTTGTATTTGGCCACTCAAAATGAGGCGAGTTCCAACAAATCAATGGCGGTCTAAGCTCTCTGTCTCTTTGTTATGCAGATTTTCATAAGGAAAATGAGCGATCAGTAAGGAAAATGCAGCATTTATTTGGCAAAGAGTTATTCACATAATATGACGTGATTTTAAGACGAAACTAGTGGTTGTTTAATAAGATTTTATTCCATGAGTGTTAGTTCAATATATTTTAGTATTATTGATCATTTGGGCGAAAATTCCACTTGTTCACCACCATATTTAGGTGTCTGACACTCAGATGATGAAATTGTGGAAGTACAAACTGACGCTCAATCGGTTTTCGAATATTTCGATTTCTGTCTTGGACTCTTCCTCCTCCTCTTGCTGTGCCTCCAAGACATGCACCATCCAGCATCGTGATGACAGTCGTTTGTCCAAATAATCGCCGCAACTTTGGCAACCATTTAATCTGAATTCGATGCAACGTCCGCGTAGGCTAGCAATTCGGCTATGGACGAAGTGTGAGGGAGAGCGAAAAGTTTTATGAATGGTTGGTAATTATACGTTGTCAACCGTGGCGTTAATTGTCTAAAGGACTGCTTCAGTTGCCATGTCTCGCTGGCTGCCACTGACACCTGATGCGACCTCTTGAGGCCGTCGTATCAGCGTCAGAGTAATGGTCACTTCTCTTGTAGACATGAGCAATCATTAACCCTGTACCCAGATACTCATCCACCCATCTCATGTAATTCAGGCTACATTTGTTATAAATCTCATTAAATTGGAGAAGTCGTGCTCGTCTGTGCATTAGCTGATCCCTCCTAAACACAGTGCTTTTACTGATAAATTTCAGTGCCATTCGCAGAGAAAGTGACTATTAAAAGGATATAGTAGAGCCTTGCAACGGACGCAGATTCATTAAGACCTACCTGAGACATTATTACGTAAAATCAGAAAACAACTGCTTAAATGAGGCCTTGTTTGGGTGACAAGGGATCACCAGCCGGGTATAATCACTTCTTCTATCCAGCCAATCGGCAGAGCGCATTGACCAACTAAGATTCTCAAAAGCTACTTCAAAGTTTGTGGATGGATGTGCAGAGGTCCTGGCAGCACCACATCAGCAATTAATTTTACCGGTCTCATTATTTTGCATAATTTTGTCCTGTTTATATGACACCACAAATGATAAGCCTATCGGAACTCGGAATGCTGAGATTAAAGCACAATTAAATTGAAACAGAGCAGCATCCTATAACATACGATTCAGAGGATCGGTGTGAAGAAGGCGTTATTAATGCAGTATAGAAGGCGTAGGGTGGCTGAAATCATGAACAGATGTTTATACATTTGGGATGGCGACTAAACCGATGCGGAGTGTAAAGTGTGTGCCTCTACATTGCTTTGGAAAACGGGTGAGCCTAAACGAACATTTTCGTCACCAAACTAGTTTGAACTAATCCGACAAGGGTCATTTTTCAATTAATCGACTCTGCGGCAATTTGCACCAATATCCGACGTTGCGGGCGGTTGAACCAGCTGCTCGCGTACGCAACAGAAACACTGTGACGGGGACACTGCCATTCGCCCTCGGTGAAATATACGAGCCATTAATGGGTAGTCTTCAGGGTGGACTGAGAAGTATTAGTGGCACCTTAGTAATTTAGACAATCTAAGCATGCCTTGCGGGGGAACAAGCGGAATGCCACCGACGATCATCACTTGATGTCTGACGGCTTCGTGGTTATTGTGCAATAATGAGGATAAGGAATGAACAGGAGTACAGCAATAGCTAATCGACGCGTTCCTTCTAATTTGTCGTCTCCCAGGATTCGCTCCACTACTGCCATCATCACTTGCTCTGGCTCGTCGACCGCAGAATGAGGGTGGATGGAATGAGCAACGAGGCTTGGACCGAAGAAGAGCAAACTGATAAGTAACTTCATTATCAGCCACGAAGCTGAGCAAACGAAAACACTCTCTGTCATCTGTTTGCAGCTTTTTAGTTTTAATTTTACTCCTCACTGGAATACGTGATTTCGTAAAATTTTCTCTGTAAAAAATCGTGTAGCAGGCGAGCCGTTTTCCTCTTCCTCCGCGATCTTCAGAATATCAGACTGGTTTGATAAGGACAAGATGCGTCCCAGATCTAAGTCTCAGTCACCTCGATTCGAGCATTCAGCCCAAGATCTTCGCAGTCCGACAAGAGTGCGGTTGTTACAGTTTTATCCACCCTTTGCTCTGACAATTTTTGCGCATGTCTTTGAACTGTAGGGTCTTGCATGGTTAAGTAAAAGAGTCGGCTAAAGAAATTAAGTTCTTGATTGCTATCAGCCGAATAATGCATGCTATACCGACAAATCTCGTTCCTTGTGATGGAAAACCTGAAGCGACCATTTTACTGATTCGTGTATACATGAGTTTAGTTTCAGCCACTTTCATAAGCAGTCTATCATATCCAGATTGCATTGGTGGAGGGATGGTAGAGGACCTACGATATCATTGTCTACTCTTTCCACTGGGATCCTTTCAGGCGTAGGCTGGATCGGTGCGATCACTGTGATTTCAGGCCTTCTAAAAGTGCCTTAAGTGTTGCAGTTTTGGCATCACCCACTTGGTTTACTTACCCGAGTAGCTCTCATAAAGAACTGCTTGCACCAATGGCTATGATACCGTTAGGCACAGAGGAGACCCGACGCCTTCCTATTATCATCCAACTTCATCCCCCAGGGAAAGTTTTACCCATCGGTGGCATATCCATCTCACTTTCTGGATCATTTCGTACCTTTGGCTGTGTGTTGTTAACAAAAAGGCAGAAGGAAGTTCTCGTGCACCAGAACCGTGCAGAGGTTGGTGCTTTACGTCCTCTTTTGGCGATATTTAATACATTCGCAGCGCAACATCATCCCATTCTGTCGAGACTGGTCTACTAGATGGCGTAACGTCTGCATCACTATGTGGGTGTTCCATCCCAACAAATAATGGTCGACACCGTCGTGGAGTTGTCTAAGCTTCCTACCCATCCATTGTGGCCATTGATAAAAGAGGTTTGCCAAATAATGATCACGCGTTTGACAATCTGTCCCACACTTCTGCATAACAAGAATGTCCATCCATTTAATAGAAGCAGATTTCACCGTTTGGAGAGAAAATTGACAGCAGTTGATTGAATTCACTCCGACTGTCATTGTACTACACATTGATGCTGCGCTTGTGGACTTTCCTTTGGCCACCTTCACCGTTCTGCATTGGCGGCTTGGAACAGAGTCCTGCTCTAATCCGCGAACACACAAAAGAACTATTCGCCGCTAATTGTGGTTAAATAGCGTCACCAGTGCAACTCATTACCGTCCTCCGCTTTCGTTGGCATCTAGCGCGACGAAGCATTTGTAAAAGTGAAATTTTGCACTGAGCCCAAAACAATGCTCTTTGGGAGCAATGAAATGAACTGCCTTGAGTGTTATTGATAGTCCCGTTCTGCCAGAAGTTGGAAACCCCTTGCGTGGCAAGCATAACAGTGATCAGTGATCAGACCGCTTCTGTCACAATCACACCCCCTTCACGAGGGGACAGATGACACCCTCTTCGTAACGACGTCCTCTTTGTTTGCTACCCGCAACCCTCCCAGAGAGCTTTTAAGAACAGACACAAAATTACACAACCTCCATCTGTCCCTCATTCCTTCGGCTGACACCTTTCATTTCTCTATGGCCGACCCATGATGGAATAAAACGACTCTATGTGGTAACACCATTCCATCTAGACAAATAAGACTGCACAATAATCCAAAAGAGTTGGGAGCATGTTGGTACAAATTAGACCCCATTAGTCAGATTCCGCCGGTATTAAATTAACAAAACAATTGACACACTGCCAAGGCAAACAAAAGTTTTGACAACAATATTAGTTTTTGCGGATTTAACTTTGGTAATTGCACAAAATTAAGGCCTTACCTATACGTAGAGATTGTGATAACGCAATGAAGTGTCCAACTGTTGCGCTCCTGAATCCCATCCATACCACCACTGTGTGCTATCACCTTTAATCTGATTCTCTTCACATAAAGGGGAATAGAGACACCGAATGTGGCAAAAACAGTATTTGAAATCGTACAATAAACAGAACGACGTCGATGGTGCCTGCGAATTGCAAGCATGGTTGTTCATTACTACTACATGGTGCTTGCGACTATGAGTGGCTCATATCCTATTCATTCCTTTAGAGGAGGGGGTCGTGGATACTCCGAGTGCTTAGGCACCTCGATCTTCTTGATCTAAGCTATGCCATCGCTTGCCTCTCTATGGTAGACGCAGACGGCATCCCTACAGTAATAAGGAAGACCAATGAGTCATTAAGGATAGAAGTAGCAAGAGAGCGCAGCTAGAATGTTTCCTGTTTACACCTCCTTACGCGTCGACAATGGCTGACCAGAAACTAAGGTGGCTCCAAACGCACGACGCCATCCCGATATACCCTATGCGATGTGAAGAGACTGCGCCACGTTATGCAGTTCATGCCCGTCGAGGGTTCCGTAAAGCACCTTTTGTTTCGTTTTACCAACATCCCAACAAGTGCCTCACAGTATGCAAACATGATTTCCAAAATAGGTTGAAGGGATTGCTCTGAACAACAGTTTATACGCCTCTAGACTGCTTTATGCTAGAGTAGTCGCAAGTGAGGAGAGGATTAGGCAACATTTGTGTTGACTAGAATGTGGGTTTGCAAAATGGTTGGTCATCTAGCTCAATGTCAGGCAGGTCAGAAGTCACAGTATTTATTATGCATTCCATGATTGGCTGTCTACGTCTCTAACTAAGTAACTGGTGGTCTAGCTTGCCCATTATTTAAATTACCAGTCAGCCAGTGGTCCATGCGTTAGCATATTAGCAGGCTAGCGAACTCCACATCAGGTGAAGTGGCTGGCGCTAAACGGTTTGGGAGATATCATCTGATTTTCCATCGAGACACAAAATACATGAGTGCCTTCAATGTCAGACGGAATCGCAAAATCCACTTGGCATTACCTCGCCCACTCGGAGGATTGATAATTAACCCAAGACCTAACAGTAAGCGTGGCTTATTCGACGTGCCAACTGGTATTTGTGTCATCCAAAATTACGTGACATTTCGGAGTCACTCACTCACGCAAGCTTGTATGAGGTCCCCCTTTGCTTTTTTCAGTTGTCAATACTGCCACCTATAGTGTGAGGTTATCACCTTTATCAGTTAGTCATTTTTGCTTGTGATCGCGATCGGTTGCTTTACAATTCTAGAGTCTCTCATTATCTCACAGGAAAGCACTTTGAAAATGGGCAAAACAAACAAAATTGACGGTGAGTATGCTGGCATAATTACATAATTAGGCAGAGTTGAAAGTGAAGGGTAATTTACATCAATTGAATTGTAGTGCATTACGCACAGTTTTCGTAGAAGTTGCGAACCAAAACTTTACAAACCAATGTAGCAGATTAAGCATGCCAAATTAAGTCGTGTTTAATTGTTATAGTACATAGTTGTCGAGGGAGTTAAGAGCATACCCAAGGCTATTAAAAGGCGCCCTATTTGTCTCCTTTCAAGTCAGATATTTTGGCAGCATTCGGTATATTTTCTAAAACCACTTAGAAAACTGTTCTTAAAAACTTTGGCATGGGCAAGGACGTATCCGTAGCATATTTGCTTTGCATTTTTACTTCCGGGAAATGATGCCCGTTCGTCCTAGCCATTAAAAGAATCGAATTATGAGTCAAGGTTGCAATCACCTAAAGTTTGCCACTGCTCACGCCAATCGGCTTTCTCCCCACGAAAATAGCCTTAAATAGTGTTGACGTTCGAAGGAGCCTAACCTCAAGCAAGACTTAACGACTACTTCGGTTAGTCAATTCATCCATCCTGACTATTTAGTGGGTGGTTCTAGTCCACCTGATGGATACTTTAAATCACGTCTGCTTCCTGCCCTGCAAGTTTTAACCTTGGTCGTGAATATTCAGTTTTATGCTACCATTTCCCCAAGGGGCAGTGACTGTGAGCTATCAGGCGCCTAATATGCAATGCGGTAAAGCGGAGTTTATCAAATTATGCACCAACTAGAATGCGCTGACATGAAGAACCTGGAAGAAATTGGCTGGACCGCTGAGCGCTGGTATTTACGTCCCCAAACCAAACTATCACTTAGCTGGCACCTATCTTGCACAGAGGCTGCTATCCTCATTCATAAACACTGATGAGAATATTCGGTAGTCATTAATTTGTAAATTCACCCTAATCACATTGTTTTACCAAAACAGCTACAACAACCATGTAGAATCTTCCCATCAGCTTCAAAGCTAACGCTAGATTTTCTTTTCATTTACGATTGCCCATTTATGTTTCCGATATCCTTAAAGTATCATGGTGAGCAACAGATGTACTGCGAAATTAGATGTTTGCAATTAGATTATTTATTGAGAAACTTGAACATATTTTGTTTGATTTTACAAATGGCTGCCACTCCTGAGGTTTTTTGCCTCTAGGGCTAGATTTGTTTGCATTGATATGTAACTCGTTAAAGTGCCGCCAAAACCATACAGCAAGTGCGTTAGTGCATCACTTTTTTTCTCGACGAAGGTGCAATAACAGAGTGAAGTGCGAGAAAGCCAAAAATGGCAGCAGAATAAAGGCTCTGGGTAGCTGTAGAGAAGTAGCAAAGCACTTTCATTTTAAGTCTGCTATACACGAATGATCCATCCAACCATTCGCTTTCAAATGTCAACGATGTTGTCAGCGGGTGCTTAAGTCACTTCTTCCGTACCCCTATTGTACTTTAACTTACTGCTACTTTGTGCAAGTTTTTGCTTCGTCTGCGATAACGAAGTTGCCAATTGCCTACTTTGCTAATCCCAAGCAAAAATTTCCATTTTGCAGAAACCAGGCTAGTCATCGCTCATCAAGGGAAGAATTATAGGCATGACGTGCCAGCTTCAGTGAGCCGGGCCTTTACTATCTCACGATGTTATCCTCAAAGATAATAGCAGACTGGTATTAGACAAAAAACTAGTAGGTAAAAGGAGCAAAAATCAAGCTGATTACAAGCGGACAGAACGAGATACTGCAGCCGCGTCAGAATGCATTCTACAGAAGCATGGAACAAGCTGCGCAAAGGCCTGGTAGCGGTTATTATGTACGCAACACGCGCAATGCTTAATTACACCAGCGCTGTGCTTGGGCTGAGGAGGCCCTGGATATTGCATTTAGAAGGGACCAATCATCCTTAAATTACGCTACTTTCTCTAAACATTAACCTCAAAGCATAGTTCTTTTTAGCGCTGGGAAGTTGGTCACTAAAACGAGTTTAGCGACACATGCGATATGCGAAAACTGTTTTGTGGCGGATCAAACAAACTCACTTAGATAAAATATGACCAACGTAAAGGAAATACTGAGATACATACTTAACTTTAAGTTCAGCATTGAGGTTAAATTGGATGTGTGCCTTTATCTAAGAAATGCGTGCAGGAAGGAAGGAAATGACTTAAAATTCGCACACATAAACAAAACACAGAGAATGGTGCAAGCATAATAAAAAATAACAACAAAGGTAAAGGATTGACTTTGTGGTAAAACAAGCAACACGATGCAGCCGCCTAGTCGAACGGAAGGGCAAACGGTGCCAGGGATTAGGCAGCAGAGGTAAAGAATCATAAAGCCTAGCGTGGTAATTAAAACATAGACGATCAATGAACCTTGACAGTCTAGAAATTATCATCTTAAAAACCGACCCTGAACTGTGGTACGTCACCTCATTTCATATATACATTTGAGCTGATGGGCAAATGCACTATTGAACTCTTTTGACGCTACCAACACTTGTGAATGTCGACGACAAGAAGTCACTTAAGAACCTTTGACTTTAGCAAGATACCTTCGTGGCTGACCACCAAAAACAGGGTCAAATTGTGGACTATGCTTGGTGGGGAAACGGACTCATACCACATATAATAATTTAGAAGCCCTGTGACATTAAGAGAACGACAGAAGCCGGTGGCTATGCTTTGACTGTAGGAAATGGGTTCGAGCAATGAATGAGCACACATTCTCATCACCCTGTTTACTCCATTGACATGTCGATTTGATCCACCCGCCAGACTAAGCGTACAGATGTTGGCACGTGCGTGTGTCGACTTTCTATGCGATTGAATGAAATACAATAAGTCAGCATTTATTTTCATAGTCGTAATCACCGACTTTCTTCTTGTTGGCTTCTCTATGAATATGAGTTTTTATCCACTTCCACCCATTGCACGGAAAACTAAGATGTTTCGAAACCTCGTACACATTTGTAATACCCTTTTCGTTAAACAAAAATCTCAGGGCAAGATATTTATCGGGATTCTCTGATGCAGGCTAGGGTCTATACTCTGCCCATATATGAATCACTTTGTTCACTTTAACCATTATTATTAAATGCGCCCTTATCAAGTCGATCTCGTAACCATAGGATCTAGGAGGAAGGAACAATCCATGATAATGCTACATGGCTGTAAAATTCAGCAGATCTCTCCTTTTAACCAAGATATGAATTTCGGACCCTAATATCATTTTAGATACCGACTCAAAATCGCAGTGTGCTACCTCATTTCGTCTATGTATCAAAAATGAAGAGCAGACTTTCTACTAAACTCTTCCCAAAGACCTTTGACATTTAGCCCGAGGCCTTCGTGGCTGACCATACAATCATCTACGTCGCATTTGTCCTCATGTGCCTTCTGATGAGGCTGCCAAACGAACTCAGCATCCGCTTCCACCACCATCTTCACTGCCTCGTTTTTGGTATGGCCTTATTCAATACGGTAGCACATGCACGAAATAATCAGCAATCAAGTAAAGTGCGAAGGGATGTGATATGGTGGGATAGGCATTGACTGCAGGAAATAGCGCAAACGTGTGAAGAGGATTTTAAAGGAACAAAGAGTAGCAGGGACGACTAAAATAAAATGCAGATGATTGGATTTCAACAAAGTGAGCCAGCGATCTGGGGCGTTTCATCTCCGCCACGTGTGTAGGTACTAACCTGGACCGACGTAGCATAACCTCGATGGGGCGCTAAACCCACGGGCATCAACGCAATGTAGTCGCTGGCGTCTGTTCTCTTTATCCTAATGACCACTCAATTCTCAAATTTCCTAACGAACTTCATAACCTATTGCTTCCCTTTCTTTTAAATTTTCTCAGACACTCCCAACAAATCGCCGGGAGCTTCAGCTTTCTAAAGTTCGTCTTGTGTATTCCTAAAAGTTTTATGCCTGAGGCATTCGCTTTCTATCTATTCTGCTTAAGCCATTCGATATTCTCATTTTATCCAAAAACATCATCATAATTTTGTTTTAGAAATATTTGGGGAGTTTTGGCACTACATGCAACATGCAGTTCCATGCTAGGTATTATTAAATCATGATCAATGCAGCCATAGTCGTGGGATGGTAGAGTTATGCCAAAACCTGCCACTTAACATTGTTTGGTTCCAAACACTTCTCTTGCCGATGATATTCAGTGCAATAATGCACTTTGCCAGGAAATCGATTAAACGTAAATCGACTGAATTGTCTTTGATAGTACACTGAACAGTTTATTTTAAAATATGTCACGAATGACGTAGGGGGTTCCTTAGTAAGTTCTCTATTGTGCCACAATGTCTAAAAAGGTCAATTTGGCATGGGCCGTTCAAGCATTCTTTAACTTCACCGTCCGCTGCCTCTATGCCCTACCGATTTGTGTAGCAACCTGTCTGGAGAAGAATCGCCCAGGTCTAACAGTTAGATTAACGCCAAAGTGGAAGCACTGCTTGCAGATAAAAGTGGTCAACCGAGTCGTTGCTTTGCTAGGAGGTCTACCCCGTCAAAAGGGAGGAAGGACGCACGTTACTGCCACGTGGTCTTTTATCATCGCCGTTTCATTCAGATAAATCTGCGGTGCTAAAAAAGCAAAATATTGGTATTATTTTTGGAGTTAATTTTCATTTGATGACCACATAAGCAATTTTTGGCCTGCAGAAGAAATGATAGTTGCTTCTCTTTTAAATACACATAAATGTTTCCAATTTTGTGATGAAAGAATACATGTTCCATTTTCAACGCTCTGCTCATGCAATTCCTTAATAGCAAATCACAACTAAGGCACTTACTGCAATAAGAAACATCAGAAACACTTTCAATCAAAAGGTTAATTGAATCAATCACTGTGGATAGCAGCTAAGTGCAAGTAGCTGCGTGCAGAGAGTAGAAGCTCCCTCAGCTAGTTTGGTCAAATTACTTGCGCAATGGACTCGAGGCCCATCAACTGTCCCACTTTTAAATAATCTGACTGAGATAGTTAGAAAGCGCTGCGTTAGGAGTCCTAACGAAGACGTTTGTGGCGTGAATGATGAAACGGTTAGTTTGCATCCGCATCAGACGGTGGATGTAAAAGTTGCAGGAGCTGGGCAGGTGGATTTTATTTGTTATTCATGAGGTAATAGGCAGCGGACGGGCGGCTGCGCGATCCAATAACATGTTCTGCAACTCTTTTACAGTGTTTGCTAAAAAAAGGGCTTGCAGCATTAATTATTTTTACAATCGTATCGTTCCTTATTTCGCCAACACCGATCCACCTGTACCCCATTCATTTACACCCATAAAATGTAATGCACTCCGTCTTTATATCTGCATGGAGTTTGATGCGCTACTCACGGAATTAACCATTAAAAATTCCTCGTTCAACTCGACACAAGTGAACACAAAAACCGATCTGCATGATGCAACCGGCGACCGCTCTTGTTTTTAATTAAAACCCGCTGCAGTTGCTTAGTCAAAATGAAGTGGATTCCAACAAATCAAGGGCGGCCATACTAGCTCTTTGTATTATAGACGTTTCTAAGAAAAGAGGAAATCAGTGGAAATAACGCAAGAATTAATTTTAAACAAATGGCTGGTAACGCAGGAAAATTTTGTTCCAATACGCTACTATTGGTTGATTAATAAGATTCATTCCATTTGTATCAGTGCAATGCAATTCATTGCCGTTGGGTCTACCATAACTTTTTGTTTTATTTGTCAGTTTGGTAAAAATCACATATATTTAAAGCCAAATTTAAGTATTCGATATTCGGTTGATGAGTTTATGGATTGGAAGTGTGAACCAATGCTAAATCAGTATTCTGATGTCTCGATTTCTGACTTAGACTCTTCCTTCCCTTCTTCCTCTGCCCTCAAATCATGCAGCAATCAGTACTGCATCAACAGCCATTTGTCCAAATACTCGCTGCAGTTTTGATACTCATTTAACTCACCTTTAATGTAGCGTCCATGTCGGTTAGCCAAATCAAAAGATGCGGTTAGTGTTTCTAGTATGGACAAATTGTGAGGGAGAACGAAAAGTTGTACGAATGGTTGATAATAGTAAGTTGTCAACTAAGGTGTTAATTGTCCAAAGAACAGCTTGAGTTACCGTGTGTCGCTGGCTGCCACCAATACCTGATGTGACCTCTTGGGGCTGTCGTATTAGCGTCAAAGTAATAACAACTTCTCTTGTAGATATGAGTAATCATTGACCCTGTGCCAGGCATTAATGATCAAACTAACCGATGCTCTCCATGAAGTAGAAAGGATTGACCGCTTTGTGTCAGGTTGGTGGGGTGTTTTGCCTTTTAGTTGGATCAAAATTCCCTAGCTTGTCAATAAGCAATGTCACTTTGATGCGCGTGTCACGTAATTGTGGCAATGGAGTCACAGAAATGCAGTGGTTTTTAGCAAGTGGATGCGTTTTTAACCGTCTGTTAGAGGGGCTACGGCTGTCAATGGATTGACAAGAGCCTAGCTCGCTCTTGAGATCCTAAGTAGAATAACTTAAGAGAGACTGTGAAAGTGGGAACTAGAGTGCTCTGATGCAAGTAGTAAGTAAGAATGGTTCAAAGCATGTTCAAAGGATGGCGTTGAATTGAGCATTGACTCATGAAGTCGCGAAGATTGTGGGTACCAGCTATTTGAATGCATCACGGAGGTGAATACAAATTGGGGTGGCATAAAACATCATTTAAGACACACCATTGAGGCCCTTCTTTGCGATTCCCATCGTTTAATAGTCCCAGATTGCAGTGCTGAATTACATGCAGACAATTAACGAACTTCCATAAGCACAGAGCATAGAAAGCAGATTATAGCATGAAAGTCCATATTATTCCGCATAGTAAGCTATATCCAGCTGACTTGCCAGTCTGCTAATATTGCTCTCTTGCGTTACGGAAACCACTCGCTTTCTTTCAAAAGACTAAAAACGTGGGGAACAAGGATAAGCAATTCCTTGAAGGGAAGATGGATTGCGTAGCAACCGCTTATCTCACTGGTCTAACTAGCTTCATCTGCTCGCCAAGTAGCAAGCCATGTAAAAGAAGGCAAAGGACAAGTAGAATGGTAAGCCTATATTTTTTACAAGTCATTTAAAATAGGTGGTTATTATAAAAAGTGTGATTAAGAAGTTTTTAGAGTTGTTTGAGACCGTTACATTTGTCATTTCTATGCTAGTACGTGCAAATTGACCTAGTCCAAAGATTGGCTACTAAGCGCTGTCGTACATCTCTATTTCCTTTGACGAGTTGGTTAAATGCGACCATTTACAATGACGTGCACACAAGTCCAATGCACATCGAACGCAAGATTCTCAATTTTTAGTTTGACCCGAGTTTGCGCTATCGTATCGCATACATCATCAAAGAAAGGGCTTTTAGTGACTTCCAAATAGGTGGAGCAGAACCAAAGGTGAGTGATTCTTTGTAAGGAGTTCTGTGCCGCTGATCGACGGTAAGAACGGGTGGACTTAGACCATCAGGATGTGTGACACAACTGTTTTGGACGGGGATCGCCTTATCTGTTCGTAATCATTTTTTGATCCGCTTTGCGCAGTACGTCTCATTTCGTTCGAATTGAAGCACGTTCGCAGCGCCAATGTGCTGAAGATTTCCTTCGCGTCTACGCTGCGGATGGGCAGATTTGGAAAAATAGAACAAGGAGTTAATTCAATAGATTCACTAAGTCTTCCTTTAGGCTATCCTCACCATCAGATTCAGCAGTATAGAATCCGGACTAAAGATGAAGAATATTGGGCTAAAAACGTTGTGCGATAGCCCTCATTCGGATACATTTTTTTCCGCATTTGTGGCATTCCAAGAAATTCAAGATGCTTCAATTGTAGAAGGGACATCTTGCTTCCACTCCAGCATGGCCGGCATCAAAGGTTGAAGTGACATCATTACCATAAATTTCAGGCATAATTTTACTGGCAACCATTTGTTGCTCCGGTATTTGACTGCGGCAGCCTTGAACGAATCTACACTTGCCCAGAACAGTAGAGTAGATTGTCGCAATGGCAGCTCCATATTTCCAACTTTTCTCTTAGTTCTCACTTAGAATTATGAAAGACGAAATTTACCTAAACCAAAGTACAAAATCGGAATTTTCCAGCGACGATGCCAATGATGTCAACAAATCGCAAAGGCAGAGATGAGAAGTGGGTAAAGAAAGGCAGCCCTGGTTGTTTAATGGAGTCATTTTCACTAAGCCGTGGCAGACTTATTAATTAGAGGAATAAGCATGGATGGCTTTAAAGAGCAAGGCTATGCATAAGATATTGAAGAAGTCTTGTAAGAACCATCAGGTATCTTAGACAAATGACACAATTCACAACCCCTACTACAAAGCACCAGCGGAAGGAGGTTGCAGTTAGCGCGATACCAACAGTGGCGTAATCTGGAATATCGAAGGCGATTGGTTTCATTGGGAGATATCAATGTCGCCCCTCAAGAGCATAACCGGAGGACCAACTCAAAGCAATTTCGTCTACCTACAATCACAAAGTAGAGCCAATCACGATCTCGAAGGCAAAATGATTTCAGTGAGCGTTCATTTTACGACCTAACAAGCAAACGCAGCGCTCGCATCACGTCGGGCTCTAACAAAGGCTTAAGCCGCACTAAAAACTTTCTTTCTTTATTTACCAGCCTTTACAACCAATGAGCAAGAAATATATGCCAGCCTTTACGCCTGCTTCATAAGGTCTATCATTTCAAAGTATTCGATAATCAGAAGTGTTAACGAGGTGCAAATTAGGGGTCAATTCAGAATGCCTTTTCAAGTACGTTATTAGAAATGCAACGTAAAATGTTTCCTTAGTTTTAATGTTACAGCACTTTAAGGTTGAAAGACTTGGCCGTAAGAGGTGCAGCACTGCTCACATCAAATTCTAGAACCGCAACTATAGTTATTCGACAAGCCGGAGGTCACTCACCGAAACGCTTTCAAAGTGCTGTTCCTCTTATGAGCTAGCTTCGTAAAACCACAGCAATTTGACAAAGAAAGAGGATAATCTTTCTTGTTGCTAAGCACTTTGAGAAGCATTTGCAAGTATTACACGCTTGCAGTTCCGTACAATGGTGTTATATCCAAGGGGAAATAGGTGGTTGCTAAAGGATAGCTGGACGGCCACGGATGTGGATGAGTGCCCGACTGATGCGTAGATGGATCTATAGATAAGTAGCTGCTGTTTTGACACTGGCGTTAGTTTTGCACATACATAGCTTGCTAATTGAGGGCACATAACAGTCTACGGATGTGTTGATTGTTAGGGCTTGCTGTCATATTTCAGCACTCCAATTGTCGCTTTATTTGCTCTTCCCTAAGATCGCTTTGCTTGCGTGTGTAAAGCCTGACCTGTTCATATCGCTGTACTCGCCCTTATCCTTGTGCCATTAATCCACCTTAAATCTACATGGCCTTCAAGCCTAGTACTACTAAGAACTTCAATGTCAACGTTAACCCAGTTCCGTTGGCAGTTAAGACTTATTTCTTACCGGTAACACGTTTCTTCACTCGCTACCATTCTGTCACATGTCGGAGCCCATTGTTTCCCTACACACTCATTTTTGAGCACTGAATGAACCGTCTGCTCTTACCTCCTGCTCAGAGATTGCCCAAGTTGATAGCTCTGTAGCATTAAGCCTCACTGTCCTAGGCATCCATTTAAAGCAGGATTGTCTTTCGAGAGAAATTGTATTGGTTATCAAGCACGAGCCACATGCAATGCTAGCCATCCTCACATCTCTCATCTACCGGTTTTGCTTTCTTAATAGCTGTTTTGTTTGTTTGTTCACAAATTATTCACAGATTACGCCTCATTATTAGTACACTACCAAGTTCACCATTTTGTTTAAATGAGCTGCGTATTTTAAAACATTGCAATCAAGGATGGTTCTGCCAGCCACGATCCTTGCAATAACCCTTCAAACATATGCTTACAAACATCGCTACGCTTCCAAATGACGTCTACATTCACAGCACGAGGTGAGTCGTGTACAATGCCAACTGCTTTTTTGAAGCGAGGCAATCGCAACTTATGTCTTCGAAAAAGGTGACTCTTTCAATCGGCATCACTTTTGAATCCATACGCCTCCATCAGTTCTTTCACTATCCAGCCCCGCAGACACTTGTCTTTTGCTGTGTACTGCCCCTTCAGAGAAAACTAAAATTGAGGAGAGCATTTGGTCTTCCGTCAAATAGTTAGAGGTTCCGGTCCACATTTCTGACTTATTACAGATGGATTTGATTGTCGAGATGACGTCAAATCCGCGTGTCATGCATGCATGCATACCTGTCCAGAGTTCATCGAATTATCAGACACTGGCAAGTGTTTTGATCGATGCTCTCATGAGCAGCAAAAGTTGCAATATTAGTGCATTGAAGAATAATTGGTGCATGCATCGCAACTAGGCATAATGGCATAATCTTTGGGCAACAGATCCAATCGCAAAGAAGAGCAAAAGCGCTTTAAGCTAATTTCTAGCATAGAAAGGTTCCAAATGCCGCACTCCTGCCCCAAACTCCGTAAACTCCTAATTCTCAGGCACTGGATTTTTGCTATTCTCATCGGACATTCTGATACCGCAAGCAAATACAACGTGTGGTATCAGGGTCACGTAGATATGCGATTGAAAACTCATCATGGTCTTGATGTACGAACTTTAGTAAAATAATAAACCTACAGTTGTCCAATTCCTTCTGCAAAACTTGTGGGTTTTGGTGGCGAATTTACTTCGTGTCACTGGCATCAGAGGTTTTTTGACATTATGTGCACATATTTATTTAAGAATTTGCTTGCTAAATCACAAGATGAGAGGGAACAAATTCAACAACCTTTCTTCAACTGTAAAAACAAACACAATATTCTTAACTGCGCTTAACACATTTCGTATGAGCACCACATCCATGCGATATTTAGGTCCAACGTTACAAATATATGACATGTGTGGGTCAACAATATGTAATTAATGCCTCGCGCATCAGGAGCGGATCTTTGAAGTCTACAGCTGTAGGGGTATGAAGGTCATCATCCAAGTTAAACAATTTCATTCTTTTTAGTGTTTTGGGCCATAAGCTTAACAGCAACCCATTCATTACGACAGTTGTGAGAAATTTACCTCGGAGAAAGGGGATGGAGGCGGACTTGTTAAAGAGATAATTATAGCAGTAGGATTAGCCCGAATCACACTTTAAGCATGTCATTATCATCTGCCGTTTGTTTCCAAGAGAAACGCAAAAAATAGGGAATGATTTGCCAGAAATGTGAATTAAGGGATAGGAAAATCTAAATGCAATATCAATCCACTCTTAAATCCTAAATGATTGTAGAGTTCCTGAGTTGCAAAGAGAAAGATCTTCTTCGGGAGCGCATCACATTCATCGAGTAATGCACATTATAATGAAGGGAATCAAACTCTGCATGTCATTCAATTCTGCAAAAAAGTCAAATCCGGTGAATTTCAGTCAAAACAAGCAAGAATGCCTTTGTTACGCAATTCACTCTGCAAGTGTCAAGGCAGTGGCAATTCAGTGACTAAATACTATTTTAAATGAAGCGAAGGCAAGAACCATCTCAAAAGATTAGTATTAGAGGTGATGGCGACATGAAAATAAGTCCTATTAAACTTTGATCTCAGCAGCAGAAGACGAAAGGAAGTGGACGCGATGGAGATCATAAAGCAGACAAAGCAACGCGACTTACAGGTTGACATTGATGCGAACACATGGGCAGATGTTGGCACTCGAAATCAAGTCCATAACTTCATAACTGATGGCATCTTGAAGTCCATTTGAAGTAGCACTTCATGCGCAAAATGAGATAAATTCGCCAAACTGAGTAAATTTGCTTATAGCCTGCGTTCATTTTTTGCAGTCGTTGTGCCTGCTAATTTAGAGGGCACCGATAAATTGTACATAAATTATTGCTGAAGATGGTTTAAAAGGAACTTAAGATCAACATTGAGAACCCCCTTTTGCTGTATGGTCAAACTGTTACGATTGTCTTCCGCACACACACCGACATCTAGTTTCAGTTGATGCTGGTAGGGAGAATTAATGAATTTCGGTGGACCAGATTCATGCTCTATGGAATGACTGCACCTTTATTTGATGTCTGATGAAAGTAGCAGACAATTAGATCCACTACGACAAATACATCTGCCAACTGACAGGCAAGTAGAAGTCCACGAATCGCTATTAGTGGTGGCAGACATTTCAAATTAAGTGGGCGTACGCCCCATGTTTGGGCCCCAGGCGCAAGGACTGGTCAATGGTGCTTGAGTGCTCGAAACATCGTTTAACATTTACCTAATGTTGCGAGAGCGATCCTTTTCCCCTAAGTGCTTTAGTAATTACATAAATTCCTCTTATAATTACGCGACGCAACCTACATTTCTTTGGTAATAAGGGCCAATTAATCGGAAAAATTTATGCATCAAACTGTCCTTTTAGTTGAATTATGGTTTGCTCCAATGATGATGCATTGAAGCAGCTACTCGAGACTTTCTTGAAGGCAGTAAAAAGCTTACTGCTTGGGCAGAATATATGTATTTAGCAAACGGAACAAATTCAGGGCTGATGGCGTGGCTCAAAGGCCTGTCCACCTAGCTAGGGCAGCAAAATGGCTACCCAAAAGTGACCGCAACCAAGAACAACAGTTAAACAAACAAAGCATTACAATGACTTGGCATTGTATCGATGCATAAATACTTAACGAAAGAATAGCAAAGCACGCTTTTCCTCAACACATCTCACAGTTTTTTAACACATGATGATTAGCCCATGGAATAGTTATAAATCCCTCTCAAAGAAGTTGAATATAGAATTCGTACAAACAAAGCATCATACTGGAAATGTAAAACCAAAAGTCTTAGAACTGCAAATATTTTAACGTTCTTATAGCGCTTCTCTTGTCATCAAAAGCATTGGTGTCGAGAATTTGCCCGAAAAACCCTCTAGCTCAAATAATGGCTTCCATTCAAAATTGGCCAATGGTTGGTTTTACAAGAGTTATAACATTACTAATTACTTTTGAGTGATTACTTAGAGAACGGAGACTAATAATTTACCTCTTTGGTGGATAAAAATTCATAGACCTTGCTGTTCGGATAGCCGGATACTATAATAAATAGGTGAATAAATTTGAGTAATTTAATTAAGTAATTTATGGATCCATAGGACATGAACATAATGCTTACCTAACAATATCAATCTGTTATCGAAAGAGGCAAGAGATACAGGTAGCAGGCTGCGGCCATAAGCTGCATTAAGACGAGTCCACTGAGCGTTCGCTTGTTTCATCGATGTCATTGGAAGGCATTCAGCACTTAATTCATCGTCCCCTCCTACAATCACTACGCATCCTTTGAAGTAGGCCACTCCTGGACTACTGCGTGCCTCTAACATCAAGTTGAGCTTGATCCATCGCCACCCTCTCCAATTCTTCCCATCTTCTACCAGTATTTCAGCATACCTTGACTTTATCGATCTGTTTCTATGTAGATAACCACCAACAACTATGATTCCCATTTCTGGGATATTTAATGCCGATGCATAACATCGTGCAAACAGCATATTAGGGAGTTGAGTGAGCCTAGAAAATTGACTTGTCCCCATCAAACATACTTGCCACTGTCAATGTCCAATTTTTCGCATTTGGAAAAGAGTGTTGCATAAGTGTTGCCGCCAAAAATGAAGATCGATTGATTTCTCGACGCGACGATGCAATAAGTGCGTGCTTCTGTTGCGAAAGACTTGTGAGAAGTAGAACCATCTCGGTAATTTACAGACATCACACTACTTTCGGAGCCAGTATAACCAACAAAACATACACTACCTGAAAAGCAGGAGAATAAGACCATAAATTTAATTCACCGTCTAATGCAGTCACTGTTTCTCCTTTAAAAGGAACTGCAACATTGAACAATTCGTTCGGTTGCAACTGCGGCACAGACGCTAAGCACCAGGAGTTGAAAGCAGTACTGAATCCAAAGATCACCAGTACCTCTCTAAAAGTTTCCAAAACTTTACCATATAGTGGACGTAAAAATGGCATGAAGGTTATGAAAAGAGGTAGTTCTGCGAAATCATATGGTAGAAAATCGGAGCACTTTTCGAAATGGCTAATCAACTCCTCGGAAAGGTGGTCATTTTTATGCTAAAAGTGATTCACGTACTTGCTTAGTAATGGGCAGTTAGAGAGAGACTGCAACCTCGACTTCGTTGCACTCCCGTTTGGCTTCATTCCACGGTTTGGTGTAACATCGGCTGGAGAACAGTCACAGAATTAAGGTTTAAGCTAACTAACAGAAGAACTCAAAATGCTAAATAATGTCATCAATTTACTCAATACGCAAATATGATTATCAAATAAATCCATCCATCCACTCTGTATTAAGCCTTTCAACACACTTAAATGTTTCCATACACCCAGTTCGTATCCATCTCTCAATCTCACATTCACCCCTATTCATTTTATCCTTTCATCCATCGATTACATCTGTTTTATTTGCCTCAAAGCCCTTCACCCTTTGCCCATGTCCGTGTGTCTTCTTTGGTCATCCAGTCATCTATCAAGATTACTCACCCCTGAATCTCACGTCCTTTAACCTATCCACCCATTCACTGTGCTTACCATTAATAAAAAGTTCTGAGAACCTCCTCACAAATGTCCAGTATTCGCTTTGACATTGTGGGGACAGCCTTGTCAACTCAATCCTCGAAATCATCTTCCCAAACACCTTTGCCGTTTCCTCCACGTCACACTCATTAACTCCTGCTTCCAACCAATTGCAAATTGCTCGGAACTTTGTTTTCTCACTCACGCCTTTCGTTTGGCTGCTTTCCAGTAGCATCTCGAAGTACTGTGTTGTCGTCTGCATCAGCATCTCCCTTTGCAAGCACACATCTTCAAAGTGTTCTGCTATCAGCGAAATACACAGTTCCATCAATCCACGATTCAACGTAGCATTGGATATCGACCACACCTCTGTCACATTGTCTAGAGAGATTCTTTATTCAGTCGGGTTTTAACACTGAAAAAGGCTTCTCGTACCTTGTTCTCAGAAAATCCACACACCAGGAGCCAATTCTCTTGGAGCCAAGATTATGTGCAAGTAGATACAATCAAGTTGCATTTTCTGCAGAGATTGTAATTCTGCCTGTGTATGCATAGTCGACGACAGCCTCGACAATACTAATAGCGAGTTAATGAAGGAAGTGATATGCACGTGCTCTGTAAAAAAGCGTTTCCATTGTATTGTCGTTCCATTTTGTTTTGCGGTAAGGGAATTTAGAAGAAGCGGGAGTCTGGCTGCTAGAACCAGTCGATGTGCATCGACACATTTCCCATCCTTTGTCTAAAAGTTGGAGCATATTCCCACGTTCGTCACCTCACAGTAATTCGTAGGTCAGTAAGTTTGCCTTGCTTACGTAAGGTGTTAAATCTGTGGATAAAAAAAAATCTGCTTGATCGTTTAAACACACTACCGTCTCCATCTTTGGCTAAGGGATTGAGCTTCAAAAACGCAGCAGTGATATTACTTTTAACACGAGATGTGTCCGTGAATGAGCGAATGATTGCAAACGTGGCGCGCGTTGGAGAGCCTTGGATAACCTTGAAGAAGCAAAGAGATTGGCTGGAATGCACAGGTGGCAAGACTGCGCTAACTGACATTCGATCGCGTGCTTTAACCGTGTGTAAATATGGCACCTGGATTTGCAGGCCTAAATGATCCTTGCTTCTTCATGGAAAGAATTGGCGTGATGCAATAAGCGCATATGCTGTGGCTGGGATGAACTGCTTTATGGTTACTTCGTGTTTCAATGTGAACGGATAATGCTGTTGCAGTCTTGACTGATGGACGATTTTGTGGTATCAAGTTCGAGAGGACGCTCTTCAATGTGCTATTGTCATCATTAGCGTTTCGGTAAGTGATAATATGAACCAAAAGAAAACACTTTGACTGAAATTTTTCAATTTGTGACATCCTATCGTCCTTTCACGTAATAGACAACAACATCAAGTTTAATACCCATTTAGCCTTGTTCCAAACGATTTTGCCATTCTTTGATGCAGTAGGGAGCAAACGGATGCGTGGCAAGTCCACGTTGCATCTAAACACTTTAGCAACACACCTTATAATTTAACCTTCTACCGAGTGGCAGCAAGGAACCTCTCCTTAATGTTGATGTTACCTCCGGTGAAGAGAAAAACAAGTTGGGCCAGCTAGCAAATTTTGGGATCACTGAGTGTCTGTGAACTGACTGGCTCTCTGTAATCGACTTGACACATGTTGGAGATCCGCTCAAGGGCTCATCAAATATTTTACAACTGCAAATGTTCCCGTTTCGTATACATTCGTGCTCATCATGCTTTTCGACCTTCACCTACCGGAGCAGAGATATGAGAAATTGAGTTACATGCGTTAGTACAAAGAACCTCATCTCAAGGTGCCATCACCAACGGCGTTCTCAGAGTGCGCGTTTCAATCTGACCATGGGAGAAGAGCATGCGCAAAGAAGAAAACCAGAAATAACTAAAGCGATTGCGTTGATTTTTTTTCCGAAAAACTGTTGGCAAGGCTGAAGTCATCCAAGGATCACGCAGGTCTGCTGATGAGCCAGACGCGTGTTCAGTGTCTGTGACTAGCGTTGTCTACAATCGGAACGAACTCAGTGATAGATCTAAGAGACTAGACAACTGCATCGTAATTGACTGGGTTAGTAATACTTACGCATATCTACAACAAATAAAACCCTTTCCAACCCCCACACTTCAATCACGTGCCTCGCGTATGGAGAAGCTGTGAACGTGAGCATTGCAAAATTTAATTGGAAAAATCTTAAAGCAATCTCAAAACACGCGACTAATCCAAGAGAATCGTCAGGATATTTAAAACATAATCCATCAAATGACTTCATTGAAAGAATCAATGCGAAATCAGGCAGACAAAACCAAGTTGTTGTGTTGACAAATGAAGTTGTGGTTAACGCATGAAGGCAAAAATAAAAGTGAAAGAGGAAAACAAAACGATGAAGGACAAATAATGAATGACTGTGCAAATACAAAATAAAAGTTGATGTAAAGTAGCTGAGTACTTCGTGTTACGAATAATTAAATAGGAGAGCGATAAAAGCTTACAGGATTAGAAAAAAGAAAACGACACTCAAGAGAAGTACATTTAAACTTTAATTTGTCGTACATCCTCTGTGTTTTCCAAATGCACACATTGATCTGCGTCAATTACGCAACTCACTCCGTAAAGCTTCGTGCAATTGACGATGCATTTGTAAATGTAAACGAAACGTTTGCATTCCACGAAATCAACAACAACGCGCTTACAAGCATTTATCTTCTCATGAGGCCACTGGCAGCACCATGAACACGGCATTCACTTCCACCGCCAACGCCAATACCTCTTCCTTTAGCACTACCTTATTCAATATAGCAATGCATATGCGCAATGATCCCTAGTCGAATGCAGTGCAAAAGGATGTGATATGATGTGATTGGAGCTGACTACACGGAATAATACAAATGTGTGGAGAGGAGTGTAGAGGAATAACGGATAGCAGGGAAGACTGAAGCAAGGCGCGGACGATCGAAATGAATCAAGATGAGTCAGCGACCCGTCGCTTTCTACCTCCGCCATGTAGGCAGCTGAGCACTAACCCAGACCCACGTAGCATAACCTCAGTGGGAGTCAACTCTATTTCTTTCTAATAATCACCACTCAACTCGCGGCTTTCCTTAACAACTGCATTTTCTGTTGCTAATATTTCATTTGATACCATCCCAGCTACCCCCCACAAATCACTGAATTTTAGCTTCTTTAGTATTCATCTGGAGTTATGGCAGACACCTTTCATTCAAGGACAGGAAAGCGTTGCTGTTTACAACCACGAACGTGAACTTCTAGATGTTTACACCATCTCTATCGAGGACAAGATCCCACATTTTACTGAACACCGTGTTCCGGTGGTTAGCATGTGAACCTATGCATAGTACACCAAAAGGAAGTACTCGTGCTTGCGCTTTCGGAAATTTCTTCCTCTCAACTAAGTTTAACGTTAACCTCTAGTAGATCATCGATTTCCTATTAGCTGTCCATGTGTTCATTTCGTAATTTTGATCCACAAAGTGGCAAATACTCCACTCTTGTACATCGGGTCTCATTCCACAACCTCTTCCTTTGCTCGTTTGCTGTTCTGCATGCCACTCACTGATAACCAAACAACTGGTGATAATCCTGAGGCGCCTCCGTAGAATAGAAAAAGAATTAGTGCTCACGAGCCCAACTACTATCTTTAATTTAAATGAGACCACAAAGACGTGGCTAAGGACAAACAAGTGGCCAAGTGAGTCGGTTGAAGGCATGCTAGCCGACAAAGAAAGAAAAAGTCGTCCACACTTTGTGAGGATGTGTCCAACAGAAGTACTATAATCACTGCGTTGGCGCCACCTGTGAATGTGACTGTATCATGCAAGTTGTCCTGCATTAGGGTCGCAATACCTCCAACTACCTTCTTTATGATCGTGATTACAAGTTCGACTTCTCACAGTTTATTGGTTCACACCTTTTTATGTTTCACCTTACTCGCTTCAATCTATCTGTCTTATTCATTCTGCAGTTTGACAACTTCATGTATTCCATGTGTGTGTGGCGTCGCATCGGATTGCACCGCATTTCATCCCATCTCTTGCTTGGATGTTTTTTATCCCATGAGAAATAGGGTTTCGAAGTACAATCATTTTATAATTTTATCTACATGCGATCATGAAGAGATTATCATTTGTTTCCTGCATCGGTTATTTCCAAAGGCCAAATTCTTTGTGTACATGAGTATTGTATAGAACCTTATCAAGTTCCCAACCAAACAAACGAGCGTATGGATGCGTGGATGGTTAAGAAACGTGTTGATGGTCTTAGTAACCAGATTAAAAATGACGACCTCTGCCATGATGGAAGGCGTATTGGTAAGAAAATTAGCATTGCAAGAGTAATCACATTCGACTCAACTTCGCACCTTATCGCCCCAGTCACATCACCTTTTTAAAGGAATACTTACTACTAAACAGCACTGAGCGCCATAGGCAAACAAATTAAAGTAATGGATCTATCAGGGATTGGTTTCATAATGGACATTGATAAAAGTCCAACTTGGCTCGCTAATGTCTGGAACCAATTTTGGGGTCGTGTCTTGCGCCTCTTGGAGTATTATACGCAACCCATGCTTTTGTTCATGCTAATGCTTCGATTGCAGTTCCATGCTCCATTATTCCTCATATTTTTTTCTAAGCTGTGTAAAGGATTACCAACTTATTAGTTTATGACGATAAAAATATTTTCATCGTTGCGTTGTAGCTGTTAGGATCTTTGAGTACTAATCAGTTGTAAACATCTTCTCACACTTCTTTTTCAAAGTAGAACAAGGCGGAAAAGTGGGTAGGGCATTAAAAGGCATGTCAGTTGAGCTTCCGCCTTGAGCATTTCTGCAAGCACTGGACGTATGTTTAGGTAGCGCCTACTTTGGAGACAAGGACTGTCACCGCCTTGCTAGAAGTGTCTTTGTTTATTATTTATTGTGGTTATTTTATGGCAGCATGATATAGGATTGACATCCTGCATCCTATTTAATTCTTGAACTCGTTTAGACTGCCTAAGCGGGCATCCCTATAACTACTTTGGAATAACTGTCAGATATCACTTACAAACTGTTGGATCATCTTTGGTTCCCAACCAAAATGAAAGAAACAGAATCTCTTTAGCTCCGTTCATCATAATGGGAGAAATTTTTTTAGCTTAGCTGCAAGAGCTTTGTGAATCGGCCATTCAAACGCTGTTATTTGAAGGTATTATGAGCGTTGTATGTATCGTCATTAGATTGCGTTCGCGCCATCTTTAAGTGAATTTGTTGGATAAAGTGATTGCAAGTAGGAGGTAACATGCAACATCATTTTCGACGCAGTAGTCATTCATCGACAGGAGAAGGCAGAATCTCAGCCGTTTCGCGTTTGTTAGTCAATGTAGACAATAGCAGAGCTATTCTCTACTTCCCTTCCTTCGCATTACCCTCCCTCACACAACATCTTCTTTGCTAATATCTCACAAAAGAGAATCTGGAGAAAAATTGCGGTGCTAAAATAGGTACGTGCAGTTTATCGACGTGCTGCCCTATATTCCACAGGAAGTTATTTTATCCCTTTACTCCACCAATTGGAATGCAGCGCACGTTTAGGTTTAAGTGGTCACTATAGAGTATCGCATTCGCCACTGTACTGGTCCCTGCCGGAACGGTTATCACAAAGCTTTGTCTACTCGGCTTGAGGACCTATTTATCTTTACCCTAAATGAATATTGGAGATATTATGTCTTCCAAATGACATAGGGCAAATGCTCTACAATTTGGCTGTGAGCATCTGGGGCATAGGACTATGGGACATATAGTAAAAATTCACGCAACTGCTAAAGTGAAAAAGCGAAAAGGAAGCAAATACACAATAATGACCCCTTCGAGGCCAACTTAAAGTTCTCCTTGAACGTTAGCATCAAAAAGACCTCCAATAATTACTGCCCCAAATGAGTTCGCAGGAATCGCAAAAAGTGGAGTGTTAATCACAGAGCTTGTGTTATTTCTAGTATTCACTTAGCATTTATACGGTTCTATGCATTTTTCGTCGCAAAAAGATTTGTTGAAGGTTTAGGTGCTTTTGACACGTCGGAGATTGGGACTCCTCCTTGGTTGTCTTCCACGACTTTGCTTCGTGTGGTAGGTAATCTAAACACACCATCTTAACTCACTTATTAAGGCCATTTTGGGTGCTTCAATGATGCTACTGCGTGACTGTCTTTTCATTTGTGTGCAATCAAAACTATTGCCTAGATTGGTATGTAGATTGGTGTTTCGAAATAGGTAATGTTGACAAAAGGGCAGTTACGTTGGAGGCAGTAGTAAATATTGAGTTCAGGGTGGGCTTGACGGTGTAGTGCAAAATGCGGCTTCGTTGATTGCGTTTGCGGTACATGGGCAACTGTGACAAGCAATTCAAAGCAAAGCATGGAGGTAAAATGAAGAGATGAAGCCTCAAAGGATGAGAAGAAGTAGGAATAAGAGGAAGTTGTAAGACATTAACTAAAATACCATGCGGTTAGATTTGTAGGCATGCACACATACTAGGGTGGATAAAATGGATGCGAAAGCGATTGAAAGAAGCAATGAAGCTGTGGATAAATCGAAGGGAGATTGTGTGAAGCAGCTACGAAGACATAAAAAAGGAGACGCAAATGGAATCTAATTGAGAAGTGACTGAGTAAATCCAATCGTCAGTTGGGCACGGTCTTGCAATTAATGTAACGGTGGACGGAATTCTCAATAGTTGTAAATAAAATGACCGATTGTCTAGCCGCTTTGTGATGTTATGTCTGCCGAAAGCACTATAGTAGCTAAAGTAGTGTCGCTTGCAAACGCGCTATGATGGATATCCACTGGGATGCGAAAATTCGTCTGCAGTATGGCTTCGGACCTCCAAAAGCACATTGCAGGATGTCGGTAACTAAAACAACTTTGGCCATAAATTTGCAGGCAAAAATTAGCCTAAAGGAATATGAAAACGTTTTGACGACCCATATCTAAGTATTTGAACTGTTACATAAATGGATGATTAAAACTAGGAAGTAATGCGAAAGAAAATGGGGTGAGGAGAGGCACATTAAATGCTAAATTGACATGTATTCACAATGTTTTTGATTTGCATGCATTGAATGTACCGATTTTGCTACTCACTTGGCAACGCTTCGCGCGATTGACGATGCATTTGAGCTTGCACCCAACTGCCTTCTGATGAGGCCACTGGTTGTAGCATGAACAGGGCACTCACTTCCACCACCGACGTTACTACCTCCCCCTTTAAGTTTTACTTATTTAACACAGTAGTATATGTGCGAAATAATCTGCGATTAAGTAAAGTGTGAAGAGATGTAATATAATGGGATAGGACTTGACTATACGGACCAGCACAGATATGCGGAGAGGAGTGTAGAAGAATAAAGAGCAGTAGGGAGGACCAAAGTGAAATGCTGATGATTAAATTGCATTAAGGTTAGTCTTCAGTCCCAGGCGTTTCACTTCCAGTACCTTCCTGTGTGCTAACCCAGACCGGCGTAGCACAAACTCAGTGGGCCCCAAGCCTATGGGCATCTACGCAAGGCTATCGCTGACACTACCTCATTCATACTAATGACCACTTAGCTTTTAACTTCTTTTACCATCTGCATATTCTATTGATTCCCCTTTCTTTTTGCTGCCTTAGCCACTGCCCTAAAATCACTAAAAACTTCAGCTTCTTACCACTTGTCTGGTGTTACCCTACTAAATTCATTAATTTTCTTTGATGTACTTAAAAATCATTTTATTTTTTGTTTCAGAAATATTTGAAAAGCTTTAGCACTGCATGCAAGTTTCCGTTTCAAATCAGGCATTATTCGATGATGAACAATGCGTCCTTAGTCCTAAAATGACAGAGGTGTGACATAACCCATCATTTAACTTGTCCAGTTCCACATGCTTCTCTCACCATTAATATTAAATACGGTACTGCACTTTATTAATAAATTGATCAAACATGCCTTGTCTGAATTTGCGTTGATGGTGACGTGGGCCCCTTCTCAATTCTCAAATCTGTCACAAATGACGTGAGTGGTTCTCAAATAAGCCCGTATGGTATGACCAGGTCCTGGTCTCATCTTGTGCTACAGTGACTAAAACGTCAATTCGATATGAGCCCATATCACGTTCCTTTGCTTCACCGTCCGCTGTCTCCACGCCTTACTGAGTCGTTTGACAACCTGCTTAGGGAAGAAGGGTTCAGACATAACGATGTTCAATGTATGTCATAGTAGGCACACCACCTGTATGCGAAATTGGTCAACTTTAATTAGAGTTCTAGCTGGTCTGAAACGAAAAAAAAAACGTCAGTGCCGCGTAAATACGAAGCATTTTCCGATAACAATGTAAAACTAAGCGTTACTGACGAAATGTTGGCGCTACTGGGTTGGGAAAGAAATGCAGTGTGTTAGAGGCAACCAGCAATGCTGCCATTAAATGCTATAAGTTTTTCACTCGATCAGCTGCAATGTTGTTGCTAGGCCAGCCCAATCCACCTTGCTGTGGCTTCGATAACAGACTGGTTGAGTAGTCCTTTATTGCCAACATTTCATTCAGGCAAATCCGCGTTGTTAAAAGCAAAAGAAAATGCTGCTGCTACTTTTGGAATCAATTTTTATTAAAGGGTTGTATCTACGAAATTGGAAGCAGCAGAAGAGGCGGCACCTGCTTCTCTCTGGAACGCACTTAAAGATTCCGATTTATTTCGGAGGAAGAATAAGTCCATAATAGCAAATTACAGTTGATGTACACATTCACTGCATCAAAATACATCAGGATTAGTCCCATTTTGTGATCAATTTAAACTGTTGTTGTTCATGGCATCTAAGTGCACCTACCAGTGTGATTCGCTTCAAGGTGACGCGACAGCTAATGATGGTATCTGAGGCAACGAGGATAAACAAGAGAAATAGGGAGCATAAGTAATAGTTTGACTACGAATAGCTCGCCTCCCGTTCTCGTTGAAAAGCTGCATTTACTTACCAACATTCGAGCTGCTGATGAGGCCAGCAGACGTGGGATGAATTGATTTCAAATTCAACGGCGCATGAGATGAGTTAATGCTTGTCACCCTTTCAAAGTTTATTCAGCCAATTTGGTCAAATTACTTGCGTAATGGACGTAAAGACCATTAGTAGTTCCGCTATGATAGAGCCTGACTGAGTTAACCAGAGAGTACTATGTCAGGAACCTTAAAGAAGGCCATTTGTGACGCGAGTGGTGTGACGACTGGTTAGCGCTTTAAATCAGACCGTGGGTGGTAAAAGTCGCACGAGTTGGACAGATGGATTCCAGTTGTTAATCATGAGCTGAAAGATGATGGAAGTAAGGCTATGCAATTTGGTAATATGTTTCGCAACTCCTTTACTTTATTTATTGGCAGAAGTGCTCGTAGCATAAACTGACTTTCACGATCATATCGCTCATTATGTCACCAACACTGCTCTACTTGTTACCCATACGATTTACACCTGTAAAAAACAATGCGCTTCGCCTTTATGTTTCCATGCCTGTCTGGATTTTAATGCACTACTAACATAAGTAGCTATCATGAATTCCCTGTTGAATGCGATACAAATGCACACCAGAACGACCTGCGTGATGTTGCCGGCGAGAATACTCCCAATACTTATCCGCTAAGGGAAATACTAGCTGCAATGATTAGTCACAATGAGGTGTGTTCGCACAAATCAAAGACAGCTTAAATTAACTAACTGTGTTATAGACGTTCATACGATAAAGGGCAATTAGTAGGAAAATCGCAGCAATTATTTGGACAAATGGCTACTAAAAGAAAGCAATTTGATTTAGAGACGCAAATATTGGTCGTTTGTTAATAGTCCAATGACATTATGACTACAGCTTCATTCTAGTGTCAGTAGTTAGTTTGGTAGAAATCTCACTCATTGTATGCCACATTTAAGCTTCTGATCTCCGGTTAATTTGATTATAAAAGGAAGTGCGAGATGATGTTTAAGCAGTTTTCGAACGTCTTAGTCTCTGCCTTGGAGCCCACCTCCTCCTCCTCGCTTGCCTCCAAATCACGCAACAATCAGCATTGTGTTGACAGCAATTGGTCCAAATAAACACCGAAATTGTGACAACTATTCAATCAACATTTGACGCAGCACCTATGTAGGTTAACCAAATTAAAAGATGTGGTTCATATTTCTACTATGGACAAATTGTGAGGGAGAACGAAAAGTTATGCGAATGATTTGTAATGATAAGTTGTCAACTATAATGTTATTTATCTCAAGAACAGCTTGAGCTACCATGTCTCGCTAGCTGTCACTGACACCTGATGTGAACACTTGAGGCCGTCGAATCAACATCAGAGTAATGACTACTCCCCTTGTAGGCATGAGCAACCATTGAGTCTGTACCGCGCAATGGTTTAAGGCAAAGGGATGAGCTCTCGATCGAATGATGGAAAAGGGCTAAGGCCGAATCCCTGAGGGCCTTATTATAGCAGACTGCTAGTGGATTAGCAGGAGGCTGGATTACCCTTAAGCTCTCAAGTAAAATAACTCAAGATAGACTGTGGAAATGGAAACCAGCTTATGTGAAATTGGTTCACAGTATATGTGGAGGACGTCGCTGGATAGAGTTCTGGTTCACTGATTTGCGAGGACGGCAAAAACCTGAAATTTAAATGCTGCCGGTCAAAGATGCTTGCACTCTCAGATTTGCTATAATAGGATTCCATTTGCATTTTCACTGTATAATCGCAAAGGTGAAGGCAAGTTGGTGTATCATATACCGCGATTAGAGCCGCAGCACTAAGACTCTTTACAGCAATTCCTGTTAATCCATATTTAAATATCACACTGCTGAATTGCACACAGACAATTAACAAACTCTTGCAATCACAGAATATTGAAAGGAGACAATATTACCGAGTTTCAATATATTTGGCATGATGAATTTTAGCTAGCTGACCTGCCAGTTTGCTCGTTTCACTCTCTTGTGTTACAAACCCATCTATTTGCTTTCTAGTGATGGGGAAAAGCATCGATTCTTCAACAGGGACCACTGAACTCGAGAACTTGTGAAGAAGTGTTGTAAGCCTTCTCTTTCATCTCTTCGAAAGCCATTCAAAGCCAAGCACGAAATAAACGCAGCCTACTTTCTTTTGAAATTTATAGGAATCAAAAGCGTAAATTTGGATGTTTAGCTTTTTGATCTTGCTCTCTTTATAAAAGCAACGCTTTCTTTGCACTGCCGTGCAAAATATCGCACTAATTTTGATTGCTTCAATTATGCCGACAGTTACGATCATTGTATACGGTAACAGCAACAAAAAAGGAGTCAACGGTTGTGGCTGTGCTAAAATTTCTGCACCATTCAATGGAAAAAAATAGACGTTCAAGTTCTGGAAGAGACCGACCGAATAGAAGTGTTGAACTCGGTCTTGGTACTCCGGCTGTTATATTGCCTACAAACACGATGAATTTTGCCAGTAGAGCCACTCCTGTGTTGGTAGATTGACATTTTCGTCGGAACCACAGGCATACAACACTTTGAAGATGCTTGCATAGATGTGTGCAGTTTACCAATGTCAATCTCGATATCGCCGCAATTGCTGTCAGCGCTGCCTTGAATCCATATGGCGGAATCTTATGTCCTTACTCACCAACCGGAGGGAGGTTCACGTTGAGATTTCAGTAGTCACTTTGAAGCATGCCTAGCAGAGCTCACTGGAGCGCGCTAACCACACTCGCTAATATCCTGGTTCCAGGATAGATTTGTCCATTTGGCCTAATAACTCAATCATCCTTACGTTAATTGGATAATGGGGATATTATTAATGTCTTCTGCATGACGCGAGTCAGATGTTCCACAATTTGCCCACGCTAATCTGAATCATAGGACTGTGTGCCGCATAGTAGGGCTCCGTATCATTACTAGTTATGCGGGCAAAAATAAAGCATGTGCGGTACAGTGAACCGTTTGAAGTGAACTTGAACACTTCCTTAACTGCCAGCGTCAAAAAGACCCTTAATATTTGTTACCACAAATAAAGCTCTGAAGTCGGAATAAGTGGTTAATAAGACCACTCGTCAGATCAGGGAGTTGGCCACATCTCATGTGCCAATCCGGGTATTCGCTTGAACTTTGCCCGGTTTTGCATACTTTGATGCAAGAAAATTTTTGAGGATTTCGAGTGCCGTTGATGGGTTGAAGATTATGACTACCTGATGGACGTGTTCCAAAACTTTGCCTCGTGTGCTTGGTAAGCTAAAACATACCGTCTCAACTTATCTGCTACTGCTCTCTGACGCAATGCGGTGGTCATAAGCTAGTAGTCTTATTGACTGCAGTCCTCGACTTCCACTGCACTAATGAGTTGCGTCTCTGACCTTAGGATTGCCTCTACTGGCATTCATTCTAAAAGTCTAGTGTGTTGACAAACATCAGCACACCATTTTGACCATCAATCAACTCATTAAGTGGTCGCAGCGTATAATCTGACCATATTTTACAAACTTAGGATCTTTTAACGAAATGTTGCTCTGGTTTTTGGCAATGCCAAGGCCAAGGATGCGGATAGGAAGCCAGCTAAAAAGCCATAATTTTTGAATAGTTTTCTTTGCCGGATTAGAAACGAGAATCAAGCGCTACCTACTTTTAAAGTGTTGCAAAATTCAAAAGTTTTGCTTTCGGGAGATCTAAAATGTTGCCTTGCTATTCTCTTCTTTGATTGCCTCTTGCCCTACGCTTAAAGCCTATTCTTCTGTGTACATCTGCAGGCCTATTCAACACTCCTTACACAGCCACAGCATCTTTCAAGAGGAAATGCTACATTTTATCTACGCACTTTCTATTTTCTTGTATTAATTGAGTGTTGGGGCGTAAATGGTAGCCATTTTCTTGTCAAAATCAAGTTCATTCCAAATTCTTATGCAACCCACCAAAAGCTCTTGTGTGTTTATTTGCAAATAAAAAGAGACCGTCTCCTAACTCTGAATAAGTAACAGGTAAAGCATCAAATTTTTTTTGAGTTTCCTGGTTTTCACAGATCCAATTGGTTCTACACACCCTAATTGCCTTCATATTATGGAAGAAAAATATCTGTTACTCACTTTGAGGAGTTAGATGCCTCGCTACTTCACTAGGTGGAGGACTCTATGCTCTACTCCATCTGGCGAAATTACACCACGCATAAATGCTCATGCCTTATTCCCACGCCACCGCATAAAGCCGTATAAGAGGCAAACAGCTTTTCATGGCTTTGACATCATCCTCTCAGCAACTCAACACGTTGTTGTTTTATTTTATGCCATGAAGACTGATGAAAAATTTCTGCGCCTTCTGCAAGCGTGATCTTGGTACTTTTTGGCAAAAAGGTCTTTTGAGTAAAACATCTACTAGAAATTATCAAAATGTACTTTTCTCCCATTTAGCTCTTCACGAACATCTGCTTTGAAGTAGATTACCTTCGTCTCTCCTTTCTAGCATACCTCGACCATCTTAGGCTTTATATTAACATCGACGATAGATGGTCTTGAGTAGGGGTTAGCAGCTGCACACTCGAAGGTGAGTTGAGTAAGCAACGGGTTGCTAAGAATGCTGCACACGAAGTCCCCTACAGATGCCATCTACCACCTACAGAAGATTAACTAATGGAGTTGTAAGAAAGTCAGGAGATGCAGATCAATCCAAACCATACAATGAATGCACTTAAAAGAGGCATAGACACGAAGGCTAACACAAATGCAAGCTTGGTAATCCTGGTTAGTAGTTTGAGGACAACCACTTTAGTAGCCATCATTGGAGTTGACATCTCCCCTGAAGCCAGGTCATTGCGAAGTCTATTTTTTGCTTTCACTCTAATTGAGAAATGTATTCGGTTTTATGCACGTTTAAGTGGTCATAATTCGTCTCATTTGCCGCAGAGCGGTGGTCATCGAATCCTCTAAATAGCCAAACTTGCTTTTAGACTGTAGGCAAGTCAACTGGTGTAATGACAGTCTGTATTACCATTCCCAGTGTTTGTCATTGCGCCCGCTCCAAGGATATTTCCAACTCAAGATGATGGAGAGATAAAACAAAATAATTTTAGGCTTTATTGGCATACCTCCTCGTACTATCCTTATCGTACGATCTGCAAAGCTGCCGGCATGGAAAAAAGACACAAAAGTCACATTTTATTCGTAGTGAGTGCAATGGACATTGGCAAAAAGAGACAAACTTGGCAAAGGGAACATGGCTCCTCTTAAGCCGTGTAGATCTCCTAGTAAATCTGTGATTTTTTCACAGATGGTGTGTCCACTCTAACGCATGTATAACAGTGTAAGACCTGGACCATTCGTCCCCCAGACAGGTTATTATGCAGCCCAGTAGAGCACAGAGGCAGCGGACGGTGAAGTAAAAGAGCGTTCAAACGGCCTATACCAAATTGACATTTTTGGCACTGTAGCACCAAATGAGACCAGAAACTGCTCATGTGATACGAGACTTATTAAGGAACCACTTAGGTCATTTGTGACACATTTGGAAATAAGGAAAGTGTTCATGGCGCCATCAAAGGTAATTCGGACGATACACGTTTGACAAATTCCCCAACAAAGTGCAGTCTAAGCAGGTTATTAAACGACTCAGTAAGGCGTGGAGGCAGCGGACAGAGAAGTAGAAGAACGCGAGAACGGTTTTTTGCAATCGGTATTATAGGCACTGTAGCACCAAATGAGACCAGAAACTGCTTAAACAGTGCATGCTTGATGCATTTCCTGACAGAGTGCAATAATGTATTGAATATCATTGGCGAGAAAAGTGTGTGGGACTGAACGGGTTAACTGGACGGTATTGGCACAGCTCTGTCACTTTAAGACTGAGGCCGCGTTATTCATGATCAAATAATACCCGATTCGGAACTGCATGTTGCATATAGTGCTAAAAGTCTTAAAATATTTCTGGCACGAAATTTTGGTAATGTTTTGGACACAACGAGAAAAACTAGTAAATTTGGCGGGATGAACAGAAAACAAGTGATCTAGTCAAAAAAATTCTTAGTGAAACACCAGACTAGTGTAAAAAGCTGGAACTTGAGTAATTTGTGGGGAGTAGCTGAAATAGCATGTAAAGCAAGGGAGGCAGTAGAATGCTAGTTGGTTAAGAAATTTGAGAGTTGATTGGTTACAACCAATCGGAGAACCGACGCCTGCGACATTGATGGAGGAGAAAGGCAAGTTTGTGAGATTATCCCTCTGCTTAACGCGGTATTTTTACTCTAAGGGTGTTATAGACATATTAATTGTTGTTGTTGTTGTTGGTGCACATGCACGTTCAGCCAGCGGTTAGCGAAGGAGGACCGATGTCCCCAGGAGGCACTTCCGAATCTGTTTCGTCTTGCGGAAGATGTACCATAACCATCTTCCGCATTAGCAGGACCATACTGACCCAAAAGTGAAGATGCCACAAACCATCAATAGTTTGATATTGTAGACATTGTGAAAAGTGTCAAGAAAAGNAGCAGTAGAAGAGGCGGCACCTGCTTCTCTCTGGAACGCACTTAAAGATTCCGATTTATTTCGGAGGAAGAATAAGTCCATAATAGCAAATTACAGTTGATGTACATATTCACTGCATCAAAATACATTAAGATTAGTCCCATCTTGTAATCAATTTAAACTGTCGTTGTTCATGGCACCTAAGTGCACCTACCAGCGTGATTCGCTTCAAAGTGACGCGACAGCTAATGATGGTATCTGAGGCAACGAGGAAAAACAAGAGAATTAGGAAGTATAAGTAATAGTTTGACTACGAGTAGCTGGCCTCCCGTTCTCGTTGAAAAGCTGCATTTACTTATCAACATTCGAGCTGCTGATGAGGCCAGCAGACGTGGGATGACCTGATTTCAAATTCAACGGCGCATGAGATGAGGTAATGCTTGTCACCCTATCAAAGTTTATTCAGCCAATTTGGTCAAATTACTTGCGTAATGGACGTAAAGACCATTAGTAGTTCCGCTATGATAGAACCTGACTGAGTTAACCAGCGAGTACTGTGTCAGGAACCTTAAAGAAGGTCATTTGTGACGCGAGTGGTATGACGACTGGTTAGCGCTTTAAATCAGACCGTGGGTGGTAAAAGTCGCACGAGTTGGACAGATGGATTCCAGTTGTTGATCATGAGCTGAAAGATGATGGAAGTAAGGCTGTGCAATTTTGGTAATATGTTTCGCAACTCCTTTACTTTATTTATTGGCAGAAGTGCTCGTAACATAAACTGACTTTCGCGATCATATCGCTCATTATGTCACCAACACTGCTCTACTTGTTACCCATACGATTCACACCTATATGAAACAATGCGCTTCGTCTTTGTGTTCCCATATCTGCCTGGAGTTTAATGCACTACTAACAAAAGTAGCTATCATGAATTCCCTGTTGAATGCGATACAAATGCACACCAGACCGATCTGCATGATGCTGCCGGCGAGTACACTCGCAATACTTATCCGCTAAGGAAAAAACCAGCCGCAAAGATTAGTCACAATGAGGCGTGTTCGCACAAATCAATGACAGCTTATATTAACTGCGTTAAAGACGTTCATACAATAAAGGACAATTAGTGAGAAAATTGCAGCAATTATTTGAACAAATGGCTACTAAAAGAAAGCGATTTGATTTAGAGACGCAACTATTGGTCGTTTACTAAGCTTCATCCCAAGAGTGTTTTTTAATAGTCCAATGACATTATGGCTGCAGCTTCATTATGGTGTTAGTAGTCAGTTCGATGGAAATCCCATTTATGTATGTCACATTTAAGTGTCTGACATTCGGTAGATATAATTATGAAAAGGAAGTACGAGATGATGTTTAATCAGTTTTCGAACGTCTCACTTTCTGCCTTAGAGCCCACCTCCTCCTCTTCGCTTGCCTCCAAGTCATGCAACAATCAGCGTTGTGTTGATAGCAATTTGTCCAAAGAAACGCTAAAATTGTGACAACTATTCAATCAACATTTGACGCAGCATCTAGCTAGGTTAACCAAATTAAAAGATGCGGTTCATATGTCTACTATGGACAAATTGTGAGGTAGAACGAAAAGTTATGCGAATGATTTGTAATGATAAGTTGCTAACTATAATGTTAATTATCCCAAGGACAGCATGAGCTACCATGTCTCGCTAGCTGCCGCTGATATCTGATGTGAGTTCTTGAGGCCGTCGAATCAGCATAGGAGCAATGGGTACTTCCCTTGTAGGCATGAGCAACCATTGACTCTGTACTAGGCAATAGTTTAGAGCAAAAGGATGAGCTCTCGATCGAATGATGGAAAAGGGCTACGGTCGAACCCCTGAGTGCCCCTATTGTCGCAGACTGCTAATGGATTAGCAAGAGACTGGCTTACTCTTAAGCTTTCGAGTAAAATAACTCAAGATAGACTGTGGAAATGGAAACCAGCTTATGTAAAAGTGGTTCACAGTATGTGTGGGCGACGTCGCTGGATAGAGTTCTGGTTCATTGATTTGCAAGGATGGCAAAAATCTGCAATTTAAATACTGCCGGTCAAAGATGCTTGCACTCTTCGATTTGCTATAATAGGATTCCATTTGCATTTCCACTGTATAATCGCAAAGGTGAAGGCAAGTTAGGGTATCGTATATCTCGATAAGAGACGCAGCACTAAGACCCTTTACAGCAATCCCTGTTAATCCACATTTTAATATTACAATGCTGGATTGCCCGCAGACAATTAACAAACTCCTGCAATCACAGAGTATTGAAAGGAGATAATATTACTGAGTTTCACTATATTTAGCATGATAAATTATAGCTAGCTGACCTGCCAGTTTGTTCGTTTCACTCTGTTGTGTCACGAACCCATCTATTTTCTTTCAAATGATGGAGAAAAGCATCAAATTCTCAATAGAGACCACTGGACTCGAGGACTTGTGAAGAACTGTTGCAGAACTTCTCCTTCATCTCTTCTAACGCCATTCAAAGCCAAGGACTAAATAAACGCATCGTTCTTCCTTTTGAAATTTATAGGAATTAAAAGCGTAAATTCGGATGTTTAGCTTTTTGATCTTGCTCCTTTTATAAAAGCAACACTTTCTTTGCACCGCTGTGTAAAATATCGCACTAATTTTGACTGCTTCAATTATGCCGATAGTTGCGATCGTGATAAACAGTAACAGCAACAAAACAGGAGTCAACGGTTGTGGCTGTGCTAAAACTTCTGCACTATTCAATGGAAAAATTCCACGTTAAAGTTCTGGAAGAGACCGACCTAAAAGAAGTGTTGAACTGGGTCTCGGTACCCTGACCATTACATTGCCTGCAAATATTATGATTGTTGCCAGTAGAACTACTCCTAAGTTGGTAGATTGACACTTTCGTCGAAACCACAGATGGACAACACTTTCAAGATGCTTGCATAGGTGTGCGCAGTTTATTGACGTCAATCTCAATATTTCCGCATTCACTGTCAGCGCTGCCTTGAATTTTCATATGGCGAAATCTATATGTCTTTACTCACCAACCGAAGGGAGGTGAGACTTCAGTAGTCACTCTAAAGTATGCCTAGCAGAGTTCACTGGAGCTCGCTAACCACGCTCGCCAATATCCTGGTTCCTGACAGAATGCTTACCATGAAGACTTGCCCATTTGGCCAAAGAACTCAATCATCTTCACTTCAACTTGGCTAATAGAGATGTTATTAATGCCTTCTCCATGACGTGGGTCAGATGCTCCACAATTTGCCCATGCGCATCTGAATCATAGGACTGTGTGCCGCATAGTGGGACTTCGTGTCATTGCAAGTTATGCGGGCAATAATAAAGCATGTGCGACACAGTGAACCGTTTGAAGTGAACTTGAACACTTCCTTAACTACCAGCATCAAAAAGACTTTTAATACTTGTTACCACGAATAAAGCTCTGAAGTCGGAATAAGTGGTTAATAAGACCACTCGTCAGATCAGGGAGTTAGCCACATATCATGTGCTAATCCGGGTATTCGCTTGACCTTCGCATACTTTGATGTAAGAAGATTTTTGAGGAGTTCGGGTGCTATTGATGGGTTGAAGATTTTAACTACCTGATGGACGTGTTCTACAACTTTGCCTCGTGTGCTTCGTAAGCTAAGACATACCCCCCCCGACTTGCCTACTGCTGCACTCTGGCGCAATGTGGTGGTCGTTGGCTAGTAGTCTCATTGACTGCAGTCCTCGACTTTCACTGCACTAATGAGTTGCGCCTCTGACCTTAGGAATGCCTCTACTGGCTTTCATTCTGAAAGTCTAGTGTGTTGACAAACATCAGCACACTGCTTAGACCATCAATCCACTCATTAAGTAGTCGCAGTGTATAATCTGACCATATTTTGCAAACTTAGGATCTTTTAACAAAATTTTGCTCTGGTTTTTTTGGTTATGCCAAGGCCGAGGATGCGGATAGGAAGCTAGCCAAAATGCCATAAGTTTTGAATAGTTTTCTTTGCCGGACTAGAAACGAAAAACTAGGCGCTACCTACTTTTAAGGGTTGCAAAATTCAGGAGTTTTGCTTTTAGATGATCTAAAAATGTTGCCTTGCTATTCGCCTCTTTGATTGCTTTTCGCCCTACGCCTAAAGCCCATTCTCTGATGTACATCTGCAGACCTTTTCAGCATCTTTCAAGTGGAAACGCTGTATTCTATCTAAGTACTTTCCATTTCCTTGTATTATTTGAGAAGTGAAGTGCAAAAAGTAGCAATTTCTCTGTTAAAGTCAAGTCCATTCCAAGTTCTAATGTAACCCACCAAAAGCTCATGTGTGTTTATTTGCAAATAAAACGAGACCGCCTCATAATACTGAATAAGTGACAGATAAACATCAGCTATTCATCGAGCTTCCTGGTTTTCACGGATCCAATTGGTTCTACACACCCTAATTGCCTTCAAACTATGGGAGAAAAATATCTGTTACTCACTTTGAGGAGTTAGACTCATCGCTACTTCACTAGGTGGAGGACTCTATGCTCTACTCCATCTGACGAAATCACACTACGCATAAATGCTCATGCCTTGTTTCCACGCCACCGCATAGAACTGTTTAAGAGACAAACAGCTTTGCATGGCTTCGACATCATCCTCTCAGCAACTTAACCCGTTGTTGTTTTATTTGATGCCACGAAGACTGATGAAAAATTTCTGCGCCTTCTGCAAGCGTGATCTTGGTACTTTTTGGCAAAAAGGTCTTTTGAGCAAAACATCTACTAGAAATGATCAAAGTGTACTTTTCTCCCATTTAACTCTTCACGAACATCTGCCTTGAAGTAGATTACCTTCGCCTCTCCTTTCTACCATACCCCGACCATCTTCACTTAGGCTTTATACCAACATCGACGATAGATGGTCTTGAGTAGGGGCTAGCAGCTGCACACTCGAAGATGAGTTGAGTAAGCAATAGGTTGCTAAGAATGCTGCACACGAAGTCCCCTACAGCCGCCATCTACCACCTACAGAAGATTAACTAATAGAGTTGCAAGAAAGTCATGAGATGCAGATCAATCCAAACCAAACAATGAATGCACTTAAAAGAAGCATAGACACGAAAGCTAACACAAATGCAAGCTTGCTAATCCTGGTTAGTAGATTGAGGACAGCCACTTTAGTGGCCATCATTGGCGTTGGCATCTCCCCTGAAGCCAGGTCATTGCGAAGTCTACTTTTTGCTTTCACTCTAATTGAGAAATGTGATCGGTTTTATGCACGTTTAAGCGGTCATAATTCGTCTCATTTGCCGCAGAGCGGTGGTCATCGAATCCTCTGAAATAGCCAAACTTGCTTTTAGACTGTAAGCAAGTCAACTGGTGTAATGACAGTTTGTATTACCATTCCCAGTGTTTGTCATTGCGCCCGCTCCAAGGATATTTCCAACTCAAGATGATAGAGAGATAAAACAAAATAATTTTAGGCTTTACCGGCACACCTCCTCGCACTATCCCCATCGTACGATCTGCAAAGCTGCTGGCATGGAAAAAGACAAAAGTCACATTTTATTGGTAGTGAGTGCGATGGACATTGGCAAAAAGAGACAAACTTAGCAAAGGGAACATGGCTCCTCTTAAGCCGCGTAGATCTCCTAGTAAATCTGTGATTTTTTCACAGATGGTGTGTCCACTTTAACGCATGTATAACAGTGTAAGACCTGGACCATTCTCCCCCAGACAGGTTATTATACAGCCCAGTAGGGCACAGAGGCAGCTGACGGTGAAGTAAAAGAGCATTCAAACGGCCTATACCAAATTGACATTTTTGGCACTGTAGCACCAAATGAGACCAGAAACTGCTCATGTGATACAAGACTTATTAAGGAACCACTTAGGTCATTTGTGGCACATTTGGAAATAAGGAAAGTGTTCATAGCGCCATCAAAGGTAATTCGGACGATACACGTTTGACAAATTCCCCAACAAAGTGCATTTTAAGCAGGTTGTTAAGCGACTCAGTAAGGCATGGAGGCAGCGGACAGAGAAGTAGAAGAACGCGAGAACGGTTGATAACGAATCGGTGTTTTAGGCACTGTAGCACCAAAAGAGACCAGAAACTGCTCAAACAGTGCATGTTTGATGCATTTCCTGACAGAGTGCAATAATGTATTGAATATCATTGGCGACAAAAGTGTGTGGGACTGAACAGGTTAAATGGATGGTATTGGCACAGCTCTGCCACTTTAAGACTGAGGCCGCGTTATTCATGATCAAATAATACCTGATTCGCAACTGCATGTTGTATATAGTGCTAAAAGTCTTAAATATTTCTGGAACGAATTTTTGGCAAGGCTTTGAACACAACGAGAAAAACTAGTAAGTTTGGTGAAATGAACAGAAAACAAGTGATCTAGTCAAAAAAATTATTAGTGAAACACCAGACTAGTGTAAAAAGCTGGAACTTGAGTAATTTGTGGGGAGTAGCTGAAATAGCATGTAAAGCAAGGGAGGCAGTAGAATGCGCAGTTGGTTAAGAAATTTGAGAGTTGAGTGGTTACAACCAATCGGAGAACTGACGCCTGCGACATTGATGGAGGAGAAAGGCAAGTTTGTGAGATTATCCCTCTGCTTAACGCGGTATTTCTACTATAAGGGTGTTATAGACATTACTTGTTGTTGTTGTTGTTGATGCACATGCATGTTCAGCCAGCGGTTAGCGGAGGAGGACCAATGTCCCCAGGAGGCACTTCCAAATCTGTTTCTTCTTGCGGAAGATGTACCATAACCATCTTCAATGTCGTCATTGCTGTATTCTTCATCTTCGCCATATCTACGAACTCCTCTTCCCACTTTCCAAGCCGTCCCCATTCTCCTCCATTGTCGTCGTCGACATCGTCCTTATCATCACTGTTGTTTCTGGAATCTTCATCATCTCTATACATCGGCGATCTACTTTTCGTTTATTCCAGCGCCAAATTCTACCCTCCTCCTCATCATTCATGTCATAGTTATCACCGTCTATTCCGCCATCTCTATCGCATCCACCGTTGTTGTCTACGTCGTATTTGCCTTCACCATACTTATCACGTCGAACATCATCATCCTCATTGCCGCCACGGTCGACAGCACCTCCAACCTATCCGGCGTTGGCGTTAGATTAGCCCTCCTCAAGAGGCACTTCCGACTTCATTTTGTCCTCCTTCTCCAGCGATGCAGCTTGCAGACCGACTGACATTAAGGCCAGTACGGTCATACTAGTGCAGAATCGGATGGTTGGCATGGGTAGATGGAGCAAATGTTAATTTTCAGCAATCCTGTCTAGACTTTCACGATTTGGCAATGACCTTCAACATCCATTATTCCAGCGCCACATGGACGCCGTCAAGACATGAGAGGATTGCGGTCATGCAGCAGAAGAGGAGGGCGATGAGTTCAAAAAATAAAATGATCACTTCAAAGCAAGTTTTGCCTACATTTAAATTCTAATTAACAAATGAGGTTGACTTAACAGTTTTTAATGTAAGGGGAGTAAAATAAGAAAAATGTTTTGGTGTTTGAGTGCACTAAATCGAGGCATTGATTGGCTAATCCAACGACGCCATCTATGCACACAAAAAACTGGTGCGATTCGCTGTCATCATCTACTTTGTATCAATGCCCAATTATCAATTGTTTGATATTTTGGACGTTGTGAAAAATATTAAGGAAAGCAGTTTGTTGTGAATATCTGGGCAAATGCTTATCAAACGCTTTTCCATGAAACAAATGGAGCCGGTTGCTAGCAATTCTTTCCCATTCCAATTTAATAAAACGACACCAACCACGAACACTCGTGCCACAATGACTTTGATGACCCACCTGACCACGTCCAAATTTCATGCAATGATTTTGCACGTCCCCAACCCACTGATGTAGAGCACAGCCTTGCGGCCCATCCAATAGTATAATCCTTTTGTGAGACCCCTGAGAACCGAAAGCACTCGAAACGCTCAATCTGGTGCAAAGCTTATTTCATTCCTTCTCTTAGCGCTGAACCTCATAGCCATCCTCACATCAGCCATTGTATCTCCTATTCCCCTCCTTCGACCTCCCCTTCCTACATCTAGCGATGACCGCAGCCGATACCGACACTAGCACTTCGAGATCGCCCAGACAATGAGAATGAGGACTAGACATAGGGAGAAAGCGGCAGTGACTACGCACATTTTTGTCCACAGCAATCAAAAATGAATGTGGTAGTGGTGGTGGTGGCCCTCAACAGGGTCGTGGAGTGCAGTGCAACTAGTCGGCGGCACCGGCAGCACTCTACATCCAACTCATCTACTTTGAGCTGGTGTACTTGGTCACAGCCTTGGTACCCTCCGACACCGCGTGCTTCGCCAACTCACCAGGCAGCAGCAGACGCACAGCAGTCTGAATCTCTCTGCTCGTGATTGTCGACTTCTTGTTGTAGCGCGCCAACCGGCTCGACTCAGCAGCGATTCGCTCAAAGACGTCGTTCATAAAGGAGTTCATGATGGACATCGCCTTCGACGAGATGCCCATGTTCTCACGCACCTGGCGCAACACCTTGTAGATGTAGATGGCGAAGGTCTCCTTCCTCCTCGGCACCTCGCCTTCAACGCTTTCCTTGCAGATTTGCCCGATACTACTTTAGGAGCCATGACAACTTCCTCCGCTCTTAATAGTCAGTGAAGCTCAGCAAAATTCACTTCGAGACTGCCATCACCACATTTATTTATAGACAAATCTTCCATCACTATCACTGACAAAGTTTGAATTGTCAATGGCTTACGTGTCAGCCAATAGCAATAAGGAAAATTGCATCAGGCATCTTCTCATTGGGCATTGATATAAAGTAGATGATGACAGCGAATCGCACCAGTTTTTTGTGTGCATAGATGGCGTCGTTGGATTAGCCAATCAATGCCTCGATTTAGTGCACTCAAACACCAAAACATTTTTCTTATTTTACTCCCCTTACATTAAAAACTGTTAAGTCAACCTCATTTGTTAATTAGAATTTAAATGTAGGCAAAACTTGCTTTGAAGTGATCATTTTATTTTTTGAACTCATCGCCCTCCTCTTCTGCTGCATGACCGCAATCCTCTCATGTCTTGACGGCGTCCATGTGGCGCTGGAATAATGGATGTTGAAGGTCATTGCCAAATCGTGAAAGTCTAGACAGGATTGCTGAAAATTAACATTTGCTCCATCTACCCATGCCAACCATCCGATTCTGCACTAGTATGACCGTACTGGCCTTAATGTCAGTCGGTCTGCAAGCTGCATCGCTGGAGAAGGAGGACAAAATGAAGTCGGAAGTGCCTCTTGAGGAGGGCTAATCTAACGCCAACGCCGGATAGGTTGGAGGTGCTGTCGACCGTGGCGGCAATGAGGATGATGATGTTCGACGTGATAAGTATGGTGAAGGCAAATACGACGTAGACAACAACGGTGGATGCGATAGAGATGGCGGAATAGACGGTGATACATATGACATGACTGATTATGGTGAGGATAGAATTCCCAGCATAAGACGACATAAAATTTTTGTTCACATCTAAGTTTGTCTGACAGCCGTGTATGTGATAATGCCAATTTTAACATGGATGCGGTATTCTCAAGTACGATTTCCCCAATTTGACTTCCACCACATTGTGAGTCGACAGGCAGTAAATAAGAATGCTCTCTAACTCTCGAATTTGTTCAATCCAGCGACCCACTGTGTGCATCTTGAGGCGATACAGTGACAGATGAATAATCATGTGAGGTGTTTGCCAGTAAATTGACTCTAGATGTTCCTGCAGTATTATCCGTGACAGTGGGCTATTTTTTGTATTTGTGCACACGAGAGGGCGATTTTCACTCATTCTGCAGTCAATCTTGTTGCATTAGTCTAAAAAAGGCTGCGACTTTCACTCTTTCTTCAGTTACTTTTGTTGCATTGGCCTACACGAGACTGCGGTTTTCGTTCCTTCTGTGGGCAACTTTGTCGTATTCGTCCACACGAGACTGCGGTTTTCCCTCCTCCTTTAGTCAATTTTGTAGTGCCTGTCTACATAAGGATGTGATTTTGCTCCTTCTCTAAGCAATTTTGTTGTATTGTTATGCAAGTACCTGTGATTTTCGTTTTTTCTTTGGCTATTTTGTTGCATTGGTCTACACGAGGCTGAGATTTTCGCTCCTTCTCTGAATGAACGTGCGTGATGACGCTGGTCCAGGCAGTGCACGTACTGGTGACCTAGTCTGCTTTCGAAATCAGAGCAAAAGTGGATTGGACCAGCCTTTCGACAATGTTGCAGCCGACAGATCAAAATCTTATTGCATTTATTAACAGTATTGTTTGCTGCCTCTCTTACGCCTAAATTTGCTTCAACGCAGCAGCACAAATGCATGGCCAGTAACGTTCAGTTAGATCTCCGTTTGCAGAAAATGTTTCGTGTTTATCCAACAATGACGTATTTCTTTTGCCCGTTTGGATTGAGTATAGTGCCTAGAGGAGCAGTGATTGGATTAGCTACTTTTCTACAGGTGATGTGTCCTCCTCGACGTATATTAAATACTGTTAGACCTGAACCAGGGTACAGTAAGACATGGAGGCAGCTGACGGTTAAATAGGAAAGTGCGGGAGCGTTTGGTAACTGATTGGCATTTTGGACACTGCAGCACAAAAATGAGACCAGAAACTGCTCATAGGATACGGGCCTTACATGGAAAGCAGTTACGCCATTTGTGACACATTTGTGGTGTTTCGTGAGGTCAGTTTTTATCCCATCATGCTACATGCTTTTACACTGCACTTGATTGCTGATCATTTCAGTACATGCTATTCCATTGAATAGGGTAATACCAAAGGAAGGGTCAGTGACGTTGGTGGTGGAAACGAATACTCCGTCTAGGGTGCGATCACGATCACTCCAAAAAATAATTGAGTGTAAGTGTGTAGAAGTGCGTTTCTTGGAGTGCATTTGCATAGTTTGCATTCTCAAGTGCTTCTTCCAATCTTTCAGAAGAGAACAGATAATTCTTTCGTGGCACAAGGGAGTGAAACAAGCAAACTTGAAGGTCAGCTCGCTATGATTTACCATGTAGAATGATATGGACTCTGATAGTATTATCTGCTTGCTATATTCTGCAAGTGTGGAAGTTCGTAAATTGTCCACACGCCTACGACAGTGCACCCGGATTTCCAATTTTACAGTCTCTTCAGTTATTCTACTTAGGAGCTCAAGAGTAATCCGGCCTGTGCCAGTAAGACCCTCCATTATCAGACTATTACAAGCACATTCCTTTGCCTAAAACCACTGCATTTCTATGAGACTGTACTGTCACAATCGCGTGACACTCACATCAAAACAATATTGATTAGTGGGAAACTAGGGAGATCATTTGAACCACAAAAGTCAAGTGCCCTACTAAACCAACATAAAGTATCTTATACTTGCCTACTTTTCGAAAAGTATCAGCTAGTGATCAAAGAGACCTAGTACAGGGTTAATGATAGCTCATGTCTACAAGGGAAGTGACCATTACTCTGACGCTGATACGACGGCCTCAAGAGGTCGCATCAGGTATCAGTGGCAGCTAGTGAGACATGGCAACTCAAGCAGTCCTTTGGACAATTAGTGCCATAGTTGACAACTTATAATTACCATCCATTCGTACAACTTTTCGTTCCCCTTCACACTTCGTCCATAGCTGAATTGCTAGCCTACGTGGATGTTGCATCGAATTCAGATTGAATGGCTGTCAAAATTGCAGCGATTATTTGGATAAACAACTGTCAACACGATGCTGGTTGGTGCATGTCTTGGAGGCACAGCAAGAGGAGGTGGAAGAGTTGAAGACAGAAATCGAAATATTCGAAAACCGATTGAGCGACAGCTTGTAAATCCTTTCCTTAATTTCATCATCTGAGTGTCAGACACCTAAATATGGTGGTGAATAAGTGGAATTTTTGCCCAAATGATCAACAATACTAAAATGTATTAAACTAACACTCATGGATTGAATCTTATTAAACGATCACTACTCGCGCCCTAAAATCACGTCATATTATGCATAAGTTGTGATTTGCTATTGTGCACTTGTTCAAGCAGAGTGTTAGGAATGGAACATTTGTCCTTCCGTTGTAAAATTGGGATAATTTGCGTGCATTTCAGGGCGAAGCAGCTGTCTCCTCTTCTTCTGCCTCCAATATCGTGGCAACAGCCATTAAGTGGGAAGTTAACTCCACAAATCACAGCAACATTTCGTTTCCATTTTAAACTCTGAGGATTTATCAGAATGACACGTTGAAAAATGAAGGCCACATACCAAGTCTGTTTTCGGATCCACGGGAAAAAGGAGGATTGGACTCGCCTTATCACAATATTGCAGTTGACTAAACAAAGTCTCACAAACTTTGTTGACAGAATTGCTTGTTGCCTCTCTCAAAGCCAAATACTTTCCCATCTCAGTGGTACCAGCATTTGATAGGTGACATCTGGTTTTATCTTTGTTTCCAAAAAAGCTTTGCCTTGACGCGGCAATGGCGTTTTTCCTTCCTCCGTATAGACCATGTAGACCTCCTAGCAAAGCACTGATTAGTTCGACCACTTTTTGTTTGCAAGTGGTGTCTTTGCTTTGACGCAAATCTTACGTTGTTTAACCTGCACTATTCTCCTACAGATAGGTTGCTATACAATTCAGCAGAGCATAGAGGCAGCGGACGTTAAATCAGAAAAGCATTAGAACTGCCTACTCCAAATGAGACCAGAACCCACTCATAGGGTACGGGCGTATTATGAAACCACTTGCTTTATTTATGACACATTTGGAAATAAGGAAAGTGTTCATAGTAGCATCAAAGGTAATTCAGACGGTGCATGTCTGACCAATTTCCCAACAAAGTGTGGTACTGTGTTGAACATCATCAGCGAGAGAAGTGTGTTTGACTCAAAACGTTAACTGGCCATTATTGGCACAGCTTTACTATTTTGAGAAAAAGAACTCACTGCTCATGATCAAACAATACCTGATTTTGAACTGGATGTTGCTTGTAGTGCTAATACTCCTCCAACATTTCTGACGCAAAAGTAAAAGGGCATTTTTGGATAAAACGGAGAAAGCTTATGAAGTTGGCAGAATAAGTAAAGAAGAAGTGATTTAGGCATAAGATTTTAGGGAAACACCAGGCAAATGTCAAAAAAGCTGAAGTGCTTCGTGATTTTGAGCAGTGACTAAGACAGTAAAAAAGAAAAGAGAAGTAACAGAGTATGCAGTTCGCAAGGGAAGTTGTGAGTGGAATGGTCATTAGTAAAGTGACTTGGCACCCCACTGAGGTTATGCTGCGTGGGCCTGGGTTAGTATACACACCAAGGTGACAGAAGTGGAACGCTTGGGGTCGCTGACTCACTTGTTACGTTTAAATCAGCTGCGCCTTTGGTCTGCCCTGCTGCTTTTTATTCTTCTATACGCCTCTCCGCATATTTGTGCTAGTTCGTACAGTCAAGTCTATCCCATCACATTACATCCCTTCGCACCGGACTTGATTGCAGACCATTGCGCGTATATATTACTGCATTGAATAAGGTAATATTAAAGGATGAGGCAATGACGTCTGTGGTGGAGATGGATGCTGTGTTCATGGATATGTTGGCGGCCACATCAACAGATAAATGAGTGCAAGCACGTTGAAGCGCATTTGTGGAAGGCGGCCGTTTATTTTGCATTCGCAAATGCATCGTCAATTGCACGAAACCTTGCAAGGTGAGCCGCAATGTTGGTACACATCAATGTACGCAAATTGAAAAAGTTGCGGACACACACCACTTTAGTATAAATGTGCATTTTCTGATCCTATTTCTGCATGCATAGTTTCCTAACATTTGTCATCCCTCTGCTTTGTTATTCAAGTACGTAGATTTAAATCTTCAAAGCGTAATCAAGTTCCTTTAGGCTAGTTTGCGTTCACGCATTTATGGCTGCAATTTTTTACTTATTAAAATCCTGCAATGTGTTCTTGGTGATTTGAAGCCTTACTGCAGACAAACTTTCCCATCTCAGTGGTATCTGTCTTTGCACATTCGCAAATGCCACCAATTAAGAGATTATAGTGCTTTTGGCAGACATAACGCCACAAAGCGGGCATTGCATGACCAATCCCAAATAACGAATAGGATTTGCTCCGTCACTTCTCCATCACATCCCATTTTGTGTCTTCTTCTCTATGCTACCGTAGCTGCCTCCCCCAACCTCCCTTTCCTTTATCCATAGCTCCATCCCTCCCTTCAGTCACTTTTGCATGCACTCATTCATCCTAGTATGTGTGCATGTCTACAAGTCCAACCACATAATATTTTAATTAGCATTTTCTACCTCATTCTAATTCTATTTTCTTCCTATCTTTTAGGCTCTCTTCCTTTTTCTTTCCATGCCTTACTTGCGCGTTCCTTGTTGCAGTTGTCCATGCACATACGAATGCAATCTACGAGGCTGCATTGTACACTACATCAACTGGATTGCATTTATTAGTCTTCTTTTGGCACTGTCGAGCCCGTCTTGATCCCAGTGTCTACTACTGTCTCCAACATCACTGCTTTTTCCTTAGCTTAACTATTTTAAAACAGCGATTTGCATCTTATTCCAAGTAATAGTTTTGATTGCACAAATGAGAAGAGGTGTCACTTTGTAGCGCCAATGGGGCACCTAAATGGCCTCAATGAGTGCGCTCAGATGGTGTGTTGAGATTACCAACCACACGAGGCCAAGTCGTGGAACACGACTAGGAGGCAGTCCAAGTCTCCGACCCATCAACAGCCCTCATACCCCCAACAAATCTCGGTACGTCAAAAGATGCACAAACTAAGCAAATGCCAATTGAATACCGAAATCAACTCAAAGTATAGGGTTAGCACTCTACTGTTCCCGATTGCTTAGTTGTTATGTGTGGTAGTAATTATTGAGGTTGTTTTCAACGCTGGCGGTCTAGGAAACCTTCAAGCTGACCTCGAGTGGTTCACTGTTCCATTTGTACCTCATTTTAGTCCACATGACCGGCAGCTGCGCGAAACTCCACTATATGTCTCACAGTCCCATGATCCAGATGCTTGTAGGCAAATTGCAAAACATCTGTCCTACGTCATATGGAAGATATTTGTAACAACCTCAATAGCTATTTAAGGTAGGGATGAATAGGCCCAAGCCAAATTGACAAATCTTCGAGGCAACCATTTTGTCAGGAACTAGAATATTAAGGGTTTCGGTTAGCGCTCTTCACTAAACTCTTCTCATTGACAGAGTAAGGGAATGGGATACCTGCTTATGGAATTTGAGGCAGCGCTGATGACAAATGAGGCGATAAACTGCATATAACTATGCGAGCACCGTAACTTTATTTTTCAAAACTACATTCTTTGAAACAGTAGCAAAGGGTTGTCATGTGAGGTAGAATAATGCGGAAGGAAAGCGAAGAAAATTCTCGTAATATTCTACAATGGCTGACAAATGCGGAACTGTCGAGATTCTGCCTTCTTCTACCGGTGAATAACTACAACAGCAATAACAGCAAAACAGTTTTGACTAATAATCTGTGTGCGCAGTTGTCGATCTGGTCGGAATTGTTGCCTAATTAATCAAATGTGTGAATCTGTCATGGTTGTCTATTTGTCATTTCATTTATACGTCAGATCAGCACAAATTGTAACGCCGTGCGTCGTTGATTAGACCCGCAATTCTGCAAAGTCGTATGTCCTTGCCTTAGGACAGAATAACATTTCATTCTGGAATTGCGATCTAATGCGACTGTGTCCGCAATGCTGCTAAAAACGAGTCAATTCAAAATGGGCGGAAAATCGCGAGTCAAAGCTGCCCTACCACACTTTAATGACCGCCTCCGGTGTAAATATGAGGTGACGTCTTGAAATCAAATAGCCAAATCACTCCATAGTGAGAGTGTAATTTGCAGTTTAGCAGGAATGATTGGAATCGTGATTTGACCCGAGCCCACTTCTTGTCTACGTGTTGCACATTCTGCTCAGTGGAAGTTGTCTTAAAAGCAGACACAGTTATTTTGACATTAGCTACACTGTACACCAGGGACGAACCGGTCAAAGCCATGCGTAGACTAATCCGCATTCTCTTGTCCATGCTAGCGATTCCCATGCATAATTTTGCATTTCCAATTACAAAGAGTTAGATAAATGCCAATTTCAGCAAATTAATAACTTTGCCGATCTGCCACATAAAACGAATTGGATGAATTCAAAAGTGTAAATGGTGGATTGCTGAAGGGCAGCTGCGTCATCGAGGTCCAAGAAAAAGCTGACAAAATGCACATGGATCGTGCAAAGAACGAAGACGGGTACGTCATCAGTGTGTGGAAAAGGATGGTTCGAGTGTTTCATTCGTCAACACTTCTCCTCACCAGTATTAAATTACTCACTCGATTTGCCTCAGCAACGGTTACCACTTCTGCTTTTATCGTCGACATAAATCCATTCAATTTCCTCCAATTTGGACACAGACAGCTCATCCACCACTAATTACAGAAAGCCTTAAAATACGAATCCATGTTTTTAATCGTGCATACAGCTTTCTTGTGAAAATTATTCCTAAATAAATAAGTGTCATCAAAGTTTACATCCTTGAAATCCAGAGGCGAGAACGAAAAAGCAAAATGTGTTGTAGAACCGCGATTTCAAATATTCTGGATGCGCTACGGGAATCAAAGATGATTAAGATGTTCGACTGCCTGACACTTTTGATTGCTGTAGATGGGAGCAGGGTGTACGGGTCTCTCACCACGCTTAACTACCTCATCGAGGATGTCGATGCAACATTCGATCTGGAATTCTAAGCACATTTATTACCCTCTCACTTCTGTCCCCAGTTTCTCGCTGTCGAAAGATGAACATCTCACCTAATTGTTAAGTCCAAGTCAGCCCTAAGTGTGCAATGACGCCCGCTAGCCTGGTATTAGTGTTTTAATTTGTGTCCTGAAGGATAGGAGTAAGTAATGGGATAGGTAAAGTGAGAAAGCTTGTATGCCACCTGCGTGAATGCTAGAAGGCAAAGGACACACAGAGTAGTGCAATTACTCATGCAATAATTCAGAACAACGCAACAGCAGGGGAGGCAGAAACGTAACTTGTTCTTCTGTCTTACTAGACACATGATTCCCCCCCAATCCAAACTCATATTCGGATGGTATGGGTGAAGACATCTAAAGCATTATGCCTCCACACACTTTGATCCGCAGTACGTTTTCATTCCAACTTCCGAGTAATTATTGCTTTACCGTGATAATTTTTGTACTTATTGTATGAAATGCTTATAGTTACCTTCATTTTTACCCATTTGTGCGTCAACCATCGACCGCAGCATTTATACCCTTACTTGCTGGAAATGAGTAGGCAAGACTACAAGACTGCAATGCGCAATAATTTTAGCGGCTAAAAATTCTTTTAAGAACTAAACCACCCACTGGGTTTATTGATGCGCAAGTCGCAGACGCTTTGAAGCAACTTTTCAGGCCAAGCAATCTCCCAAATACAATGCCATGTGTGACCCCAGGCAATGTTGCTCTAACAATGAAGGTGGCTTTGTGAGCAAACGCGCTACTGAGGCTTCGCAACAGCTACGTTTCATCGTAGTCGTATAATACCATAATTTTGATACAATCATCACATCTTTTAATTCTTTTGAGACCGTTGCTATTTCAAGTCTCACATAAAGGCAGACGCAAATGAACCAATAGCTTTGGTTAAATTTTGGTTCGCCTTAACAATTCTAGAGCAGAATGTCATTGCCAACTGGAAGTACTTTAGTGGTAGTGGAAGAGACGGAAAGAATAACCCATTAATTGCTCTATGATAAGAAATCGAACTCACTGCTTAGACATTGGTTTGCCACATAATTGTTAAGCCTTATTT
>JADWOT020000001.1:13552294-13638665 GCA_036345935.2 Taenia hydatigena
CTTCTTGTAAGGAGATCCCGCAACAGCCAGTGATGGGATCAATTTTCGTACTTCGAGTCCATGTGTACTGACCTGACATTGGTTGCCGCTGATGTGGGGGAATATGTAATCAAAGTTGGCTGCCTGATATTAGACTCATACGCCTAACGGTAGGATAAAATATGGCATTGTGCGTGCTCGGATGCAATTTTATGTAAAAATGTAACAGACACGTCGATGCAACAACAATAAGGTAGCCGAAATATTGACTAACACACATAAGCCAACGAGATATACCGTGTCTATATAGCCCTGACCAGACCGCCAATCATGTACACAAGTTTTGCGTAAGATTATCTGTTAAAAACTATTTCTACTGGTTGCTTAAAACTCGAAGGAGCTCTCTAAGTAGATGTGATTGCTTCTAGAGGAAACATGGGTCATAGAAATGAGGCATTTGCCAATTATGTGTGTGCGCAGTGAAACCGAAGGCAAGGTAACCGTGCAAAAATTTTATGCATCTTTTCTTGGTCTAGTTTATTTCTCTTATCGGCTCACAAATGGCACACACACGTTGAAAATTACGTGCCAACAGATAAGTCGTAGGATGTTCTCTGCTGCATCCCAGAGGTCTAGAAGTGGATGCACCCAACCCGTGCGCATCCACGCTGTGATCGCTCCGTGTCATCATACAGGATACTTCCTGTTAGTTATCATAGCCGATGAATGGAAAAGGCGCACTCTTGCTCGATGCTTTGAGACTACAGCTGTCATGCAGGGTCTCGTGATGAGAAATATCCCATTGCACACCAAATTGATGGTGATAATACGTAATTCGTCTTGGTATTGTTGCTGATTTTGTCCGCAACCGACTCTATGCACATCTGATCGCCAGATGCAAACAATTTGAACTTTTGAACTTCCACATGATTGCTGTCTCTTATTTGACAATCGTAATGTGTTTCTGTAGCATTGCCAGGGATCCATTTTCTGTGATGCGTGCGAAGATGCGCCAGTTTGAATGGCGCATAATTAGATTGTTCCTACTCATGCTGGTGATGATTGTATTCCATAGTGAATGGGTTTGGTTGCGAGTACGTATCGTGGGCCTAAATGTATTGGCATTGACTTGATGGTGACCAAGCGAGACGTCGATGGTAGAAGTTATGCAATGAGGTGCCTGCGCTGTCAAAAAGTGTAGCTGTATTTTAGTGAATGGATGTGAAGCGTGATAGTATGTTATGTCTCTGCGTACTGCAGTGATATTAAGGTTTGCGAATCCTTTCGAGTAGCTAAAGAAAGCGCGTGTTTATCACACAGAGAGGTGGGATTTCTGGCCTTTCTCACTATACTCTTTTGACCGACTGCCACCTCTCTCCATTCGGCATCATTGTTAGGAGGTGAATAGTAATGAGGAGCATCTGAGGCAATGCAGACTACTTGCATTGATGGCACCCATTCTAGAAATGCACTGTGACATCACTGTTCCCATGAGAAAAAAGCAAAGAACTAAAAAAGAGGTTGAAATTCAAAGAGCAAATTTAAAGAGCAGTTGAAAGATAGAAAAAATGAATTGTCAAGTTAAAAAGCAATAGAGAAAAGGAGACACTGAATGAAAAGGAAAATAAACAGAAATAAACGACAAAAATAAACCTAAAACAAGGCAAAAATGCATAAAAAGGTTAAAAATGTTCCAGCAGTAGCGTTGACAGCAGCATCAAGGGCAGGAGATGTAGGTTGAGGAGAATGTTGGCGCCTCTTAATTGCAGCAAACAACGTGGCAGCGCAAGGGGCGGCAGAGAGATTGGGAGCCACGTAGCAAAGTGGAAATAGAGTGAGACACCTGAAGTAGTGTGGTGGGTAGGTGAGTAGGTGAATGTGTGTTGGAGAGGTAGTTAAAGAATGTAAAGTGATGGGCTGAATGAATGAATGGTGTGGATAGGGGGTCGAGGCATACAGAAGACAAAAGGAAAAGAGAGAGGAGTACGGCGAGAGGGAGCATGGCGCGTTGGCAACAGCACTGAGCAATTTCTGTCAGTGTTGATGTCAGCTCCACATTCACTCACCCAATTTTCTTATAGTATTTATATTTTTATGCATATTCGTTAATTACTTTTAGCCGTGTACATTTACTTTTGCTTACCTTTTACTCTCCTACCTGTTTGCCGCTTTCCCTTGTCTATGTTATGGAACCGCATTCTCACATCGTCCCCTTTCTCCTCCAAAGTGAGTTTTTCGTCCCGCCATTGTTTATATACTTTGTTCTACCAATTCTATTGGACCCTCTAAATCCTTTCTCCCTTAAGTCTGTCTTTTATTGGTTGACCTCAATGTTTGTCCTTACATATCACCCCTTGTCTTGTCAAATATCAAATTCTACATTGCTGTTAGCGCCTGTTTTCATTGGCCTTTTGATTACCATAGATTGTCGTTTCTATCCTTGCAGGTTTTTGGCAGTAACTGTTATCGTTTGTTCCCCACACCTTCCTGTCCGATTTTCTCTAACGTAAGTATTGTGGTGATAGACTTTGTCCCTTTATAGTTGATCGGCATTAACATTACGCTCTCTGAATACCACGACGTCAGTGTTTGCATCTCTGGTGACCAGTAATTGTCGACAGCCATGTCTTCTCACTTTACCTTGTTCCCTTTTTTCCAAATCGGGTCCTACAATCTTTTGTTGATCTCTGTGATTAGACAAGGTGTTTGCGAATGCGCTTTTGCTGAGCGGGCACTGTGACACCACACTGATTGACACCAAGGCATGCACCACTGCTTGTGGTAATGGATAGAACTCTAGTTCATGTTGTGATGCCGAGGAATTGTAGGGTCCTCTCGCATGATTATGCTCCTTCATCAAACATGGAAGGAATTTAGTCAGGATTTTCCTCGCATTTCTGTTGGATTGTGTCCTGTATAAACAGGCGCACAGTTATCAGAGCGTCCAGTAGCCACCGAATGCATCATCTGATTTGACCCATCTTTTAAGGCATCACAACATCCTGTGGGGCACAAAATGTTCGATTAACTGGTTTGATTCCTTCCATTACTTCACACTTGGCTTTAGTGTCAAGTGTGTCTAATAAAATAAGTGGCAAAGGAAACCACAGTCTAAGGAGGTCTATCCACGACGTTTAATCGTGGCTTTTGTAGCAGGCGATTAACTGATACTTATCCATTCAAAGCACGCCCTCACACCATTCTTCTGAAGCCACCGCTCAGATGCCAAACGTGCCAACTTCCTTCGACAGTTGTCTTGTGTCATTTATTGAGACTAACTTCAACCATGTGCTTTTAGACTGCCGCATGTGGTCTGACGCTCCATTTGCTCTCTGCAATCAATTATGAGGCCTTCTAATAGAAGGCAACTGTTGTCTTACGTCTATGATACTTAACCCACAGGAGAAAGGGCTAGAATCCTGTGTCATACCTCGACTTCCTCATAAAGACGTGCATTTTTGTAGTGTGCAAGGTGTGGGAAGATGATGTGATTGGAGGGTAGATAAAACAGCAGTCCGGCTATTACTAAGCCATCAGAGGTACCGCGCCTCCCCTAGCCGCCATGACCCCACCACGCTATGACCAGGTGTTAGGCGTTGCAATGGCGTAGGACTGAGCACGTAAACAACAGTGACTAATGCCTCGAATGTGTCAGTTGAATAGCTAGCCCTGGTCACTAAAACCCCCAATATAAACGCAGTGGAAAATTCAATGACATGAGCAACAAAACAGAGCGACGAATTCAAATGTAAGCAACCATCGATGACAATGATGCGAGCACCTCAATAGTGCTGCTCCTTAGCAAATCTACCAGTCTATGGATTGTCTTGTGAAACTTAACACTTCGTAATAAGAAAGTGGTAAACCTGTCTCGAGACTGTTGCAATTTAGGACACAACGATAAGTTTAAGCAAACCCAGTGAGTTTGTGGTGTTGAATATCAGAGTGCTGCCACAGCTTTTACCTCCTGCAGGGCAAATGTGTTTCACAAAAGCAGGAATTTGACTTTCAGGTAGACCAAAATCAACGTTTCAGGCCACCGTGGCGTCTTCACTCGCTCGAAGCTCCAGCGCTGATACTACCAGGTTCACGTTCAAAGGTAGCGAAAGCACACCAAAAATGAGGCAAAGACGCAAGTTTATTTTTAGATTTGAGCTGTTTGGATGAAAGAGAAGAGTGTCGTCCTTGTGCATCCATTAAGAGGTGAAAACACGACTAGGTCTGCGTGGCCATTTAAGTCAAATATTACGTACTGTAGACCTAATTTGAACACTCAAGTCTCTAATCTAGCAGTGGTCGCTTGGTCGCAACCGGAAGGCCTTGGGTCATTGTGCTGATCACATTCTTCAAAATTGAGACAATTCGCCCACTCACCACTTCATCACAGACGTTTTTGCGCTTTCGTGAGTTCTTGCAAACCTCTCGGTAAACCTTTCTTTAACTCATTGACGCCTTCATTGCAGTGTTTTTGCATTTTGATATAGGAGGGAAGCAAGTCATTTCAGGTGTGAGAGAAGACATTTCACAGGAAAATGAATTCGGTATCGGAGTAGACCTGGCTGTAGCTACGTGACGCTAAGCAAATGCATTTTGAGAAATCGACTTTGTTCATTATGAAACCTTCGCCTTCCTTTATGATGTTTGTCCGATCATAATGACACACTCGTATTATCCCTTACCCATCGGTGCTACGATTAACTTCTCATCCCTTCTCCACGTGCGCAGCAACACTGCTTCCAATCTCGCGTGACTGATAATGTCACTAGGAGTAGTAGGAGTCCTCCACCGACCCATTCACCCATTTGCGTAGATCAATCGGCACTGTAAGCATTAACTGTCAGACGGTTTGATGTTACCTACTTTGTTCCATTTATTGCTTGCTTTGTTCGCCAGGTCATGCAGAGAATGCTCTACCACGTCCACAAGCGGGTCGAAACAGCGGCTGGATGATTACGTGCAGAATAGACGGACACCCTCTGCCCCTAAATGTCATGTCCCCAGCGTGTAGCACGTCTGACCTTCGTCGCGAATTACGCACAGCTGCGAGGCCTTACGACGTCGGGTCAGGCGTCCTAATGGCATGACACGAAGCTCCAAAGTTAGTCAGCGGCATTAGTATTCTTAGCAAACATTCAGCATTCCCAAGAGTGATTACAATTTCCTCCACCAATATGGTTGAGCATCATTTTGATGTGCAAGAAAATGAAGACACAGTTTGAGCAGGACAATAAGGTGCATTTTATGAGGCGACAAGCAAAATCGTTGATACAATGCTCTCAAAAGTTTGTATTCTTGCAAGTTTCACTTTGATGACGAGCTGTGGCTTAGCATGACCCACCTCCTGTGGATATGCGACTCGACAAACCTCACAATCGCATACAACTCGACCACATTTATAAATGCTACATTTTGCCGAAGACATTAGGACAAGAGGTAGTCTAAGTGGAGGTACACGTTGAGGCAGGTGACAGGCATGAGCAGTTTGATGGGGGGATGGAGAATTGTTTTAAGTTTCACATGGTTGCAGGCCCTCTTCGGATGTTTCGCCATCTATATGGAAGGCCTTGTACAATTTTAGGATCTTAAAGCCACAAAGTCATGAAACACATCAACAATTGTAAGTTGATTTGCAAATTTCCACAACTTGAATTACTCGTGTGTGTGCTTGAGCGTATGCACGGGATATGACATGTGTGGACGACCTTAATAGGCGGGTTGTGAAGAGTGCTGAGCACCGCGCGAATTTCCGAAAGCTTTAGCCTGGTGGATGGATGCTGTCTTCCTCTGTGTGGTCTGCGTATACTGACAATCTCTAAGTAGGCAGGGACACTTAAGCACTTCAAATAAATACCTCCGACTGAAATAGAAGTGAGGCGATCGAAATAATGCTCTGACAGTCTCTATTTCTCCGCCCAGATGGCAAGTAAGCAGATGCCATATGCCACTGCAAATCTAGCGAATACAAAAGGAGAAACACACCTTAGCGAAATAATTTTGCCCTAGTCCATCTTTACCCATAATTTAGACGTGGCGCTACTCCATTTATGTGAGTAAATTAAGTGGATGGACAATGAGACAAAAAGGACTGTGGAGTCACAAGAAGCTAAGTTTGTTGGTACCATACAAGCAGAAGATTAAATGGAGTGGGATTTTTGGTTCACTGCCCTCCGCATTCCTCTTCATTGCAGCTATTTCCTCCATTTTTTCATTAATTATTTGCTAAAATGCCATTTTCACATTTTTAATTGCAGCCAAATGCATCGGTTCCAATCTCGCCATTTAACAGCCTTACTGGGTGACACCTTAGCTATTAATTCAACCTTTGCTCAATGGCATCGGGAATGCAAACCCTCTTTAGTAGTTGGACTTGTGATCACTTTAGCATGTCTAATTCGTGCACACACTTGTATTTAGTTATTTAAACTGGCACATCTTCGCACGCAACACAAAAATGGATCCCTGGCAATGTTACGGAAACATATTACGATTATCGAATAAATGTCAGCAGTCTTGTGGAAGTTCAGAAGTTCAAGTTGTTTGCATCTGGCGATCGGATGTGCATATAATCAGTTGTGGGCGAAGCTAGCAACAACGCTGAAACCAATGATGGATTATCACCACCAATTTGGTGTGCAATGGGATATTCCTTGCCACAAGACCCTAAAGATGACTACTTATTGAGGTTCATTAGCTGAATACAGACTAAACCTGCATGACATCTGAGTCTCAAAGCATTCAATAAAGGTGCGCTTTTTTATCGGCTGTGGTAACTAACAGGAAGTATCCTGCATGATGATGCAAAGCGATTGCTGCGTAGACATACACAGATTAGGTGCATCCTGTACTAGACCTCTGAGTTGCAACAGGGAATATCCTACAACTCATTTGCTGTCATGTAATTTCCAGCATGTGCGTGCCATCTGCGAGCCTATACGAGAAATGGACTTGACCAAGAAAAGATGCATAAAGTTGCTACACCGTTACTTTATCTTCGGTTTCACTGCGCACACACATGACTAGCAAATGCTTCATTTCCGTAACTTACCTTTTCTCTTAAAGCAATCGCATCCACTCGGAAAGAAGAATCGCTTTTCATTAATGCAAATAAATCAGGTGAGTTGTTACAAACCGTGAAATAATGGTCATATGCATCGACTTCTCAATCCTGTGAGTAACGAGTAATTAAAAGGTAGGAATTTTGATGCACACGAGCTTTTCTCAACCATAGTACACGTATGTGTAGGAGTAAGCTAATGAGTAACTGATAGGGCTGTGGTGCTTTCACACAGAGATAAACTGGGTCGCCGCGTTCTAAAATATTAAGCAATCCGCCTAGCTGGCAAATGCTCATGAGAAGAAAGGTTAGCAACTTCGGTTATGGTAATCCACCTCGAGAAGTCATTTCTAAGGCAGTCAAACAAGCTCATCAGGAGACTTACAACATCTCAACCCTCACGGCTTAAGCACATGCATCTGTACGTCAGCATGTACTTCTGAACCTGGGTATGCCTAAATGTGTCTCCATCACTTGGTCCACCGGCACGCACAGCCACCACTGACCGTTTCTAGTATGGCCCAGAGCGACCATTAGCGAACTTTAAGTGATGCTTCCGGGGATGAGGTAACCAATAGTATGTTTGAGAAGGTCACTACGAAAGTAATAAATTGCATGATGATAGTGAGCACACTAATTGACCAAATTGCTTGTGACCTAGATTAAATTGTTTAAAATCACCCCAAAAGGGCGAAGCTACTCATGTCGATGGAGAATTATTCATAACGCCACTTCAACTCGTAGTTAAACAAAGGTGATTAAATAATAGCTCGACAGACCTTTTACCTAGAATATTGCACTTGTGGAAACTATAAGTTTTAATCTGTAATAGTCTGCGTAGGTGAAGTATTTGGCTATTTACAGGATTTACGAGGCGACACACCTAAGGACAACTACCATTGGAATCAAACTGGGCTACGTTGGTTTAAAACCGTCGAAACAGATCCACAAGTAGTGGTGACTGTAGGAGTTGATCTGAGTTGATCTGCTGTTCGTTGTAATTGCAGAGGCTGGTATAGATTCCCTACTTGTAACATCTGCGCCTTCACCTTCTGGCCATAATGAGATTATGCATTTTTCATCACCCCTAATGTTTGCAAAAATACCTAACTATAAACTCTGCATTAAGAGGCTTTCTAATTACCTTAATTGTTGCACTAAATGAAATTTAATCATGCGAAATTTCGGCTTATTTTCACGCGTTTTGCTCAAAAGCAGGGTAATGGAGTTGCATCGTTCTAACTGTGGTGTTATTACTACCGCATACTTAAAGTGTGAACCGATGTAGCACAGCCCGTCGTGGGATAAGAGTGAAGACACTTTTCCCAGGCTTTACTTGGCTAAAGGTGTAGATGCAATTTGAGAGGCAATGGATGGTTGCCTGTGCCTCACCATAAAGATTCCAGAGGATGGTGTAGCCAGTATTGCGACTGCGAGATTGATTTGGCAAATTCCTTGACGTTCGCGCCGTATTAGGGTTGACCGCAGAAGGCTTCACATGTCGAGAAACACTATCACTTACACAACATGGCATTAAATGCATCAGCCCTATCAATGACAATCTAATCGGAATGTTTAGGAAATGTGAGTAAATGTGAAAGGAGCCTGAGGAAAAGAAGCAAAAAACATGTAAAAGACATTTTACTGGTCAGCTCCAAGGCTTCTCGCAGCAGCTTAACCACAAAAGAAGGCAAAATGATTTACACAAAGCCGCATATCGCACACAGAGGGCGTTCAGATACTCTAACACATTGTGCCTATGTCGGATACCGTTGAGATGTGCCAAGGAAAACGCTAGTATTGGTCGTAAAATGAATGCAAGGTTAGCAATTTTCAGAAAAGGCATTCTGCAAAGGTAATACGAGAATGCGAAACTAATCAATTTTTGACGAACTTATTGAAAACAAATAGGTATTAATTCGTATTGCATACAGTAAACTGTCTAATTAATTCAAGCATTGTGCTACAAGTTGTTAGTTGTAATCCAATGCATAGCTGATCTTAAAAGCCATAACATAATCTTCACACCTTCCTACGATTTGTCGACTGAAAGGTACATTTAAAGCAGCATTCGTATAGCATAGACCCGTGTCTCTTCAAGCAGCATCTCTGGTACTATCCTTATAGGTAGTCAATAATATGCCATTCACCAGTTCACCGTCTCCCGTTGGCAAGCTACGTCACCTTCACATATCAGTGGTCCACCTTTGTAGGCACTCATGGTGTTATGCGATTGGTATTTGGCTAAGCATGGAGCTGTGCGTTGCAGACAAGGTCGTTTGTAGATGAGGTAATTTCGTTACTTGCTCCAGTGCTTTTTCGGATGCTAGTTCTTTGTTTGGTGGGAGGCATTAGAAGTAATTCTCATTCCATGACTTGTGATTATCTCGAACGTCAAAACACCAGCCGATATAGGGACTGAAGCCCTTTAGGCAAGTTGAGGACTTCCTAGGCTTACATTCCAGTCTTCTGATTGCGCCTACTTAGTGAAGAGTCAGTAGTCCGATCAGAATGCAATTCGTCATTCTCAGCAGTCGGTTATCTCGTAAATGACCAGATGCTGTGCGTGTCTCTGGAATGCATTTGGTCCTGCATAGTTCAGTAGCTTGAGGGCTTTAAAATTAGGGCCTTAGTCGCTATGGACGGATTCGTATACCCCATATTAACATTCTAACTGATTGACGAAACTTTGAGCAACCGCTTCAGAGCCTTGTGTATCCCTGGGTTCTGCGTTAGTTTGGTCATGATGGGCTGCATCAGTTTAGTAGATTTTCACAAAAACAAAAATCAAGTGACAGAAAAAAGTGCATACGATAAGTAACATCTGTTCTGTTGTAAAAGTATTTGGGTACACTTTCGGCAACACCGTTTGAGGCAGAGATAAGTTAATTAGTCATGCAACGGTGGGTATATCGTAAACTCCTACCTCCAACGAATGCTGTGAAGCACCAAACTGTGTTGCCTTATAATATCACGACAACATTATTTATTAAAAGGTAATACCAGAGAAAATCGGACATAGCAAACAATTTGTTGGCTTGTGTTTCTGTTCGTTCAAGCAGACACTTTCTTTTCTGAAAAGGAGAAAGTATCGATTTCGTTAGCAGAATGTGTAGAAACGAGTAACATGTTTTGGTTGCTGATAAATCGCTCTTTTATTTGAATACTTTGTACAAACTGCATTTTGCATGAGCAGTTTATGTGCATAGAGAACGGTGGAATCGCATTCCAGAGCGCTCCTTTTTAAGTGCATTCAGCCTTGAATTTGCTTCCCCTGTGCTAGCACTAATCGGCAAGATAAAACGAACGGTTGCTAGCTCATTTCACATTTCACTCACAATTCAGCTAAGCAGAGAGTTATTCACTTCCCTTCGGTGGTGGCGGAAGGAGTGAAGCTGAAAATAGAATACAGGAATAGGTTGCACAATATGCTTCCATAACAATCCATTCATCACACATTCAAAAAATGTTCGTATTTTCATGAAAACAATTAAGAGCCAAAAGAGACACAACATTTGAGCTATTTATGGGCGTGCATTATAATGTTGTTGAAGCATTTGTTTAAGAGTGTATGGAGTGAGACCGAAACGTAAGAGAACCCACAGAGTTGATGGAGCAACATTGAAGCGAAAGGAATTGACACGAAGAATCGGGCAAATAAAAGCACTATGTGAGCATAAGTTAAACGGTTCTTATTCAAAATAAGCTCTTCTACAACCGCCAATTGTCTGAAGAAATGCATGTCCTGTAGAGAAGCATTCAATCACCAAAGGCGGCAATTCAGGAACTCGTTTCCACCACTGCAGTTCCAATCAGCGGACGGCCCAGCCAGACCGACAATGTCAGCTTTGTACAACCGAACCTCTGTTTGCTAGCATAAATCTTTAAAGGCAATATTTTCATACATGGGGACAGGAACGAGGGCAGGGTGACTCGTAAGCCAATTCCACAGTGCTGATTGATGGTTAAGGTGATGCCACACACCCTCTAAACTGGTGCGACATCGATTACACTAGTGAAATGCATACGAATTTGGCATTGAGAATCCCCTGCAATGTGTCGCTGTGACCTGAGAACAGCTCGTTTCGGCCGGGTGGCAAACCTCTTCGACCAATGAATTAATTATGGGACATAAGGTTTGGTGGGCTCTTATGACCAGGAGCATTGCAGCATTCAATCGGGAAGAGGACGCTGCGTGAGGGTTAAAACAACATGGTGAACACAAAGTGGTAATTTGGGCATTAGGACAAGAACCACTTTCAGCAAAACTAGTTAAGATTACGACCTCACATGCATTGATCCTTGAGAGTTGGTATCGTTATCATGGAAACAAACACAACAACAAATAAACAAGGTAGGTCAGGAGGAATAAAAACTCACCGTTCATCATCGAACGCACGTGAATTCTTATAACACAAATGTTTAAAGGGTGGAATCCGCTTGTGGAAGACGAAAGGTAGGACTAGGAGGAGTATGACAATCAGAGGAATGAATATTCTTAGCAGAATTTTTAGCAGTCGATTTTCTGTGACTGAAGAATCAAAAAATCTCTGAGCATGTGAGCTAAAATTTGTAAGCGAAGGTCAAGATTAGGGAAGAAAAGCTGTACAAAGTGTGCACGTGGTCAAAGTTCATAAAACAAAGTAATGGAGACAGACGCCAATGGGTCGGTTCACTGTTGGATAGTCAGAAACTTGTGCCAAAGTTACAGTTAAGGAAGGTACCGCAAGAGTGTTATTTAGTACAGCAGTAAAGGTACACCAAGTCTGAATGCGACCAGGGAAATTTAAGAAAATGCAATTTGGATTAAATACGTTTTGATAGACACTAAAGCCGTAAATATGTCTATTGTTGTAGAGTGCATTTAAAGGAAATATGTCTCTAAGTCCCTTCCCAACTTTATGCCTGCTCTCCCACACATTTCCACTGCGAAACCATTGCAATGCAATCAGAGCAGAGGTCACACAGTGGATTCACACCGACTTCACGTTTAAGCTGCGACAGCTAGCATTGGCACTAGGGCTTGCGATTCACACCAAACGTGATGTCACGCAATTTCATTTCTCTTATCCCCATCCACCAAAGTGCAAGTGGACATTCACTAGACATGCTCTATGCGAAGCACAACAAGTGAGCATTTCCCATCTACTAAAAGAGTGACATTTCTACAAGCGTGATTCGAAGTCTTTGCTGAAGTCAAACAAAATCCCCATTTGACACAACTTGGGGGTTCTCAAACGAAGTCTACACAGTCGGTCTAATCATTGCATTTGATTGAGCAGCTCCAACACATCCTTTGTGAGGAATACAGAGTAAAAGACCGGCACTCATGCACTCGTCCATATTTTTGTCTTGCAGTGCTTTTCTTCAGATCCTGCGACATATGCAGCCAACGCGTCCGTTGCATCCTTTTCACTCGTCTTCTCTATTACCGTGTGCGGCAAACTCCCTATATGTTGCTACTCATTCCCATTACGATTACTGTTGTTGTATTATGGTCTTGGCGTGTGCTACAGCAAAACAGCACTGCTACTGGGACTGCATCTCATCTGACGAGCTTGTGATGGTCATGTTAATTCCACGCTTCCAACACGAGCGCAACATTACCGAGTCAATCGCAGCCTCACACTTTCACGTGTATGTGTTTGAACAGCCACCAACCTCATTTGAATAACCTCCGCACCTGCGCACAAACCTCACACATATCCGTGTAACTGCTCGTAAAATGAGCAGGCTCAATTATTTACATCTTGTGAATAAAATCGTACGTAGGGATCGGCTCTCAACTGCTTAGACAATATTTCTTCACATTTTGCATGTTGGCTTTTAGTTATTGCACACTCCCGTTCCATTTTCATCGAAAAACGCGTCGCTGTGTCGAGTCGAATGTAGCAGCGAATATGCAGTTCTTTCTTGCGATTTATTCATGAATCGAGAATGCCAGGGTCACTCAAATGTAAGCAAAGCAAAGCTGCGATAGTCAAGCCAAATGAACTGTCAGTTTTCTGACTAGAATGAAGCGGTGAGGAAATGCAAAAAGGGCATCCTACATAATCTCTTACCCTTCGATCATCTCCACTGATTCCATTCTAATTTATCCTCCTCTACTTTAGTTATCCCAAGTCTCAGAAGTTTGACACCCACAACTCATAGTGCTACGTAAATTTCGATCACTACTGGACAGTGGTTTCGGATCGTCATGTGTGGCACATCATACAACCAATTTGATCAGTTCTTAGGCTTCAGCATTCCATCATCATGCACTCCCACTCATGAAATGCTCTGTCCGTATCTATGCGCCGAAACAGTTCTCTAATCCTCAATCTCGTGGAGGTAAGGCAGCATGCGATGCTCCCGAGACATGCCGAACGCCACGACTGGAGAGAGGCAGAAATGTACAAAGCATCACAGATATCTACACCCGATAGGCGCATTTCACTGACGGCTAAGAAGGTGTCATCAGCATCGTCACAGATAGGTCAAATAAGATGTTGTAAAATATATCCATGTGGTCGTGTGACGAAAATATCTCCCCAAAAATTAGGAAAATTAAAAATGGAAGAAAGGACAGAAAGGAAGAACATTTGACAATAGTAAAGAGAACACAAATAAAATCTGGCGAGTAGCATGAGGAAAAGTATGAACGTTTTGATGGTAATTGTGTGAAAGGTAGTGAGACGAGGCGGAATTAAAGAGCAATGATGGCAATCACAGCTACATCGCTAAACACAAGACAATGTTTGGCCACTTAAACATTGCGAATTAATTTAAGTAGAAGAAAATCTGTAGACATCCACACAGTTGGCAAGGCCGTTGGAAGTAACTAGACCACCACCATCGCCACCACCAACACCAGCACCATATCTGTCCATCCCAATGACTTCATATTTGTGCTTTGACACAAACACCGGCACCACTCCTTCCAATGCACCTGCTGCACAATGTAGAAAGTGAGGTCACACAGACTTCTGTCAATTTCTAATTTTCAATTCTGCTGTACATTTGTGTGTCTTACATGGACTGCGATCGACGCCTTCTCTCAAAGTGTCAGTGCCAATGAAACGGTCAACTAACATTGCACATTCACCAGACATGCTGTTTGTACAAGATCAACGAGTCAACATTTCTTACCTTCCATAAGAATAGTTGTGTTTCTGAAGTCAGCATCGCTGCAAGGAATTTTACCCATTCCATCAGTGGGGCCGAACCCAAGTGCCTCGTTGCTTGACGCGAGTGGAGCGCTTTTGCCGGAGGACGACACAGCCATTGCGGCATCCACACCTAGGAGACAGCTTCAAACACACACTTTGTAGGGAATGTTTGGCAATAGACCGTGAATGGTGCACTATGTCTCAAATTTCATATTGCAATTCTTCTCCTCCGATCCTGCGATGTATGCAAATATGAACTCCCCCCTTTATGATACCGTCACTGCGGAATGACCTGTAGCAGTCACGTTGATGCTGGTTGGCGTCAAAAGATATGAAGTGTTTAACAGTGAAACACTCGGTGCCGTTGTATGCACCAGACCCTAAGTGCCCTGTAAGATGTTCCCACCAGCAACACTGTACATGCAGTGTGCACTTACCTCTTACTCTTACGAAGCGCTGCCCAAAAACCAATCAGTGCTTACAGCAGCAGAATGTAACGCAATGACAATGGCCAAAGTTGCAGAACACTGTCATTCACAAACCACGATGATAAATGTGCAGTGGTCGACATCACTTCATGTCGCCCCTCTTATGAATGTGCAACGCATACTGCATTCCTTCCTCAATCCCTTCCAAACAGTGTTTAGCTTCAATCGACTGCCTCGACCCACAAATATCTCCAGCCTATGTCCACGAGTGGAAAAGGCACGTACACCTTTAGTCCAGATGGGTTGTGAGCTAGTCTTGCAAGGAGCTTAAAATGACATCAGTGCACACAGACGACTACAGCATCCTGCGCGTTAGACCCCTTATATTCATCAGCAGTGAGCAGTAGTCTTCAGTCGATGCTACAGGGACGATGGATTATTACTGCTTCGCAAACAGAAAGACGAGTCAATATTTCTCACCTCTCATCGGAATGGTTGTGTTACCGCAGGCGGCATTGCTGCAAGTGCATTTGTTTGTCCTGAAGATGTTGGCGATCTCGAGGACATTACTTGACACGAGTTGAGCGCCTTCGATGGAGGAGGATACAGCTTTTACGACCGCAGTTTCTCTGCGGCAGTTCTGAACACACACTTCATAAGGAACAAGTGGTGCGAAACCGCAAATAATGCACTGATGTTCCTTGTTGAACTTGCAGTAGTTATGCTTCTCCATTCCTATGCTGTATGCAGCAACCTCATTCGCTAAAATTCCGGTCATCCGTTATCTTCCAATTCGCATCACCTTGAAAGAACGCACCGGATTAAATGTGATGTTTAATCCAAGTAAACTACCACTCCACTCTGCACCAGACCCTCAGTATGCCTAAATCCACCTCCATCACCAGCAATGCATATGCCATACGTTGCAACGGACTGGCACATTACTCTCGCCTCAATATTCTGCAATCGTCTTTGAATACCCTCTGCATCTTCACTCGCCCTATTAATAATTCTTGTCAGTTTCTGTGCTGAAGGCGGATGCCCACCTCGGAACAAAAGCACATATGTTTGTTCGTCCCCACCTGTTAAATTGGATCCGCGTTAGTGTTTGCATGGCTAGTTCAAATTAATCACACCTATTCCTTTTCCATTTCCGCAGGCGCTGCGTTGAACTTTCGCAGTGCGTACTGTTAGGAATAAGCGGCTGCGGCATTTGACGTACTTGCAAAAGAAGCAACGTTAGGGCCGTCCAGTTGAGAGCGACGTTCAAAGCTATAGGCAAAGTCACATTTGCCATGCAAAATGAAATGCCGATCTACTGACTTTAGTAAGGCGGTGCCGTAAAAGCAACTCAACTATTTAGCTGCAAGTGCTGAATCATTTGCGATGCGTTCTCTTCCACGTATAAGCTATCCGCCTCAACTCTACTTTATTCCATTATGTCCTTGTCCACTTAGCGCTGTCTAAGTCCCAGATGTCTGGCACGCTCAATTCACGAAGATGGAAAGATCCAATTTTTAATGCCACTCTGTACACTTACACGACTCCACATGTGTTTCTTTGACCTACTAACCTAATTGTCTAGGACAGTTGTTGACAGCATTTCTTACGATAGACAGAGGCGAACGTATTCAAGGCGTCGTGTGCCCTCGTTCTCTGTGGAACCATTGATTGGGAGCAGAGCAAACATTTTGGCAGTTTGCAAAAGCAAGTGCTGTCAGTGTTTGTAATGTAATGATTGGATAAAGATGGCACAATCTCAGCGGACTTGTCGCACGAATGCGTCTGAAAAGTAGAAAATGATTGATTTATTCATGTGAGTGACCTTTGGTAAGTTACCCATTGGCCTAATTCAGGTTTTTATAACCAATCTTAGGCAAATATTTTGAACTAAAATGTGACACATTTTCTCCAGCTTACGAGACAGAATAGGTACCATTAGGAGTGATTTTTAACTGGATGGAGAAAGCAGCAAAATGCTGTAGCCGATAATCTAACCGGACGATTCTGCCTTTAAAATTGTGTTGGTATTAAGATGCCCACATTTCTTACTGAATATACCACGATAGCGCTTCCATTAGTACGCGAAGTATGCTGACAGGTTAGCCGACCTACTGCGTTTAGTTAAATATCTTCCACTTAGAAGAGAACTAAAAGCCGGAAGAACGTAAGCTTCTGCTTGATCTTACTACTTCAACGTTTTCAACACTATTTCCTCACAAAGTGCAAATATCTGAGGCGACGCTTCACGGCCCTCACGACACTTGACTAAGGGTTTGCTGTAGTGGAGCTTTTCAAAGCAGAAGGGAATGCCGACTTGGGTTTGCTTGCATCTGTTGCTGCCAAAAGTAGAGCCAACGAAATGTCTGCCTAAGCCTCAGTCATTCCAGAGCCATTTTCCACCCGCCCTACCAACCATTCCACTTACTTATTGGAATGAAGGCTTCGATTATGCCAACCGCCTGCCAACATGTTGCGGGATCGCTACCTCTGGTGGACACGGCTTTCAATGCCACATTAATACAAAACCGCTTGAGCGGGAATGTAATTTTTGCTGTGCAGTGTTTGGGCTAGGAAGGACACGAGTCCCAAATGCGTAGAGCAGTATATTCAATCATTGTCTTCCCTATCATTGCACATTATTAATAACTTGAAGCCCTCGTCTTAAAGTTGAGCTCATTTTACAGGCTGCAGACGATTGAATTGAATAACCAAATGCTGCTATGTGCAATTGTGTATTCAACGAAGTTAGTTTTAGGTTAAATGCGCAGAAAATCGCCATCTCATATCAATTGCCATTTGTTAGTGATCAAAAGCAAACTAGAAAAGGGGCAAAGTAGCATCTGGCTAGTTTATTTGTCAAATGATTTCCAAGGGCAGATAGGAGATATTCCATTCATAGCTGCAGACAACGAATGTTTTTTTTATTTTCTTAGGTCTTCCTTCAACTGCTTTTATTAATCAACCTCCTTCTACAAAGTTATTAATGTTACATGAATGAATGGATCACCTATACCGGACTGCGTGAGTTTGCATCATGGCACAAAGAAGGTTGCTGAAGGAACTCCATGTGCTTAGGCAGCATCCCTAGTTACCAAGCTCTCCCGCGCGGTCACAGCGCACACAATGATGGTCGCATTATCTAAGGCGCAGAAATCTTTCAGCCATTTTATTCCTCCTCTTCGCTGCGCTTCCTCCAAACAACTAATTGGAGGATATATCAAATGATTTTACTCATCTGGAGAGTTTTGCGAGATGAGATGGGAAAATGCTGCCATTTGTATGAGGCATAACAGTATCCTTGATACCAGCCCTTTAACACTCTTGTGGAGAGCCGATATTGAATAAAGGACTGGTAATGCTGCGTTCTGATGTTAAACGCTGATCTTCGTAGTCAAAAGCACTTGTTTAACGTCAATAGCAATGCAAATAAATCAGAGAGACTCAACACACTTGCACACAACTGCCATTTTAGCTGGCATTGTAGTGGCTCTTATGCCGCACTCTGTAAAGGATTCCGTTATTTCTCTAGCTCAATATTTTCCAACTCCACTTGCAGTATTTGTCAACCACGTTAGCCCTCAGTTTACAGAAAATGGCCGTAGTGTTAACTAGTAGGGCATTATGCACACACGTATGTATAAATTTAAGAAAAGACTCACTACTGCCAGAACCAATGAGAGCGGTGCAACTCTAAGCCAGTGAATTTTAAATGTCAGCCAAAGTGCTTGAACACGGCTGCTACTGCTACTGGTTGTGGTGTTGGTGGCTGTCTTGGCCCAGATGAAAGACAAACAATTACAACGCCCTTCGCCAGGATTGGCAACCAAAGGTCACGTCTTCAGACTGCATGGGGGGGAAAGAGGCAGGCTGGTAGATCCTGGCTCATTAGACGCCCAGATACCAATGAAAAATGAAAATGCCCATTTCAACACCAGTTTGCTCCTGCATTTTTTCTGCCAAAGAAGCCAGCAGGACAAATAGTACCATAACAAATGAAGAACCACCCCATACCCCATAACACCTATACGAAATTAACGTTCCATTTCGGTGAAAAGTGGGTGTGCAGTAGGTCAGGAGACTCTTTTCCAAAAGTAGTGGTGCAGTAATCACGCAAACGTCATCAATGTCTCCCGAGGACTGGGTGGGCATTTCGATTGTCGCATCTCACTTCCTTAGCAATGGGCGGAGAGCCTAAACAAAGGTGACAATTTAGGAAAGTCAATGGATATAATTCCAGAAAATTGTCCCAATCAGTAGCATTCATTTATCAAAGGCTGGTGGTTTTGAAACAGGCGCATCCAAAAACACAAAGAATTTTGTATTAAACAAAGAAACACTTCTTTAAATTACCACCAGCCAACGTGTCAATAAAAGCAGTCGTGCTGCCGTGGCAAGTTGCCTTAACAAATAATGGGATAGAGAATTAAAGCTTCAAAGCTCAAGTTAGTCATTGAAGTTAAATTGAATGCTCAGAATGAATTCGACGCATTCCTTGAACTGCCTTCTTTGAAGGCAAATGAAATGCGGCAGTATGCTGAAGAAGGTGATGTGAAAGTGGGAAAGAATGGAAGATTGGTGAATAAGGTTCTGAAAGAAGACTCACGACATACTGGACTTGCATTTAAAAGATTAGTTTAAAACCGCTCTTGATGAGATCGGACAGATAGGTGGTAGGGAAAGTGTTGGAAGAATGGGAAAGGGGACGATAGAATACCATCCCATAGACACTTTGTCCGTCTGCTGCCAGCTGATTGCTTTCTTAAACATAAACACCAGAGATACATTTTGACAGCGATTGGGATGAATGGGAGGAAATTAGACCTATTTTATAAGAAATTCAGCATGGAAGACAAAAACTTGCCCGGATAGGAAAATTTAGCACAACAAAGGGGTAGACAAGTGGGTGAATGGACCGCTGATGATCTAGTGGTCGTGCATACTCCAATCCCACCAACAGAGAGACACCGCGACTAGGTTCCTGTGACATAGTGTTGGGATCGGAAAAATTAAACATGAGGTTGAAAATAACCTTCAAAAGAAGCAGTAATGACTTATACTATGAAGTACATCGTAGTTACATTTATTGAAGCCTTCCCTAGGCGGCGCCAAAACACGATACTAAGAGTAGAGAGTGAGGAAATAATGATTAAAGAGTGTTGAATTGAGGTGTACCAAAATGCTGACCGACTTCTCGGAGGAGGTAAGGGACAAGCGAATATATGCTCATGGCTGAAGAATGCGCAAGCAAAAGTAATGTTGGCAAGAGGTAGAAAAAGAGAAAATTAGAATAGACGTTGGGCGACGAAAAAAGCGCTAAAATAATTCATTGCTGGAGTGGCGATGCAGGATTCGACGAAAATGGGGATGTAATAGTCTCCATGTAGGCAGAGGGGGATAGAAGAAAGGGACCAAATTTTAGCATCATTTAGCACTGGAGAAGGGGTGAAGAGTGAATGAAAATGTGCGTCAAGTGAATCCGAATTAATCATTATTGTTTGGTTGTTTGGTGGGTGCACAGGTGTAAATGTGATCACCGACCTGCATCGGCTGGTGGATGACTGTCTGCATGGATAAAAAACGAGTCCCTCCATTGATTTTCCAACGAAGTTCGTAAACAAATAAATAGCAAAGTAAGCAGTGCACCAAGATTCAAGTGCTTATTGAACTACAGTTGCTTCCTCGAATTGATATCTAGCAATAGCAGGAAGAAACTCACATCCTCGTAGCACTTGGGCAATGCAAAGGCAGCTTCATGCACTGCCTTGGTGTAGAATTTGCAGTCCGCCGGCGGCTCGCGAGACGCTTCGCTCAGATTGATGTCCTGCATTCACAAACCAGCGATAAATTTGCACCCAAACGTGTTCACTCTCAGGTCAGACAACAGGCAATAGCGCGCTAATCGCTTACCTCATTTTTGCATGCGATAACATTGCCAGAGTGGCCAGAAGTGAAGGCTGGAACGATGTTGTAGGCATAAGCCACATTCGGGAATACATCCCTGCAGAAGCCTACCATTTTTTGAACAATGGGCAGATCCAGAAACAGACATTCACCTGTGTGAAGCAAGCACGAGTCATATATAGCAAGTCGTGATACAGACATAAGAGATCTAGCTGCAATTTCGAAACAACTAACAGGGATTTTAATGTTTATAGCACCGAAATATTGATCGGACATGAATGCGAAAGCTCCCAGTTCGCCTTTTGGACGTCTGCATGAGAGAGACTCTCCGGTGCGGAGATTCAGAGTGCCAAAGAAATGATGGAAAACAAAACCGAATGGGACCTAAAATATAGCTTGAAGTGATGCATAAAATTCGCACATGCGAAATCCCCAAAGCCATCGAAACAATGACTCAGCAACTTCAGTTGGCATATCAATTAGCTTAGATCCATTTAAAGATTACACAACAGCGCAGGCTGACCTTTGGATTTACATACGAGTTCCTTTGTTTGCCAGATGTAGCCCCTTACTCCATCTAGCAAAAACCTCACCACCATCCTCCAAACAGAACAATTTTCCACTCTGCCTATCCTGGCACTGAGCATGAGCTAACGCCGCATGTTCGCACATTCTCGTCTCCATGAACAATTATGCCGTGCTCAGCGGTATTGCAGGAGAATTCCTCCATTGTGCAACATTAAGACAGGCCTCTAAGTTTAAGTGTTGCACGCATTGTCCAAAAGTTAACAAAGATAGCTATGCTGTATGCTGAAAGCCAACGTGAACAAACCCGGATTTTCGGCCGACTGGATTTGAAACGGTAATACTATCCAACCATCTTACCACCAAGTGGCTGAATGTGCCATCAGCGTAATATGTTGGGCCTAAAGTCTTCCGTAGGTACAGGTAGACATTCATGGGTTTGGATTTTACATTAGGTTTGACAGGAAACTTGGCCCGCATCATTATCACTCGTTATATTAACTAGCGACATCTAGACGGCTGCAGTGAACACATTACTCGAAAAGAAAACAGGTCCGTAGGCGAATCTTAGGCAAATAGATTTTCGGAGGGAGAAATATACCTGTCCCTCAAACCGTTGACTCAATACGTGAATATAAGCAATTTTAGCCTCATTTTCAAGCACTCAAAGAAATCTTAGCCGCATTTATCCAAATTTAAGCGATACTATGAAAGGGCGAGACTCATGCTTCATTTCATGCCATTTAAATGACCAGCAACCGCATATAGTCGAATAGAAAGCTCCAGACGTAGATCAATCAAGGTAAATGCCTTTGGTCATCCATTCAAAGCAACAGACGCCCCTGTCTACTCTTTTCGTGCCAAATTAGAAAATCTGTTTCGAATTGTAAAAAACCAGCAATCAATTCCAAACTAGTCCACTTCAAAACCAAAGACAATTTTGAACCAACGACGGAAACAAGCTCTATGCATTTCCATTTCCCAGCATGATGAGTAAAGGCAGTTACAAACTCACCCTGATTACAAATGATTCCATCATCCGTAAGCGCTTGACTAAGCAGTTGGAAGTATTCCTTGTTAAAGAGTGGAGTGGAAGGACCTGTTAGAAAACAAGAGCGATCGGTAAGTTCGCCTGATAACACGTTCTGCATTAAGATCTCTGAGACCATTTGATCGACTGAAACGTTTTACAGTAACGCCTATTTTCGGTGTCTTTCCTCCAGTCCAAGATGTTTCACTTTACCAGTAATCAAGTGAATCATGGGACTGTGGCGTGTGACGGGTGATGACAGACTATATCATCAAAACATCCAAAGCATGAGACTTTGTGCGATAACACGTCACACCAACAACCAGCCTACTTCGCTTTATCTCCCCGCCGAGTTTAATATCAGTTTTCCAGCCTTTCTAGGTCACTGTGAATAAGTGCTATTTATACACTTCTGTTGCATACATTTACAACACTGGTTGACAAACACAACTTCCTCCTGGTTTTTAAACACCGTGACAGTTGGATCACTACACGAATTCTAACATAGCCACTTACCTTCGAAGGATACAAAGCCTGTATTTGAGAGGGAAGAGAAGATGGTTGAGATCTCAAAAAATATTTTACATTAGACCTCATGAATAAAAATGAAACGAAGAGTGGAGGGGAGTCACAATGCCAAGACCACGTTGCACTAACGCTCCACTCAGTAAAAACTGGTGGGAAAATTGTATTTAAGAGACATGCACAATCCAGGACCCGTTCCTACCACTGTTTTGGCGCATTTGTGGTCCCATCGCCCAAGGTGTGAACGTGACTTGATATCACTCCCAGAGTGCCTGAGGGCCGTAGTAATGCCTGTCGAAACGACTTAGGAGGCAATGCTGGTTGCCGCACGGTGACCACGCAGCCATGGCAATGGGATCATGTCCAGGGCTAGTGGTCTTCAGACTGCAGAGCAAGCGCAAATCAAGCTATAATCAGACGCCCTTAGCGTTTCAAGAACACAACATCTGCGGAGCAATGAGTGTCAAAGCTTGAACTAAAGCTTGCCATCATTTTCACGTACAGCAAAAGATGACAAATCTGATATGCGATACAAGGACAGATTTGAATGCGGCAAATTCCAAAACTGCGGACATCTCATTCCACATCAAGTTTCAAATTAAATGGTGTCAGAATTATACCGATATTGCCCCTTCGTTATACGGAATAAGTGGTTCAGATTATTATGTCTACTGAATCCACGAAAAAGGTCAAGTTGGCGTGAGTGATGCCTCATTAACACTACAGGAAATCGTACGGTAGCGGTTTAGGAGATATTACACAGGCGTCAAAGTAACAAAATATGGGTTCTTAAATTAAATTATTGCATATGAAGCGAAAAAAACAATGTACTCCTGAAGTAGTACCATTGAATGAATGCCGAAAAACTACTATCTTTATAATCTGGTGAGAGATGTGACCTCACGGTTAGTAGGAGCCTCATCAAAAGCAGTCAACTCAATTAGTAGGTGGACACAAAGGTTAAAAGGAGCTCTAACATTGGTAATACATGGTAGCAAATAAATGAGGACAACTACCTACCACCGGGATCGGTGGAGTCTGTGATAATGACATCATACTTCTCCCCCTTGGTCGCATGCTCCTTCAGAAAAGCGAAGCCGTCAGCAACATGAACGGACACCTTGGGGTGGTCTAGGCCCGACGCAGTAAAGGGAAGATACTTGCGAGACAGGTCCAGCACCATACTATCGATCTCTACGAGGTCAACGTGTTGCACACACTGATGCCGAACGACCTCCCTTGCGACACCACCGTCGCCACTACCGATGATTAGAACGCGGCGCGGATTAGGATGCACGCTCAGAGGGATGTGAGCAATCATCTCCTGGTAAAAAGCCTCATCCCTTTCGGTCAGCTGGGTACATCCATCAAGTACCAGGACGCGTCCGTATGTCGCACTGAAAATAAAGTGGTGATAATTAGTCCCACTTATTAAAATTGAGTAGCAATAAGTAGAATGGGAAATGAACCTGTCGAAGATGAGAACATCCTGAAACTCGGATTTGCCCTTGAATAAGACCTCATTGACCTCAAGGCTGAAGGCCTGACAGGGGGAATCAGAGAACACTTCAGAAAACCACTCCCTCAATGTGGAATTCATGGTACAACGCTAAAACAAAAGGAAAAGGGCTCGGAATTTTTGGGCACAAGATTCGATAGGAAATGCTTAATGCGTGCATTGATTTATAAAATAATGAGAGCTTGGTTGAAATGATTTTTCGTTTCTAAATAATAAGATGGTACGGAATACCGCAGCGAAACTAGGTTTAAAAATAGACGTGGACCTCCTAACGAAAATAACTAAGAGGGTTAAAAATGGCAAGTGGATCGCAAATAATGCAAGAGAAGCCACAATTTCAGCGACAAACACCATGTCAAACGTGTGCCGCATTAAAGGAAGTGCTGATGAGATCAAGATGTGACAATAACAGCACAATAAGAACTTGACAGCAATACACTCACGATGTTTCGTGAGTGACGTCGTCACAAAGGCACGTTCATATCGCCTCTAAGGTTGCTGCTGATAAGGGCGGACAAATCTGGATAAAAGTAGGCAAATACAACTTCAAACCTACAGATGTGCTCGAGTATGAGTTGCATTTAACGTGAAATCGCCCAACGCTTTGTTACGCTTGGAAATACACGCCACTAGCCCAACAAATCTCGCATTTTCACATCGCATCATCAATTCTGCAATGCTTCCTTAATTATTTGGTGCCGATATTAGCCCTTCACATTACACGTAGACAGAGTTTAAGGCAAATACGATTGAGATGGGTAACGAAGTACTTACACTGACGAATTACATGCTGTTTCGCAAAGCACTAAATTCTGAACTGTGGTGACATTTTCTCATGATGGGGATGTACATAGAAATACAGAAAACAGAAGATCGGCACAAAATATGGAACAATACATCGTCAAGACCTCGTAAGATTTATCAACTAAACTAATATAAAACGCCTAGATTTAGAGTACCATGGCAAGCAGCGAAAGTGGAGGCTTTAGGACGGTGCCAACGGAGCATCATGAAAAGGATGAATCGAGTCTTAAAAAGGCTGGCAGCAGCAAAGCAAGAATTCACAAACTATGTGGACAAGACACTTAATTCACAATAATCCCAAGACATCTATGCATAAATTACCACCCAAAAATGGCCTACTGACAGAAGGCGACCATAAAAGTATAACAAATGAAGACCAGGGAAACAAAGCGACGATAAATAAAGGCTGTTTTCATCTAAATCAGCCACCTGGAAGTGATAAATTAACCACCAAAAAGCAGAACAACTTGTTTTCTATAAAATAAACAATGAAGCACATAACGAAAACAGGGCAAAACATGCCAACACGAGCACACCATGCGCTGAAATGGTATTCACGAAGCGCGCTGTGCAAGCCAGAAGGTCAAACCCGAGTTTTTAGTATGTTTGTATGAACGATATATCATTTTCATTTCAATAAAACGACTTCTAGTTTGTGTGGTGCATTATGCAATGAAATCAATGCGATGCATTTACAAAACTGGTTTAGCAGTGAATTACACTGTTATCAACTTAGTGACTAGGACTTTTTAGTTACTAAAATTAGTATTTGATTTATGGCGAATGCAAGTAATTTTCTTTCACAAAAAATAAACCAAAAAGCTATAGGCAAATGTGCTTGTGTGGTCATTTGGGACTACATGCTCAAGGGGTGCAAAGGGATAGTAGAAAAACTGAATTTATCGACGTACATTTCTGCGAATATAAGTGTGCATGCAGTGTATGTGCGCACTGTATGTGTGTATAGGTAAGTGGGTAGGTGTGTTTATTGTTTAGAAAGCAGGCAAACCCGTTAAAATGACTACGCACTTGCACAGCGATGCATCAACAACAGAGTGCTGCACTTCACCCAAAAATGAGTTCGGGAAATCAAAAAGGTATTTAATTTATTGCTAGTGTGTTGCAAGTTGTGGTCAGCTTTGAAGGCCTCAGTGACCGATAGGAATTTTGTCCACTGTGCAAAAGTTGAGGACCTCACACCATTATTGGACGTCTAAAACCCCAGTTTTGCTGTTCGGGAGAAGAAATTGTGTTCAATCACCACATCTTTTCACAATTCATTAAGCTTTGCTAACAAAAGAAAGGTGAAGAGTCATAGGAAAAGTACAACAACAACTCACAACCTAGAAAACAACCTTGGAAATGAGCAAACACAACAGTAACGGATGAAAGGCAGAAATTCCTCCTCACTCCTATTAATATCAAAATTTGCCATCACCAAAGTGTTTCAAGCAAGTACTGCATTCTTTGCAGCGTAATAAAGTGCAAATGAATGAAAGCTAATTGTCAGACACCAAAGATGGTGGTGCAAAATATTGCACAACTGGCAGTAAAGAAAGTCACTCAAGTGTAGCATCTTCAAGGGAATGCGAAGGAAGGGCAGATGGCACAGGAAAGTAAACTATGGAGAGGAAGGGTAGTACGAATGCGAAAGCTTATCGGTTAACTGACATGGCAGAAATGGCGACAAAAGCAGCAGGTCAATGTGCTGACATTCGGAGCGTTCAGTGTGTTACATGAGCTTCATGGTTTTTGCCAATTTGAGGATGAATTAAACAAATAGAGCAAATGTCGTTAGCTTAGACAAGCTGGCCAGCTTTGATGACATGCTGGCATGGCGAGGTGGTGGTGTTGCTTATGCTACTCTGCACCCTTCATCTTACCACACAGGTCGAGGTATCCTCCAGCCACACAATGACATCTGAGTTGAGTACATCAATGGTTGTCTTAGAATGTTCCTCACAATAAGATTACGCAGAGTCTAGTGCGAGGATTTGTCTTTTACAGTGTCTACCCAGTAAAATTCGGAATTTATCTCACGAATAGTGTTGCTTAGTCCTAAACAAACGACAGCTCTACCAGCTATACCACCTCCATCATAACCAAAATATGTTATTATACGCATAATAGAATTGAATAGGCTATTTGCGTTAAAGATGTCAACAAATAAAAGGTTGGCTCTCATAGGTAATTAGCTCGATCCAACCCACATGACCGTGTATTTTGGCTCATTTACGAACGGCGAAAGAAGTGTGCAGATAGTGTAGGATCAGGCGTTAATTTGTGCAACAAAAAAGCCTTTCCATTCAACTCTAGGTGGGGTAGAGAATGCAAGTACTACTGTCCACAGCTTTTATGCCTCTGTCCGGTCACAGGCACAACCACGCGAGGTCTCCCATTACACTTGTGATTGCTCATTGAATTGCATGTTTTGCTCCTACTTATGTCGCCACGATCAAGTGTTTCAACAATAAGTTGTTGCATGCCTGGATTCGACTTTCTCCATTTCTTGATTGCAGAACTGGTTGACACGATCGAGCAATGATCAGAGGAAAGCATTCGCATGCCTGGGCGTGCACTCTGACCTTGCAGCCATAAGTGATCAGTAGGTTACTGATGCAAACAGGTCGAGGTGATGGCTCAAAGTGCTGCCTTCATTCCACTTGAGTGTGCGTCGTTGCAAGGCAGTCACTGATGAATGGTCAGTAGCTGTGCACATGGGGCATCCATGGCAAAGTGTGGATGAAGTGCGACAGACAGATGTGCTTGATTTACCATGTTCTGTGCAAAAGTGTAGGGACAAATGACATGGAAAATGTGCCAAATATTTGTCTGTCCAAAGAAGCCTTGATGACCTTGTCGGAGTAGTTAATGCATCCGACCTGCCACCTTCAAATTGCCTTTACAATCTTTAGTTCTGCATTCTTCAGTAAACGCATTATTTCTCCTCCCTTTTGTTACCTAACTTTCTCCATGCTCCGTGGAGTAATGCACAAGAATTTGTGCATTAAAAGGAGCAGATATTAGGGTAGAGGAGACCTTTGACGTTGTGCTGCACCAAGTGCAGTGTGACAGAAACGTTTTCGATTACAGGATAGAAGTAGTGTTGCGGCCGACAGTGGCTTCTGGCAGACGCCGCACGTGTACGCATTTTCACCGCGAAGCTCAACCTCTTTCGTGTATCGTGCTACACTCTCCCACTACAAAAAGTATAGTCCATTAGGCATGAGAAGTTGACTTGCTACCTGAGTAATGACAGCGAAATCATGCTTGCAAAGTCTTGGATTGCAAGAAGTCGAATTAGCGATCACAAGTCTTGTGACTACACAGAGTAATGTTATTTGGGTGGTATGCATGACAAGCAAGTGAGAAAATGGTATGATATCCATCCTACACCTAGGCACTGCCTGACCAACGAATAGCTTCCGAATTGTGTCATGTTTGGGGACTTTGGGAAAATGCTCCTGCTCTGTGGTGCCTACATTGGTTTTTAATGAAGATAAGCAAAGTCAGTGGACACTCGTGAGCATCTTCATGGCAATCGAATTGTAGCGCTTCATGAATGACTGCAAGAAATCATAGCTGACGCCAAATCAACTCATCCATGTCGCTATCTACCTACTACCTTCCATCACATTAAACTCACTTGACATAGATTAGTTTCGCTCTTCGCCATGGTGAGAAAATGGCAACATGATTGCTATGGACGTGCTTCTGAGACTGACTGTAAGGGTGACCTCCATTAGATTTCGTTGAAAGATGTCTGTTATCTACTTTGTGTGCAATCGGAATTGTGAGCATATGGGCCCTCATATCCGTATAAGGTCGGCTTTATATTGGACAGCATGCAGCAGTCCATAGATGTCCGTCAACAGTCATTTGGCCATTCAGATCCTGCCTGTTCGCCCTCTTTTGAATGGTTTCAAAGGCAACCCTTTGTGAGCATCCTCCTGATCTATTTACTAGCTCATCCCATCAACGTAGGTGGCATTGTGCCTCACCACAACACTTTGACCTCTAATGTCCGTCCAGCCGTATGACGTAATAGCCCACATCGCCATCCCACCAAGTCGGTGAACCATCTCTGGTACCTATCTATCATACCACTGGTAGAACGCAACTTTGAGCTGTCGATGTACATAAGTTATAGGCTTCAAGCTTTGTAACAACACCAACTTAGTCATCCTCACAGTGACAATAGCTTGTAGCTTTCTAACCACACGTCGATCCTTGCCCATGCCAGCAAACAATCTCTCGCATTGACTTTCACCCCGTCAAGTCAGTTGACCTCGGAGTTTCTACGATCGAGGTGGATAATGGACGACACATTGTGCAATGGCTTCCTTTTTTGGAGGTCATTTAGTTGCGCAATAGATATTTCTGCAACATTTCGAAGGTGTTCAAGAAAACGCCTTCTCTTCGAAAACAGGCGCAGCTAGTCAAGCACTCGAAAGCACATCGTATTGTCGCAAGAGATCGCGCGATCTCATGCACTTTCTGTCTCGTTCTCTTCCCAAGCTGCAAGTGGTGGTCGTCTCGCCCTGACTCGAGACAACCCTGGCCAGGATTGGTCACATGACTCGAATTTGAAATAACCATAAGCGGACTGGTGTTTTTGCTGATATCTAGAGGTAAATCGTTCGTCTAAATTACGACATTCTAGCTCACGCCTCCCTAAGAGCATCCTTTCTATACATTGGATTTTTATCACTTATTTTGTTTCAGGAAAAATGCATCTTTGGTCATGTTAGCATAAACAGGTTCGTGTCAACTTGCTGAGCGATAGATTAGCCTGCTCTGATCAAGATACACTTAGTGATTAGCTTGGCGTAAGCGGATGCTTGGTTTTGATGAGGGTCGTTATATTCGCATAAATGCAAAAATGGGGTGGCAACCACTGCATCAGCGCTATCAGAGTCAAGGCTACACGTGCTTACGCAAACAACTGCAGGGGCACGCTGTGTTGTTGATTGTTTGAATTGGGCCTCTGGAAAACAGGACACACAGGCATTTTATTGTTTTTCCAGCTGATAAAACTATTACATCGTACCCGATTCGTAAGTGCAGAAACCGGCACACGCCCGACTGTCTGGATTGAAGTGACTTCTTCATGATGCCAAATAATTTGAGGCCAAGTCTGTTCGTGCTTCAGCAAAGTGTTGAGCTAAAAGTAGCAGCTGGAAGATTTTTCCAAGACAACCTAAGAGGAATGCTTTGTCGACACGCAAAGCAGCTGAGGATGGGAGGGCACACCGACACGACTCAGATGTTGGGAGCCATTGCGCAGACAGAGACTAAAACAGGGGTCGGTGTTAATGTGGCTAAAGAACGAATTTGAGCATTAAACTCAGCTACTGCTCCTGACTTTTCCTCTTTGACTTTAATGACGTTTGTTGTGAGGTAAGCCAATGTTTTAAGTCTACACAAAGCTACTCAGTTCCTCCTATTCAAACAGTAAAATATCACCTTTGCCTACAAACGGGCAGCATTATTTAAGAGACGTCGTTAAGCGATAGCGAGGAGATAAGTGAAAGGCAAATCATCGCAGTCAATGTGAGGCTGTTCAGTTACTGCAGCTGGTGCATGCTGCAGAAAGGAGGCATTCGTATGATAAATGGCTTGAAAAACACTCGACTGAAGAGCAGCTGCAACGAGAAGAGGAGGCTGCTAAAGTTGGAGTCGTTGGACCGAAAGAGGTTCACCGAATAGCAGACGTCCACTGTCGCGTACGACATGCCGAAATTGCCATGCAAATCCTATTGCCAATTTAAGTGGCAATTTTGCTTTGCAATGCCACTTCCTCTCGCGTTGACTCAACTCTTTCCAAGTGGATCGCTTATTTGACAAAAAGTGTGCAAACGAAAAAGTAGCCTCTAAATTTCACCTAACGATAGATAGGGTGAGATACAACTACCTCTGCAAACCCAATGAAATGACGTACGGAGTAATTATTGAGCCGATGGAGCTATCTTTGGTCCCTTGTGGAAACTATGGCCTTCTTCTTAATATTTAGATGGCTCGTAATGTGAACCCCTTCAATGCACACCGCAGCTGTCCCTAGACGCCTGCACATTAGTTTGAGAACATAGTCTGGACATAGAATGCCATTAGAGGTGGGATTGAAGAATGTGGTACTAATTTATAAGCTGTCGCGGCTGCATGGATCCTGGAATGGCACGGGATGATAAATGAAGTGGAGCATACTAAAGCTATGTTGGCGTGGAGGACAAGAACTCGTATTGTAGTTGTTTGAGGTGCACATAGGCCAGATAGAAAACGAACCTATATATGTGAGTGTCCCTCTTATTTTAGTGATGATTGATTGAGCGTCAGTGTTACTGTGATGTCACTCGGTTGGAGAGTGGAAGATGAAAGTGATTCGTGCAGCGCAATGTGATGCAGTATAGTGCGGTGATCATAATCATGGAAGTGGTGGGTGACAAGTCAACTCTGACTATGGGCACGCAGCATTTAAAAATTGGGGTGGATAATTAGGCGTGTTGCAGTGGAAAGGTATGGGCTGATGTATTTTGATGTGGAAATACTGGCAAACAGCAATGAATGATGGGTGAAATAGAAAGACTTGGTGCCTTTAAAAATGGCCACAACAGATATCTGAATGGAAGTAAGTCACTAATGAAGGACAAAAGAGTAAATTCAGATGGGACGCAGGTAAAAGAGCTGTGCAATTTAACCTTTTTTAAAGTACGCTTTTCTTTCAGATAAAGTGCTTACAAAATGGGATTAGCTAGTGAAGCGTTTGCTTTGTAGAGTGGAGTATCACTCTTGTTTAATCAGCTCAATGCTGCTTGACGTAGTCCGTTTGAGATCATTTAATGGAGGTTCTTAACAGTGGTGTTATCAGTAATGTGCTCCAGTGTATGGTTTCGCACCCGGCCCTCAAGGTCCTCTTTTTGATTGGGCATTGCTTGTCGAATTTTATAATCGGGTGTTCTAATGGCCACTGGTAGTGCAACCTTATCTGAGGTTGTGCCGACGTGGTCAAATTCTTCTTCTCGAACCATGAAAGTAAAATTTTAGTGAAAGCAGGATGGTGGCATTCGAATCATTGCACGAGGGCACACTTAGACAGGGATTTCAAATATCCTTACTCAAATGAAGTTGCAACAACATTTTTCTCTGTTTAGCTCCCTAGTGATGGAAAACCAAATAAAAAAGGAGGGTGAGGATGCAGCGGCGGTGACTGGAACACAAAACTTGGAGGCGGTAGAGGAGTTTGTGAAAAGCGTCATTCTAGTCCTCTACTTTCTGCACCACTCCCCTTCCTGCATTTGCCAAACTGCTGTACAAGCCCTCGATTCTTTGCTATCACTGCGTCTTAAAAATTTATGCATTTAGAATTGCTACTGAATTCCTATTTGGTTGCCTTCCTTTCGGTGCTAATAGTTGAGTTTAACCACTTATCACTAACAAGAACTTGGGAGCCTTGAGTGGAAGGATACCTCCGATCTTACATCTGTTCTTTACCGCCGAATGATTTCCCTGACCTTTTAGTAAGGTTGCCCACTTGTGACTTCTGTTTGGGTGTGTGAAGGCATGCTGTATCTGCGCCCTTTTTGATGGCACCACTGGACAAATCATTTCGAAGGGTATGGTTGAAATCGTCGCTCCTAACGCTTAAGTGTGTACCGTAATAGGTTGCGTATTTTTACCAAGCTCAACGGATCATTCAGTCGGTGTCGTTTGGGTCCTTTCACATTTTTGCTTTATTTTCAGAATTTTCCAATCGGTTAGGAAAAATTCTTACCTGCTGCTTATGCACAAATGTGTGAATTACGAATGATGCACACTACATGGGAAATATTTCAGTAATACTTAGAAAAATAATCACAGTTTTTAAAATCATTGTCTTCATTCAAATGAGAAAATTAGTGCTTTCCTGCATTTATCATTATTGTTGTTTAATGTTATTAAAAGGTACGTGGTCAGAAGGGGAAATAGCCTTGTGTAAAAATAATTGTGATTGATTAGTTATCGCTAAAGTAGAGGCGTCATATGTTAAATTCAGAACACACTCTTCTAAGAACATTTCGTCACCATGTTACCCAAACCGCATAGTACCGAGTGCTCAAGTTGACTGAGCAGGTTTCTGTAATTTTTAAATTTAGGGCAATCATCCGTAAAAGATGAGGTTTACCTTTTACAAGGAGCCAAATTGCTACCTATGGGTTCTTTTAACACTGCAGTTAAATGTATCATGGGAAAAGGCGTTGTCTACAAAAACCAGTAAAAAACGTCTGCTGTAATTGTCATTATCACCCAGAGGAGTATCGCAAAGAAAGTGCGGAGGTAGAAGCAATGTTGCTCTGCCTCACTTCAAATGATTCATGTTTAGGTTTTACTTAAAGGAGGTGACGATAAATCCTTTATCACTTATGCATTCAAAACAAAATAATGAAAATATAAATGAACTCAGTCGTTACAAGGGACCGGAGTTAATTATGTCTAGCAATTGAGTTAATAGAAAGCACCAAGCGTTCCGAAATATGGTATAAGGTAGTGCGAAAATTGTTAGTAAGGCATGACGGAGATGAGGAGCAGTGGTGATGACCGCAGGGCCACACGGATTAGCGGAAGTGCGGACTGCAGACAGGAGAGAGCCCTCGAGGTCAGGCATGCTTCGAAACAGGATGAGAAACTAATGTAATGTGGAGGACAAAAAATCTGACATCGTTTGATAAACACTTGACATTTTAATCTAACCCATGACACATTTCGGTCTCTCGTTTTGCTTCCTGTAATATATCGGAATCCGAGCAAGCATGTCACTCTTTCTTTATAATCGCGTCCAATTATAATTCATTTCTTTTAGCATTCTGACCATACAGTAATTTTTATAATGTGAATTTGCTTGCTTTTGCTTTTGCTGTGACATTTCTGCTGTAATTGTCCGATGTATCATCCTTCGTCGATTTTCCTCACCTAGTTTTTTTCGCGCAAATGTTCTCCCCTCCTCTTTTGAACTTTTGTTCGTAAAGTCTTTGGCTTTTAACGATTCTTTGTCCATACTCTGTGATGGTTATGAAGGCTCTAGAATCAGCGCAATCTCGTTTCCATCTGATTAATTTCATTTAGGCTTCAAAGTTCGACTACAAGAAGAGTTTGTCTATTCATCTTTTACGATATGCTTTACCTTGTATCTGTCCAAATGCTAGGCGACGCCTTCCCATCTCTATCCCAGTGACTCAGTACGTCTTATAAATTTTAGACCACTTGATTGATCGATGTCTTCCCAACTTAAGTTGAATACGCTGCGGTGACATCAAATGAATTACAACTCAGAGGGGAGAGAAGTTGACACATCGGCGAACCATGACTGAACTTTTTCATATAGCAAGCAAATCACACAGTGCCATAATGTGGCGTATCATCAGCACAATGACTATATCAGGACGCGGTTTAAACTGTTCACTGTAATGGCTTTTGAGAGTCGAAATAGCAATCATGAGAGGAGAAATAAGAAGGCAGTGACGAGGATAAGCAGTGCAGACATCCTAAAAGTAGGTAGGGGTCCCCTTTTGAGAAGTGGTGTGAAGTCCACCAACGCAAACAATCGAGCGTAGGCTGATGGATTGGCAAGACGCTCCTCTGATTGTTCACTGCTCAAGTGGCTTCAAGATAGTGATTTCACTGCTACGATGGAGTTAAATCCAGCCGAAAATCCCGCCAAATGATTGCATTTGCGTGCTACAGCTGAAACGCTACCTAAAGTTGAATTCACAAATTGTCGCTTCATTTTTCAAGTCATAGTTCTACACGAACTATACAAAGCAGACCAAATCACAGGATGAAGGCGCCGACGACGTAATCCTCAACAAGTTAGCTACTTCTGCAAATTTTACTTACAGTATTTGAAGCTGACGTGTGACATCTTAACAATTATCACCAGCGTGTTTGCATCTATGAAGTAATGAATGATGATGATGAGTGCGAATGATGGTCAAGGCATGTCTCCTCTTACCAACAAAGATTAGCTACCAACAAGCGATGGGTTCTAGCGTAGAGGCTTGCCTATTTTCCATGCGGCTCCGAAAGTAACTCCTCTTAAACTCAGTGGGAGTTTGGTCTATTAGTGGCACTCTTCGTCCGTGTATGGAACTGTGATTTCAAAAATCTTTAAAACTCGACGCATACTTTCTATGTACGAGATTCTTTAGATCAGTGCATTTAAGTGGCACTTCCGGGATCCACTATTCACTTCGTTCTTACTCAAAACGGGTTGTAGTGTTTATTCCAAAATGCTGTGTAAATGCACCATCATCACTCGTCCCGCCATTATAGCGGCTCCATGGTGGCGCTTGATACAATTTCCAACCCTAGTTGAGCACCCACATCTTGTTAACTATTCGTTTAAAATAGAAGAGCAATTTTAAGTGTCATCACCTTGCATTCAGACGTGGATCAGACTTTGCTGGCCAACTTCACATGGTTGTACGATGGCACGATGACTTTCATTAGAATAAGAATGAAGGGGTGGATTTTCTTGCAAATATCTGTGCACTTCCTCCTCGTTTAGCTGACATTAGCCAACGAAGAAGGTATTTGTGTCATTCTTTGTCATTTTACGTCTCTAGCAAGTTGCAGCGTCGGGATCTTGGCTCTGTCAAAATCCACGTTGCTCAAAAAGAATGTGTGATTCGCGCTACCTCTTCGAGTGACAACCCATGCTCTCCTAAGAGAGCAGAAAAAACATCAATCAAAATTTTTCTACCTTTATTCTTTTTTATGGTAAGAATGGTGGTAAATGTTTTGTGTGTCCTTGTTTCAACGTGCAGATGGAAATGCAGTTTACGTGTTTTCGACTTGAAAATCTAAATCCCCGCATTCAAATAGAATGCTCATTTAAAGCAAAAGAAGATGCTATTAAGATAAAATGTCCGAGGCAAGTTAAAAAAATTTAAACACTGGTGCTTAATAATGAGTGCAACAATGGTGGTAGAGCTCGTATTGGCAAGTGACAAATGCATTGTGGTTTGCATCAGTAGTTGCTAGACACATGAGGGATCAATCAATTGCGGTCTAGTTCAGTCAAGTGAAGGCAATCCAAGTCCAAACCAGTTCTCTTAATGTGACCAGTGGTAGTGTGAGTGGGTTTACGGTACAGCATGTGGCGGTGGGTTGTCGTTTGCGCGAATGTTGAGGTCACATATATCTAAATCTATGGTGAATGACATCAAGCATTGTCGATGCTACGGCGCACACCTTGGGCGGAAGGTTTAAATAAGATTAATGTTGAAAAGACAATGTTATGCCTACCAGTGATCTTATAGGTCGTGGTGAGTCTCAGCCTACGGTCTCGAGTGGTCATTCTTATGAACTTTCGACCGGGGCTTAAAAGGCCTCATCTTGAATATCTGATCAGCGCATAAAATGTTGTCACGGAGTTGATCAATAGAGGTGCGCTCAGTCCTAAGACGTAGAACCTTTTTCCTCGTGATCGCTTTTGAGTACAAAATAGTAGTAGCTTCTTAATCGATCTCTCACTCCCGATTAAATTGCTCCTGAGTTAGCTTTGCTTGGGGTACAATAGCTGTCACAGTGAGCCTGTTATCGAATAGTCACTAGTAGAAATGCGTGAGTGGATCGACTTCGTAACTACCATGCATCCACTGCCCATCTTAGTACCAGACACAGAACTGAATCCGACACGCTGACTTAAAATCCCCCCAACTGATTCCATCACAAAGACGTTGCTACCATCTTTTGGTGTTACTGAGCCAGCCTTTTGCCAAGTGGACACTTAAATCCCAAATTCCTAGCAGCGAACCTTTGCCAATGCCTAAAGCTCTTTCATCGATGACTAGGACCACCAAAATTGTTCAGGTCAACCTATACAGAGGGCTGATATGTAGAGAATGTTACTTCAAGTCAAGATTAAGACTGCCTCTTGTAAAAAGTACAGTCAAATGTTAGGCCATTGCGTTGGTCTGCATTATTGGCAACTTCTGATGGCTTTGGATGGGATTTCTAAAGATGCAGTTGAAAAGGTGCAGTCAGCCACGGACTTCATGGCTAGCAGGGTGATCCCCAGGGTAGCCTTCTGAATTAGCCAAGATATTTAGAACAATGTTTTCGGAACGGCAGCTGTCGGTCCCTAATCTGGTCCTCGATTTATGTACTTAAGAGAATTTCGTTGAATCGATTTTAATAGCTAGTTTAAGTAGTTATTTCGCGCACAACTAATCTCGAAATTGAAGCGTCAACATGATTTTCTGCTTAACGTGTTGCCTTCTCCGTAGCATGGAAATGATGGACGAAGATAAAACTGTGGTCAAATGGGTTCTGGCTAGCAAAGTGCTGTTAACCATGATACCTCCAAATGCAGGCATTACGTCTCGGGTTTTTTAATCCGTTTCGTTTCGTTTAAGTTATAGCGCTAAAACTTAAGTGAGAAAAGTGGCAGGTTGTGACTGGTTGCATACAAATTATCCACTACTCCCTCACTTTGCAAGGAGATTCAAGTAAAAGGATAGAACTCATTGCATGGCATACACGTAGAGCCAGACGCATGTTAACATAAGGTGGTGAAGTACACAATGCAATCTAGAGCTTTCAAACAAAAAATATTTAATGCATTTTATCAGGCTGGAAAAGAAGCAAACGTTACGACCTGACTTGACTTAGTGGGCGAGTGTCCATAGTCCTGCCAATCTCCTAGCTACAGGAACAATGGGAAGATTAGATGTTGGGAAGGTGTGTACCTACAATAAAGGTCGGCGTCCAACCGGCTACCAGCCTGTAAAGACTAGGACTGCTTGCGTCTCGGTTTTTTGGAGTCTAAGGCTAAGACCGGGCATAAATGCATTTTGGCTACTCTGTCAAGCCGGTCACACTTTACTTTTATTGAGAACCATTGCACTTAAGCCTGAGCTAACGCGACAAGCAATAAATTAAGAGCGAGAGATTGAGCAAACAGCTATTGCCAGTACATGAGTTGAAAAAAAAAGACCATCTGGATTCGAAGACAAACGCGGTGTTATGGCGCCGTCTTCAATTTCCTCCACACGATAAGTATCAGCATGCTCATAAATTAATCTCCTTACAAGATGTACCTTGCACGTTTGAATGCGCTTAAGCATGGATACGAATCGACTATGGCATCAGGACAAAAGGGGAAATGTTGTCGACTGACCATTCACAAAACCATTGCAGCCTGCAGTGGAACAATCGGTACGTTTGACAAAAGCAGATTTTGGGCCGAAATGTTTGGAGGATAGAGTAGCTGGTACACTGTGTGGTCTTTTGCTAAGGTTCACATTAACACCAGGGTCGTAAGGGTGAATAAGGCTGCAGTGTTTAAGACAGTAAAAGTAGATCCGCTCTTCATGGCGGTTACAGGTGTGTGAATGTGTCTTCAAGATTCGATTATTTTGCGATTTGTTGCCTCTTGCTTATCTTTTCTCATCAGTAGCAAGCATTGCGAGCCCTGAGGTTCGTGAGTGAAGATGGCGTGCGATGGCGTATTAAAAGCAACTATGAGTGCAAATGCGATTTCGCCCTCAGCTTACGCACCAACAAGGCGTTACTTACGATTCCACACAATTCCGCGGCACTTCATTTAGATTTCAACAAGCGCGGAGATACTTGCTCTGGCTACAGAGCAGGATGGCAGGTATATGGCGCATCACCTTCGATGTCTTACAGGTGCAGTGATTTGTTGCCTGAAATAGGAAAGGCCTCAATCATAAACCGCGTAAACAGATGATGCGAACAAAGGCACACATACAGAAAATGAGTTCGACGCCCAACTGCTGGACTGCTATTGATGCCATATATCACCACGCACCAACTGCCAACGCTTGAAGATTGAGGTGTTGCTTATGCTGTTTTGTTGATCTAGGGGACGCCTGTTTGTATCTTTCAGATGTGGTGGTAGCCCGTAGCGATACTCGAGCAGTCAGGGCAACGAACTACAAAAAGATTGAGAGCCTACGGCGTGGGCCTGAAGCCTGATTCGATATCTGTGAGTGTAAGTACGTGCGCGCACGCCGCCTAGAAGCCATTTGCTGCCATCCAAGCGAGCTAGAATAAAACACTTTATGGGGTTGTCATTAAATCGCTTCAAGTGCTGCGTGTCAAGGATGTTTGTGCACTTAATGTCCATCGATAATGGACTGCCGATTTAGAGTAGTACTTTGAGTGACCTGGCAACAATTCCTGCTGCTCTTGAAAATTGCACTGTCTGTATTCGCCTAATAGATACGAGGACGTCTCAATGCTGATTTGATTTTAGCTATGTTTTAGGCTGTAACGATCCCGACTCGTGTGAGCTGCAGTTCGTGGTGAAGGACCAACGCTTCGGTCGAGGTGATCGCCTTGTGGAGAGAATTCTGTTGTCGCTCTTGCAGGCACTTAATTCGGGTGGCTCGTAGCCAGTGCGAATACGGGGTTGCGTATGAGCGTTTTAGCGTCATTATAGAGTGCATTTTGGCACCAAACATCCCACCGTAATTCAGGCATATTAAATTGTCAATATTTTATGTCTAGCATTCTCTTGTGACCAAGCCCTGTTCTATGGCAAAAAACAAGAGTGTTTTACGAATCCCACGCATCCTATTTATGATGCCCTCCCTAAAGATGCACACTCAACTCACTACTCGTTATTGACCGGAGTTATTTGGCCGTGTGGCTCGTTTTTTGGGAGGTGCCCTAACAGCTAATCGCACCATCAGTTTCCATTGTCGGACAGATGTAAGTTAGCACAGTGATAGGATTAGCGTGTACGAGTCCTCCCTCCTGCCAGTGTAGGCCACAGAAGACTTGTCCTGAGTGTGGGTACTTAATCTAGCATAATTGTGGTGACTGATTGGCCGGAGACTTTGCGTGATTATTAGCGCACCTAAAAGCGCATTTGGAAAGGACTTAATGCGGGCGCAATCGCTCTAGTGTTTAACGAATCGTTCAGAACTGGATTCGGTAAGAGTCAGCTCTAAGGAACTTGCTGTTAATATATTGGAAAGATATTTTAGAGCTACGTAAGGCCTTTCATCTACCAGCCTTTGGTGGCGAAACGCCTTGACTGGAAGGAAAATGTAGTTTATGACTTCTCCAAGGCATCCCCTTGGAGAAGCGGCTTAGAGCAACGAGGTGTGATCCTGTTCTGCTTACCAGAACGGCATGCTTAGGGACCAAATAGTCAACTTTGTTTGACTATTTTTTCATCAATATCACCCTTCTCAATGCTTCTTTGATAGCTCTACAGGCAAAAAGCAGTAGGTCGGGCTGATATCGAATTTGAAAGTAAGGAAGTTTGATTTGCTGTGTCACAGCGATCACGTTTATGATAGTCATTCTGCCAAAACCTATTATAGTAGTGGTGCTCATCATAATGATCACATCAAGACACATCGGTGCCACTCCAGCTGTAGGTTGTCGAACTTGTGGCCAGTGCATATGCCTTTCATTCGCAACACTTCTTTACCCCGTTCATGCTTAAGGCTTTTCCAATTTTGGACTACAAATCGCTGCTCTTACACGACAACGATGTTGATGCGCCATGCACCTACCACGCTCCATCCTGCGCTCTGGTCAACGCAAGCACCTCAGTATTTGATGGAAACCTAATGGAATGCCGTGGAATTGCATCGAATTGTATCTAAAGCTATGCTAGTGCGCAAACCGGGTAAATCTTGTAGCCACATTTATTCTTCTGCAAGCATCCGCTGCCATGAGCATCTAGGTCTCGCAATGCTTCCTATTGGCGAAAAACGGGTAGTAAGGGGCAATAAATTAAAATGGTGGGTGCTATACGAATTTGTATCAGAATGTGGACTGGCAAAAGGGACCGATTATAAGTGACTACAAGGGCGCGCAAAATAAAACTCGTTTCCATGCCAGCTAACTTCATTCATAATGAATCGGACTGACTAGCAGAGCGAAGTTGGGGAAAGCAATGGGATGATGGTGTTCATACCCTTCTTGGAAGGAATGCTGCAGGTTAATTATTTCCCTATGCTCACTTGACTCAACAAAAACTATGCGAATAATCGTTTGCATACACTGCATGTACCCATAGAAATCCGGACCTTTGGTGATGACGGAGAGAGTAAATGCGTTGATGCTTCACAATCCATCAACATTCCTCTTTCATGTGAGTCATAGTGGGATGAGCAAGCAAAATAAAGTGTGGCAAGCTGGATGATATCCCGTATTTAAGGTCGCTGATTCTAGCACCGGGTATGCATTGCTAACTTTACCTAATTTGCTGCACTTCTCTATCCACACCGAAATGCCTACCTTTACGACTTTACCGACACGCGACAAAATCGCAGTATCCAACGAATTAGCCGCACACATGACTGCTTTGTGTGTTGATTTCTTGGACTCCCAACCAATACGTTACAAGATCAGCTGCATTCACTTCAACGCCCATTTGGCTCAGTAATACCACTGGACTTGTCGACTACTACTTAAAATCTGTTAACAAGGGGAAATGGTGGCTTCATTTCATCTCCTCAAGGAAAATTCACTCAGACAACGGCGAATTATTCTCTAACATTTACTGTACCTTGCTGCACAGACGAATCTCATCCCAATTTTCTTTAAGGTAGCCAAGCAAGCAATGGAAATATCTACACAACATTCCTACTGTTGTACTCATTTTTGCAGAGAAGTTGTGCTGATCGCGCGAATCCTTAAAAAGCATTTTAAAGCATCTGTTAAATTCAATCATTAGCACCCAATAGTTCTATACCACATTATAGAAACCATTTTTTGTGTTGGGGCAAAACGAAGACATTTCATACCTTTAGCGTGTCAACAAATTCAGTCCTCGTGTTAGTCGTCTTTCATCCTACTTTCCATTGCACAAACAAAAACAGCCGCGGACATATGAGATTCCGTAAGCGGTGTTGGCGCCCGAGACAGAGGATCCGCTGCCACCAAATCAAGTAAATGCTCGGATTCTCCAGCTTGAGAGTAGTAAGTCTCAACATGCCTCGCTGGAGTGCCTTATTAACGCAACAAGGTCGTAGAAACTAGGGTTGAAGTTGTGCAGGGCTGAAGGTAGACAGACGGAATTAGACCTAAGGAGTCTACCCATTTCATCACTGAAATTTTCCCATTTGTTGCTACCGCGTAACCCGGCGTTCAATAACACTTTTTCAAGCAAGCTTCAACTTCTAGCTCGACATTGACTTCTCTCAGTAACCTATCGCAAGTCAAATCCTACATACATTTACTGTAAATAAACAGAATTGTATGTTTCTAGGACACTGCGTTGCTCACATTAGTAGAAGTAGAGGTGAGCCCGTGAAGGTGCTTAAGCACATCGGCCAATGCGTTGAGCAGCTCGCAGTGGCAAGGCCTCGGGCCCTTCCCTCGGCCACTGCCTGCCTCTTTGCTATCCGATACATCCGCGTTTTCTCTCAGGCGAACTGCCTTCCCCAACATATTGCACTGCACCACATGGCCAATGGGCACAACACCAGCAACGCGTAGCTAGCACATCCACGCCACTCCTTCCTCTGATCGTTGACCCAATGACCATCACATTCACCCTTTAACCACACCATTTTGTGGAAACGCCTGTTATCTAAAATTGTTTTAGTAATGTAATGAAAGTAAGTCACAAATGGAAATAAAAGGCTGAGCATATGTCCTTAAAATGCTGCAGGGAATTCGAAAAATGTTAATCCAACATGTAGGAGAGATATGCATCGTAATATTTTCATCGCAACCAGCTGACCTTACATACCTCGATATAGGCTCCTTATGCACTACCTCGCATCTCAATTTCGGATAGTTTGGTCATCGCAGTATAAACTTGTATGCATCTAGAAGTTTGCCGCTTTATCCATATGCCAATTTCATTCTCCAGACCTTTTTTGAAACTCAGCATAATCCATAAAGACGGCCAGGCATATGTGCTAAATAGCGTCTACGTGCTAGACCCGACGAAAAGATTGACATTGTGACCATATGTAATTACCATCAACTCTTGCTTCGGCAGCACTAATGCTGTGAAACAACGTAGTTATTTTCGAATGATTAACGGATACCAAGCTTGCACGGATCCAGACCCTTCGTATTGTTCCACCCTTGCTCACGCATAAACGCACAGCCTGGAAATAATTCGATGCTTCAATACTGCAAGATAGAACGACTAGTTAATGCATTTGTTGATCGTGCGATCGCACTAAGAGTCATCTGGCCGTACAGAAAACACTGGAGCAGTCACATGTAATGAGATGGCAGGGCGTAACTCCGTAGCACTTGATTGCACACTCCATGTGTTTCAAGTAAAGGCCAGAAGTTGCCTCACATCTCACTTTCAACCAACGTGGTAGAGGTTAATTCAATAGAATCAAGCTCCCCTTCAAATCCTAACTTCCATTTCGATTCAAACAACGACATCGGTTGTGTGCCATGGATTTCATAGGATACATTCATGCCGGTTACCCATGGCAAAATGGGGACTGACGTCAGCGCACACACTCTCCTCGAAGTGGGTTTGGCCAAGGGTAGCCATCTATTCTCAGTGCGATCTCCAAGGCAGATTAAAGACGATGCATTGTATCCACTCTCATTACCATTTGATTTTAATTTAGCATGCTCAGGAGCATTGATTGTAGAACGGGTTGATTTACACTGTACACTGAAGTGGGAGAGATTGGCATGTTCATAGCGTGGCATGCCATTCATCCGCGTGGGGTCATGACCATTGCCATGACCCTTCTCATGATACATCAATTAATAGACAGAAGGCCCATAGCTTTCGATAACGCTCATGAGCATTGCAGCATCACTGCCATTTATGACAAGCTAATAAATCCTCCACAACACAAATGTGTGACGTGCAAGCTGGAGTGAGCAATCAGCACATAACATGTGATGCTGGTGGAGTACACGCTAATTATGGGTTTCATTCAAGGCAAATTTATTAAAACTTGGCATAGAAAGTGGGAAATTCAGTCTTCTTCTTTACGAAGAGCGCCACCACGCTGTGGGATCCTACCGGCTCCCTAGATGTCTGGCATACCTCAATGGAATCGTCCACTTCCTCTACCACTAACTCGTTATTAATTCGACATTTTGATCGCACAAAACTATGTAAGAGACTAAAAGGTAAGCCATTTTGACGATTACACCCGGGTTTGTGTCGAATGTGGAGGCTGAATGGGATCGTTTGATCGGCTGCGATAGTTCCGTTTGGAGGACGCACTCATGATGTCCCGTCCCTCCCGCATTGCGTAAAACCTTAGTGAGTCTAATTAAATAATTCGAGCCTTAAAAATTGGTGAGAACTATATAGCGCAGACTAATTTTTTACTTTAAGGCTGGGATTTTATCAGTTCGTCCCAATTGCGATTCTTGATTCGCATACTCCTATACCCATGTGGCCATTTAATCACGCCTTCTGCTTTTGTTGCACGTGGAGGCACAGCAAAAGTACTAAGATTATCTATTATACATGCATTGTGTTCACCTTGTTTTTATTTAGCCAAAGATGTGGGGAGGCGGAAAGTAGACGGCAGTGCGACCTTTCATTTAGTCACATTTTACCCTCTCTGTAGAGCCGCCGTAAAGTTCATGACCAGCTCCTTTGAAGCACAGAGTAGATGAGTGTCAACGGGTCTGGACTTCTAGTCGTTTAACCAAGACAAAATTACAATCTACAGGAGGGTAAATGTTTTCGCCCTCAACAACGAAGCCGTGTCTCCAAGCGACCACCTCGCAGCCGCTGCACTGCTGTCAGTCCAATAAACCAATCAATTCTTTGTTCGCTAATGATAATTTTACTTAATATATCCATGACACGAGGCAGAACAGCTGACCATTTATGCCTAATAAATGACTCGTGTCACACATAGGTGACGCAATTAAGTAATTGCCCATTTTAGGCAGCAACAGCAACCGATAATTGAAAAATAGACCAGAGCAATCATGGCAATGGTTGTGCATTACTTTGAGGCTAATAATAATATTTGCTGCCTAGAAGCTAATGCTTTTGCTAATGCCGACGCTTTGACCGCGAAAAAATACAAATAACTAAGTAGATCAGCAGTACGAGGGCGCATGCGAAGCATCTAAAGTTTCGTAAAATGCCTTTGCAACCTAAAAACTCGAACAAAACATTCATTGATAGTGCTATTTTTAAAAATTTTATAGATCGATACCCTTGTGCATACCTTCGTGAATAGTACACATCACTGGTAACCACATGAAAGGCAAAGACAACCACATTATGCAGTTTGGCGCCGCTCGGACCTCTCAGTCATCTAGATTTACAATTAAACTGTCTCCTCTGGGTGGCTGCCAACCACTCAGGGACTCACTGAGACTCCTCTTGCACACTCCTCTGCGTGGTGAAATGGACATCTGGTTAGGCGGTAGCAGGATCCCGACCACGCAAACACATGTCCAATTAGAAGCAAGCCTTGGCACCTAATTCCAATCGTTAAGCGTGTACAGCATGAACGATTACGTAGGCATTAACCGTAGTTGATAGAGATGGTCGCCTGATGTAGATCACAGTCGCCCTCTCTCTAGCCTTACCACCTGCAGACGGCGATACAAAGAGCATAGGGATGTTCCACTCAATACTTTCGCCTTCTTAGGCATCCCTTCTTCCTCCACCATGCATTCAACAGCGCATTTTTTTCCTAACATCTCTTCTTTGATATATTGAGGCTAATCTGCGAATCGGATCTGAATCTATGATCAGTGCATGTGCTACCCAAGCGCCCGCGTCCACTTTGTGCATCAGTCATGGCAATGCTATGGATATGAACACACGTAAAGTGTCTCTACATCAAAATTACTAAGCAAGAAAAAGCCAAATAAAAACGTCAAATTCAATAAATTTAAAAATTTCAGAAATAAGAAGACGCGAAACATTCTGCGATGCGAAATCGAAACTACCTACTTGGAATGGAACTAGAAAATATGGTCCTTTTAAAACAAAAATGGCGCTAAAGGAACGAAAATATGCTTTGCTCTGTTCGTATTATGCAAGCAGGCACATTGCAGACGCATTTGCTTGTCCACTCAAGTGTTGGTTTTGTGTCCCTACTGAAAAATAGCAAGCAGCAGCGGCCGAAGGTAGAGGCGGGAACAGCTAAATTGAGTCAACCGCAAGACAGATCTCAAAGATAGCGCACCAATACACTTGTTCGCAATCCTATAACTTACATCATTCCAACAAAATTCATTGAAAACGAAGCATAAGAGTGGGACAGCAACAAGGTGGATTGTGTGTAGGTAATTTAGTCTTATCCAAAGTAACGAGGAACATGTTTGCCAAGGATGCACTCCACGATTTCTTGCCGGAGTCCTTTGAATTGCGGTCGCCGTTCTGTCTGTGCGTAATGGCAGGATTACGTAATGTAATAAACTTCTGCCTCACATGCATAGCCGTGGTATTGCGGCAAGGGGAGAACTTTGCCCTCGGAAAGGAAATTCTGCAATTCGATAAGCGTGCGATTAAAAGGGGGGCAAAATAAAAAGAATTTAAAATGAGGAAGTAAAAAAATTCATGGAAGATGAGCAAACATAAATCGCCATTGCTACCAGACACCCCAAAATTTTATAAAGAAACAGTTCCCTATGTGGCGTTCCAAAGTACGTTGGAGCCTCAAAAATTGAGACTCCAAAGGGCAAGACATCAGCTTTAACGTTTGGCTGGTAGCCATCTATTGTCGCCTCCATTGCCGACCAACGAAAAGGGTAAGCATAAGAAAAGGCAATAAAGATGGCAGGAAGAAGGCAATTCATCAATCTATGCCTAATGTCGGCGGAGAGGCCGTGATTCCGACAGGCATGTACAGACCCAATTAAACTACCCTTTTGTAAGGTCTAGATTACGGCCACGAATTTTTCCACCCGAAGTAAGCAAGCTCATGGAGCCATTTACGTCTACTATCAAGTTCAACACTCGTTGATCTCCTTGCCCTACTCTCTCAATCTCCAGATGCATCGTAGCCATCACGACCAGGGCGTCCAGCCAAGCGCAATGCGCATGTATTCATCATCGTTGATTAGCTGACTAATGTGCCGAAGGAATGCGTTTACACTGTCGACAAGCCTTCGCCTTTTGTAAGAATCTCTTCACGGTGGCAAGTTTCATGCAATTCCAGTGTATTAAAACAAAGGATAAAGAGAACGCACGATGCGCTGATGCGAAAGTCTTTGCATCAGTCTTCCCATTTCAAGGTAGTCTTTAATGCTTAACGTTCTTTACTGCTATTCTCCTCCTGCGCATGAGACCCGGATGGAATACGCTAAATTTTTCCCTTCCCACTTCCTTCTCTAGCCTCACATCCGGACAGAATCCATTATATATGTACACGCCTTAACCAGGCCCACCTCGCTTATGATAGGTCTTGCCGAGAAAGAGACTCGATAAATAAAAGGCAGAATCTAGGCTATCGGGTGTCGCTTTTAGGAATTTACCGCAGTAAGATGTTAACTTCATGCCAGACTTTAGAATCATAAATTCCAAGAATTTTAGCGACTTCTTTTAGGAACTTGGTGGTGGCAAATCTCCATCCTGTACTGCCCATCTCAATGAGGATTTATACTGTCATTTTCAAAATTCAAGGAGGAGATATTTGGCTGGTAAAGTAATTGAAGAGACCATTATCTTACCAAAATGAGTGATCACTCTACCACTCCAAAATTGCATGCTGTGGAAAGACCTTCATCGGGAACGAATTAGTGGATCAATGGGTTCGCTGAATGTTCGTAGCTATCCCGAACCCATCAAAGAGTATATAGCCTCAATGTGGATTAACAGTTTAGTGATCAGTAAAAATTGCGTCTAAAAAGACTTATTTTAAAGCTCATCAAAACACGCAAATGAGTAGGTGATCCGTCCAAAAAGTTTAGATGATAAGAAGAATGGATCGTAGGGTAAATAACTGTATCCCCAGTACAAGAAGAACCATAGATATATGATGAATTGGAAGGTAGGAAGACATGCAGAAATGCATGAACATGGAGTGGAATAAAGGAAACAACGTTGTAATGGATAAGGTATGAGTTTGCAAATAAATACGTGGAGTTATGGCAAACAAGGCAAAAGGTAGAGAAAGAACTCGCCACCAGCAGCTTAAGAACTGCATTCACTGGCAGCGGTATTACGCTGCAACATCAATGCCAGCTATCATAAATTGGTATATTTTGCGTGTCACATATGTGTGACGTGAGAGTTCAAGTAGTGAAATGTAGATATAACATTTGATTTTGGTAAGGTAAATACTAATAATTGATTGCAGTTAAAACAAATATATAAGGGTTTGACAAAAAAGCGGAAATCCAGTTTTAATCCCTACGAAGAACACCGCCGCTTGTGGCATTCCACTAGAGTAGCGTGCTTCCTCTAACCACATACCGGTTTTTGACTTGGCACTTTGATCGAAATGGAATAACTAAGAAACTAAAGAGTTGACTGTAGTCGCTTATTTACAAATTGATAAACGGCTGTAAAATGGGCGGTGACAGGGATGCTTAGAGGACATAATCGGGATGTCCCGCTCCTCCCACTAAGAGAGAGGCCTTCATGTGACTATTGAATACTTCAGGCCCTATAATTTAAAGGAACTTTACAGCGTAGACTAAATTTCCTGCTTTGAGGGCTGGGATCCTATTAGTTTGCTTGGTAGTGTCCCCTGATTCGCATACTACCTCATTTATTTAGCAGGAGCACTTAAGTGAATCGTTATACATGTTTTGTGTAAAACTCCTTCCCATTCAGCTCCATTTTTTTTCTATCCACCCTTTCTACAGAGCCTCTGTAAAGCTCATAGTAGGCTTCTTTATGACGCAGAAGAGCTAAGTTCATACTTGTTTTGTCTTTTGGTCATGCTATTAAAGCGGAAACACAATTTGCAGGAAATCAAGTGATCTCGCTGTGCCTCTTAGCAACTATTGCACAGCCGCTACACCGCAGGCTGGGTTCAGGCAAACTTCGTCAGCACAATGAATTAATTACATCTTTTATGCTTATGTTGATTTCAATTAATGCCTCTGTGGCAAGAACCAGCATGGCCGATCGTACTTGCCTAACAAACGACCCATGCCACATGTATGTGATGCAACGAGGCATTTGTCCATTTTAAGTGACAACGACCGTTGATTTCAAAAATCGACGGCAATCATGGCAAAGGTCACTTTATCTTATTAAATAAACTATTTGATGCTTGGAGGCTAATGCGTTTGCAAATATGGATCGGCCCCCATCCGAACAGAAACACAAATAATTAAATGGTTCGGCAATGCCAGGGCGCTTACAAAGTTTCTAAAGGCGATTAGAATGCACACATGATCTAAAACTTAAATAGATAATAGTTAACGATACCTTTTTAAACACTTTACAGATCGGTACCATTGCACGCCATTTCGCGCCTTTGAAACCTCTCAGCCACAGTGGCTTACAATTGGACTTTCTTCTCTGGCTAGCTGTCAACCACTTAGGGACTCACTGAGACTCCTTGTGCATGCTCTTCTGCGTAGTGCGGTCTCGATCACCCAAACACCTACTAGATCGAATCAGTCGGAAATGCCAACTTCTAATAATCGACCCCGTAAGCTTGATATACCACACGCGAATCACCTGCGACTGATAAAGATGATAGGTTTTATGTAAATCACAGTTGTCTTCTTTGCAGCCTCAACATCTGTAAATAGAATCACGAAGAGCATAGCAAATTTCCATCCAACACCTTTGCTTTCTCAGACAGCTCTCCTTCTTCCACGGCGCTTTCGACAACACACCACTTTGCCAACATCTCTTCACCGCCACGTGGAAGCTGGTCTAAAAGGCGGATTTGGAACCATGTACCACTTGTGCACTCTCGTCCGCCTGAGGCATTGGTCTTGGCTCTGCCATGGATATATGTACATGTAACGTGCCTCAAAATCAAAATTACTAAGCAAGCCAGGATGAGTCAGAGTCACTTTAAGTGATTTGGATTGTGTAAGAAGCATGCTCACCGAATAACTTAAAAAGAATGGTTTATCTCAGCAATTAATTGACATTCTGCTACTCTTCTCAGGATAATAATACGTAAGTAAGTTGCGAGTAAGGCAAAAAGGTGAAACTTATGCAGCCAGGTGTCCTACCCTTTTGGTCTTTGGTGTACCTTGCCATATGCTCTGCCGTGAAGGATGGCCTGCATTTCAAGAGAAAGAAATGGAAGGAAGGGATAGTGAGCATCAACCCAAGTGGTAGCTCAAATGAGCTTGGCATTTTCTAGTTGGCGTTCCTCAGCAAACTTTAGACAGTCTAGGAGAGAGCCGTTGACTAAGGAATCGGCAGCACTAAAGACTCCTAGCGTCAAGCGCACTAAAGCGGGGACTAAATACACACGACGCGTTAATGATGGTCTTTGCATTATAATTCCCACGTAAAAGAAAGGCTTTGTAGTTCAGAATTTTAAAAATATTTTTCACTGCCATCTCTATATAGCGTATGAGACCCAGATAGACCACGTCAAAGTCATTTCTACCAATTTGCTTCCTTAGTCTCACGTCCTCGTGATGGATGACAGGATCCGCTCTACGTGGATATGCCTTAATACACCAACTTTACAGATGATGGGTCTTGCCAAGAGAGAGAAAATGATTAGTATACTAAAAAGAACGCAAAAAGGGCTGGCCTGGTCTACTGTCAGTGTATGGCCTAATTCAAGCTACCAACCGCTGCTACAAGCGATTTTCTGCAGTAGGTTGTCACAATTATGCCAAGCATTGGAATTCTAACTCCGAACGGGTACAGTGACTCCATTCATGAAGCCTCATCTTACACCGATCATTGTGATGATGGTTGAATCCATCATTTACAAAGCCTAAGAAGGCGATAAGTGGTTGGTAAATAATTAAAGAGGTATATATGTTGCAAAAAGCTCTGTTGCTCTGCTATCTTATCGTTGAATTTAATGGAAAGACCTATATCAGAAACGCATTGTTGAATTGGTGGGTCTGATGAATGTCGTATCGATTCTGGACCCATTGAGGAGTAAATGACTTCAAGGCGGATTGGATTTTTCGTAATTAGTAAAAAGCTATGTCCAGAAAGGAACACTTCCAAAGCTAACCAAAATAGGACAATAAACAAATGAGCAGCCCTATAATGGCTAAATAGTATCGAGAAAGGATAGCAGAGTAACTGACTGGATCCTCAAAACAAGAATAGTCATGGTTGTGTGACAAATCGGAGGGCGAATAGGCATACAGAAATGCACGAAGATAGAATGTAATAAAGGGCACCGATATGGAGGCGAACGCAATTACGGGTTTAGAAATAACTGCATGGGGCTATGGATAGGAAGGTAAGGGGTGGGGAAGGAACCCACCATCAGCATTGCAGTGATTACATTGGCTGACAGCAGTCTCAAATGCGGAGAGGAACTTCTACCTGCTAACACCAACAGCCAAATGCTGGCTGCGAACATGAGGAATGCGGTCTTAGTCAGGTGATTGGTGCTGCTGGAGATAAGAACTCCAGCACTCACTTCATTTGCCATCACTAGATCAGCCAGTTTTTCTCCAGTTAGGTAGGAGCAATAATACTATTGACAAGATATTTAGTAGAGGCACGATTGTGTTACATATTGCATGCCTTTCTGAATATTGTATGGAATATTGTACGTGATCTCCTCAAACGCATTTGCGGCTGGATGTGGTGACTGCTGACGCAAGGATTCCATGTTAGCGACTCTATTTAGCCAATCGACGTGCAGCTCCTCCAGTGCTAACTCCTACCTTTCATCCACCCTCAGGTGGCTCCATCCGATTTGGTGTGACAAAGGCGCCTTTAAAAATGACGTGCAGTAATTGTAGTGTGAGAACGCTTTCATTATCACAAGCCTCCATATCATAGCTTCTTTAGTCTACGCCTGCATCGTCACGAGTCGTGCTTATTAGAAGCCTTTCATCCAATCACGATTTGTCACAGCTTCATGCTTCTTCTCAATCGTTAGCGTACGAGGGAATGAAGCACCACGCTGACTCCTGTGTGAACAGGCTTGTATGCGATGACTGATGTGAGCAGAGGTGACAGCTCCATATAGATGTGCGGAAGGGCACAAACGAAGCGCTGTAGGGTCGTCAGTGCAGTGACTTCTGATTGATAATACCCTGTCTGTTTGAGATGGGAATGTCCTGTCTACTAGGTATTGTCTTATTCATTTCCGTTGCCGTCACTGACGTAACTTGTACACCGACGATCGGTGCACAACTTTCATGTGTCGGATCTGCACAACCAACCCAAATGAGGTGGAAAACATGCAAGTCTTTACCATGCTAGACACGTCGTGTGTCGAGTGGCTAAACAGAGCTGCGTATTTGGCGTCTTTTTTATCAGCATTTTCCAGGGTATCGCATTGGTTTTGGTAAAATTGAGCGCAATAAGCTGCACTGCAAAAATAGTGGAATAGGAAACAAATAAGTGCAGCCCGAAGCTCTTTTCCTCTACTTTGCTACCAGTTCCCCTTTGACCACAGTCAGCCTGAGTTTAAAAGTTCGGGAACGTCTTTTATCACTGATGCATAATCAGCCATTTTGGGTCATGGTCTAACCACCTACTGACGCATCCTGTTACATGGTGCTGTCGTTTAACTCCAAGTGCCTACTTAGCTTTTTCTACTGCCTCTGTTCACTGTTTAGGCACCATCGCAGGTCATTTTACAATCATGAAGCACTGAAAATGTTTCGCGCTGTGACCGACACAGCTTAAGCAGTGGCAATTTAAAGCGCCTCGACGTGTGAAACCTTGCTCCTGCTAATCGTTCGAAGAGCGTTTCATTTTTCCACTGATTAAGCATTGTTGAAAGTGCCACCCAACTTTCTAGCTAATTCTGCAGAGATGTTGTTCCGAAAATGCTTCCTGCTTCCTTCATCACCTCGCTGAAACCTTGCTGGATCTACAGCCAGCAATTCCTACGCGACTTTGCCTTTTTTCTTTCCTTTTCTTGCAAAGTTAAAGCTCTACTCCCTACTACTACCACCATGAATGGCACCGACACTAATTATCGCTTCCACATTAAAATGACGCCTTTCCAACATGCTGCGCCATGGCGGAATATTCTACTTACACTTGGGGTTCCAAGTTACTTCTGAGACTATTCTTATGAAAAAGTGATATAGCCTCAAAGAAATCTCGGGCGACTTTTATAAAGATCCAAAACTTCTTGATTACTATTGTCCACAAATTACCTATTCATTACAAGTAAAACTCTGGTAAAATGAAATAGTTTGCCCACTCCTCAGGTATGCCTTTTTTGCAGTGTTAGACACTGATTTATGACTTCGCCACCACCAAAAAATAACTAGTACGGGATTCCAATCATCTGTTAAAGGGACCGCAGTAAGTCTGCACTTCAAAAACGTCTGTTTTGATGAGTAGTAGCTAAATAATTTGATTGTGAATCGCATTTGTAACTTCACAGACTGCAAGTGGCCCTCTACGACAGGCCATCGAGATAAGTCCGCAGCCTCTCACGCCAGCTAGACCAGGTGTTTGCTAATGTACTACGAATCCAGAGGTAAGGAATAAGGATTTGGCCTGAAGTATTCCCCGGTTAATTGGCAACTGCCCATATTCCCTGGAACATTTATATTCTCCTTCGTTCAGTCACCTACACGTGCAGGTATTGTGCGATTTTTATAATAAACGCGTCCCTCCTAACGTCTGTCATATCCGTGTTCCCTTCTTTGTCAGTGAGGTCCAATAAAGTAGAAGAGGTGAATACAGACTCTGCAACGCACACATGAGAGCAACAAAAGAAGACAAGGGAAATCTACAGGTCAGGTCGAATTAATCGTATTGTACGCGTACATTTAATATACACACAAATTCGTTGATTGTGGGCTAAGAAAGACACAATAGGTGAGGAATTGCATTAACTCACAGTTGGATGCCGTTCAAGTCGCTTTTGGTACCTATCTCAGTTCACGTTTCCCACCTCCTTGTTCACGAACCGCACTACTTCGGTTTCATCAAAAGACTGCACATGCTCTCTAACCGTTTGCGCATTTCTTCGTAGTTGTCCTTTATGGCCTCTTCTTCGGTGTCCGTCTACCTGATCGTCACTTCACACCGCGCTAATATCGCGTCTTGATTCTCCTCCTATGTCTCCTTCTTCATCTCCTCTTTCTCCAATTTCCTTCTTATGCTGTAGACGTAGTCCACCAACTCACGCTTCGCTGTCGATCTAATCTTCTCCTCCTCATCCTCCTCCTTAAAAATTTCTGCCCTATCTCCCTCTGAGACATACAATCCCTGTAGTTGGTGGTCATGATACTATTTTGCATTCCTGTCGACTTTTCTACTGCCGACACATGAAGGATGCCATTTTCGCCAATTTTGAAGGTCATATTCACTTCACATTCACCACGCGGTACTGGTGAGAGATTAGTCAACCAAAACTCACGCAACAAGTGGTTGGCACACGTCTTCACACACTCGCCCTCACGCACGCGAACCAGCATATCAGGTGCGTTGTCGATAGGTTTAATTAATGTTCTCTTCGCCTTAGCTGGAACTGGCGTGTTACGCTCTATCACCGCCGCCATAATATCACCATGTTCATCAATACCCAAAGAGAATGTGACCACTTTCGGCAAAACCAAACCCTTTGGCACTGTTGACACATCACCGGTCAAATTTGCCACCAAAATAGCCGCACCGTAGCCACTGCCTCGTCTGCACTGATGGATCTCCTCACCTCTTTGCCATCAAAGAAGTCCCGCAACACCTCCTCTACCTTTGGAATACGCGTTGATCCACCCACCAGCACAATCTCGCTGATGTCAGCCTTCTTTATCATTGCATCACTCATCGCAGTCTTTACTGCATCCATCGTTCTTTTGAAGAGGTCTGAGCACAATTGCTCAAATATGGCCCTTGTGAGATTTGCAATTAAATCAATGCCATTGAACAACAATACTACTTCAATGTTCGCATTCTCAGCCGAGCTCAACACCCTCTTTGCCTCCTCACGCTCCTTTCTCAATCGGTTGATACCTTTTTTTGATTGTCAAGTCTGTTCCTTCGTGGTCCCTCTTGAATGTCTTCACGAAGTGGTCTACCAATAGGGAAGTAATGTCGTCACCCAGGTGTATGTCGCCGCCAACCGCCTTCACCTCAATTTTTTCATTCTGTATGGACATGATGGAGACGTCGAAGGTGCCGCCGCCCCAATCTAAGATAAGCACATTGCGCTGCCTGGTGATACTCTTATTCATACCGTAGGCGATGGCAGCTGCAGTCGGCTCATTGATGAGGCGCAGCACATTTAAACCTACCAGTTCTCCAGCATCGATCGTGGCCTGATGCTGGTTGACATTAAAGTACGCCGGCACTGTGATGACAGCATCTGTCACCTACTCGCCCAGGTATGCCTCTGCTGTCTTCTCCATCTTTGACAGTACCATGGATGAGATCTGCTCAGCAATGAAATGCTTTGTCGTGCCACAGTGCTGCACCTCGATCTTTGGTACTCCTCCAGAATTTATTACCTTAAATAGCATCCAATCAGACGCTTTACGTCGAATACCATGTTGGTAGGGTTCATAACTGCCTGCCTCCTCGCAGCCTCACCGAGGAGACATTCCTGATCTGTAAAATCAACACAACTCGGCGTTGTGCGGTTGCCCTGATCGTTAACTATGATTTCAACCCTGCCGTTCTGGACAACACCAACTCACGAGAACGTTGTTCCTAGGTCGATGCCAATGGATGGACCCGTTGACATGCTTTCGTGGAATCCACAAATGCTAACGCGTATATTCTGACGATGATGATTCCCACAATCTTTTCAAACCTGCATATCAGCTGCAGCTGATGATGCTAAAACTATTTGTGATGTGCGCTATCTACTCCAATGCCATCATCCAACCAGTATTTGCCACTGCTTCTAGCTTCCCCTCATTAGCTACCGGCTGCCACACTTGAAGGAATGATGGTCGATGGAGGATCCTGTGTAAAAACACTTGTGAGTTGACGAGTTTGTGGAACATAAACGTATGAGCGTAGCAGCTTCCATACAATGGCCCTCGACTGACAATATTCGGATGCCTCACTGCCATTGCTTGCCTCAGCATAAATCGGTTGGGTAAAAAGGCAAATTGCGAAAGTCGTAGCACAGCAGAGTCTCGGGGCTAAATATTATGCTGCGTAGTTGCGTTACTCATTGTGACTGTAAGTTTCATTCGTGGGCGGTAATTGAGTTAAGTACCGTTAGCTAGAGTCAAGAAAATTGTATCCAAATAAGTGACTGTCCAGAATTCAATTGTAATGCGTTATTAGGATACCATAGGATCGTGATTGGTTACTAGACAATATTAAAGAGATATCAAGGCTTGCTTCAGTCAGCTTTAATTTGAATAACCACTATGCCTCGTCATTACAATGACTGCTACCTCCCTGGCATACTGTCAGGCGTTAAAGATTGCAATAGGAAGCTCCAGACTTCTTGAATGCAATGGATTGGATAAGAACAAATTCATTTAAAAGATGTTCTTTTTGAATTAAAAGATATTGCTTGTAAGAACCAAAGCAGCCTCAACAATTAGCGATAAAGTCGTGTCCATGTACATGCTAACTTGCTTGTCATTTACTTCGGTTCCTTGCCACCACGCACTGTGACTAGCGCGTAGTTTGGAGACTTGCGCTAATAGAACGCATTCCTACACCACAGTTACTGCACCATGCATTCCAAGTCGTGTCTGTCACACCCAAATCAGGTAGAGCCACTCAAGGCACTGGACGAGTCGCATGTCAATCGGCTTAGCAGGGTCAGACACTTGGTTTTATCGTATCAGCAGTAGTGACATTTATCTGCCAATGCTTCGAACAAGAAATTAAATCGAAGCATACAGGCGGCAATGCCTACATTTTTAAAGAGTTGCCAATGGCTGGGTAATGGCACCGAGCATAAAGGAAACGAGAGCACCATTTGACATGGGAGAGTGTGAGTACAGAGGCCGAAGAAGAGCAGCAATGCAATCGACCCTGTTTGGAAGTCGCAAGCCATCAGCTCCTTATGCAGTCGTAAGTGGAAGAAATTTTCGTTCCTTTGCACGGCTTAGTCTCTGTAAGGGTGACAGCGCAAGCTGTCCTCAAGGCACATTTTCCACGAATGAAAATCAGGAGTATGTACTTCACACATGATTGGACAAATATCTCTCACCTCAGAAATGGTATTGCAGAGAGGCCAGGGGTAATGAATTCAACGATTCTGTTGTGTTGACATTACTGTTTGTCACTGCTCTAGGCATACGCTGATGCAGCCACCCTTCTTCTCGACTCAGATCTTTATCCCTCAAAGAAGCTGGAGTGAAACACACAGTGTGGAGTCGAACCTCCTGTTCTTACACATCCCTCTTTGTTGCATTCAGTTCTGCACTCTACTACGCAGGCATGATATGGACCTATATGTCAAGCACCTCTAGCAAACTACTTTTTCTCTTATTGTAGATCAGGTAGTAAGAGGTAGAAATGTGCAACACTTGCAAACTTCTCACCACTTCGAGTAGAACCCCATTTGGTGGTCATGAGCTCCTTCATAGCTACTGAGTTAGAGAAGCACCAATGCAAAAACAAAGAAGCACCCCAGTCTTAATTTAAGGCGCATACCTGATTTTAGGTTGACAATGACACACAATTACTCGGATTTGGCCTCCAGGTCCACACAGCTGTGCTATCATGAGAGCGAATCAAGTGATGCAAGGTCCGACAGGTTATTAATAATTACAAGTGCCCAAAAAAGGCTGACCAACCAAGAGCTCAAGCTTCGGCGAGGAATCCATTTACTTTTCAGCCTAGTATTCAATGGTACCTCAGAAAACGGAGAACTGTTTGGTTGACTTCAATAAAGAGGCAATAAGGAAGCACCGGTCTCCGCATTTAGGACGAGATTTATTTTGTTCAAAGTGCACGAAGGAGGTAGGCAACTGCTGAAGTGGTGATTGTGGCCACTGCGGTGAGAAACGAGTCATCATTCTCCAACTTAACTTCTGTTGTTTTATGAAGAAACACAGAACAGGAACGTATTCATGGATGGGTGGATCCAATGAATACACACATCAGTCTTGGATTCATTGAGGATTGAATAAGCACAAGGTGGATGGGGGATTGAGCGATCAATGAAAGAAGTGCCACTTGAAGCCGGTCAGAGTGAATGAACGCATAGGTGGGCCAAATTTAGGAAAATACCTGCCGTTGTGTCAAAGAATTTTGAATAGTATGACGCTTACATAAATCCAAGTGGAGTGCAGGCCCAAAGAAGGGCTGGAGAGAAGAAGTAGATGTTGTTAAAATTGGGTGGCTATACACAGAAATTAACTAGCACCTTCGAATGCTTAATTTGCTAGCTTTCTGACTGTTAACAAGCATTTGTCTTTTTACATGGGTTTTTCAGCCATTCATGCTAACGCCTCTAATGTGCATAATCAAAATAACGCCACAAATCAACAGTTTCAAGTCCCATGAACGTGTAGCAAATGGTACACCAGCTTCGCTCGTCGCCGTTGACAACAGATGTGCGTTGCAGAGATAGGAGGTCACGCCGAACTAACTAATGAGGGTGATGCCAGCATCATCTTTCAATGTCCATACGAAAGCACTTAGTCTTACCATCATGCCACCCTTCCTACCAGCGGTTGTGAGCGAGCCACCCAACTTGATGGACCTAAGGCAACTGACAAATTAGAATGTCATAGTGACAACTTAGGCCGGCGGTAACCCACCAGTGTATCCGTTACGCGACTTTGGAATAGCTACCAAACATTCGTGAGGAGATCTTGTTCGAAACTTTGCAAAAGACAATGTGCATACACGTATTAACTAGAGCGAATAACTGTGTTAGTTTAAAGCGGCTAGTTGCTTACACTATAACCTGTGGTTTGAGTACAAGCCACTTTCCTTTAATCAAACCCTAATGCAGACGAATTAGTTGCTTGTGGAGATAAGATTGTCCATGGGCGCAGATGTGTACACTTTCCCACTTGACTGGCGCAAGAGAAGGTAAGTTTTTGGGTAAACTTACCGTAGCGTCAGCGGTCATGAAGCCCGGAAGGTGCGGCTTGATTTCCTTGCTGATAGGCATGAAATGCTCTATTTTATCTATCTCTCTACCATTAAAAGTACTTATTTTTGGAATGGCATACAAGTTAGCAAACCCCTTCTGTTTTACTCGGTTTCATTACCTAGAGTTTTGTGGCTAAACACAGATGTGGTGGAATATTGGGGAAAAGGCAAGATTGTGGGACTCTGGATTTTTTGATGCTATAGTGTACAGGTGACTGATTAAAGGAAAGGGTATAAATGCTCTGAGACATCAAAGAGACAAGTGGTAGCCTAAAAATTTGTGTGATAGTCGCAACGAAGCTTGCATCCCTCTGCCAATCCTTAAGCAAGCTTATTGCTCTGTCTATTCTTCTCCACCATTTCTTCCTTCTCCAAATAAGAATGAGTAGGAACTCATTTTGTTGATGCAGCAACAATGATGTTGGTAAAAACTATTAGGAAAGTAGTTCCCTAGTGTTACGCAGTACTTTCTAACTGCGTGCCATAGATTTTACAACACCGTTTTAGGCGTTGTCGAGCAAAAACTAATGTCATGATGATTTGAAGTAGCAGCAATACCAGAAAAACAAAACACATCGCAGTGAATATTGACTCGGTGGCACCACGCGTTATGTGATTGGCGCTGTTCAGTGCACAATGACGAGCGCCATACGTAAACAGGTGAAGACGTCAAAGTGCGCCTTTGTCACAACCAACTCGTGTGGAGCCACTTAAGGGCTGACAAAGTTAGGAATGGATACCACACGAGGCGCATGTAATTGGCTGAACAGAGCCCTACGTAAGTAGTCACCACACTCAACTGCTAATGTGCCTTGTTAGAGCCTAAGAATCGGTCTACCTTACGTTCAAAACAACAAGCGAATGATTTCGCCAAATATATTCGAATCAAAAGCTGAGGAAGCAGAAGCACGTGAAAGGAGAGACATGGCATAGCTGACAATGACAATAATTGGAGTATCTATCCTTTGTTACAATTCAGTGTAATTAAATACCTTGACAAAGGCCACCTTCAAGTGGTGCTTTGTGTTGCTGTTGTTTACTGCCTGCAGACGGTCGTTAACCAATCGTGCAGCCAGGCATTAGCACTCTACACATTTGATAAGGCCATCATTGACCGAGACTGTCTTGACGACGAATGAAGACACTAGACTATGATAGAGCTATTTTCTCGACATGCGCTGCAGAGCCTGGTGGCCCAGAGGGCAGCTAATGCGGTGAAAAATCAAGGCGGTCTTCTTATCCAAGATCATGAGTTAAGCACTAAACGTGTTGCAGCACAAAAAATAATGACAAGAAGGGCTGTGCAATACTGTGGCAATGCAGTGACTCCTATTTAATGCAATGCCTTAAAAAGGATTTCGACCAATGCGTTGCTTTTGGCCAGAATGGTGCAATCTAGAGTGGTTTTTTTAACGGAATTGACTTTATGATGCACATTGTTGATGCATGACACTCGTACTCATTCAGGCGCACTCAACCAAACCCTCTCCTCTTCTTTTAACACCCGCAAGGCGTTCATTCCGCTGCCTTACCGTTGATGAAATGGTTGTGTTGTTGATCTGCTAAAGGCAAATATTAGCATTTACTACATCCTTGAAGTACCAATTGCACTAAAGCCCCTCCATGAAGGTCAAAACAAAGTTTTTGGTTTTTTATTAATGAGAGCAGGCGATCACCAGTGCGTCCCTAATAACGCATGTTTTATTTAAGCGAGTGTTGTATGGGAAGTTCTTGAGAGTCAAATTTCGGCTCTCCAAGCCTATTTCCACCCAACTCAGTTCCATTTTTGCTGACTGGATTCCTGGGGGGAGTTCCACGCATCCAATTTCGGTGAGGTTAAGAAAATGTTAGTGTACGGCGGTTGCATATTCCATCCGAAACCGGAATTATTTTGTGGTCACTTAAAGCCAACTTTATTGCGTCCAATCAAAATGACTTACTTACCCATTCATACCTTCACTTGCTTGTCTACTTACCAGAGGACCAGTTGAGGATTGGCACAGTGAAGGGCGTTTTGGGTACAAAGGCGAGGAATTGTGACGCTTGCTACACTCGGCATCAGATTAAAGTAGAGGTAGATGGAAAGCAGAATCTCCCTCACAGGAATTGTGTACCAATTGTTGGTCTGCAATCCACGTCAGTGACATTCACATGTGGCGTCATATCAGCTATGAATAATGGAGCCAGAGACAGGGCTGCCACCTCTTTGTGCCATTACGGGTGACACATTGATTGGCGTTGTTGCCTCAGCCACGAAGCACCAATTCCATTAGGCATTACCCCACCGATACAAGAATCACTAGTTTGTGTCAAAGGAAAACTATTGCGGTCTTGTGCGATTTTACAAAATTATTTTCCTGATAGCAAAGACGATGAGGAGAGGACATTCCTGACTTACTACTTAGGTCTTACGGAAATCAAAATATTTTCAGTCAGGCATCAATATTTGGCACTTCCATAGTACTCCATTTGCGCCACTCACCCGTCAGCATAGAGCTGTCACCTCTGCTCACGTCGGTGCTCACTTACAAGCCTGTTCACACTAGAGCCTGTGCTGCAAATCATTCCCCGAGTATGCGGCCACCAGAGAATGGGAAAAAGCATGAAGCGGTTGCAAATCCCGGTTGGACGAAAGCCTTCCAGTAAGCTCGCATTATGTGATTAATACAACTCACAGCTCAGTCACAATCGTCATGGCTAAGTGGAGGGAAACACCAAAGAAATTGTGACTGGGCGGTTTGCGGTATTCGAGGGCATCCTTCAGAAGCGCCTCTGCCACACTCGAATCGGGTGGAGTCACTCAATGGCTGAAGAAATGTTAGACGAAACTCGTGTTGATAGGCTGAACAGAGCTGCCCGCGCAGAGATTTTGCATCGGCAGTAACCCCATTTAACTGTAAATGCGTTTGGGTAGAGCATTTGAAATAATCCTTACAACATTCTTACAACAGTTTGCCATAAATATCAGGATTGCACTTTTACTCAATACCTTGTCAGTAGAATCATTCCATTTGCCTAAGTAGAGAAGAACTGACTGATCTGGTGATGGCAAACAAGACGAGTGCTAGAGTTCGTCACTGCCATAATCATAAAAAGATCCCTAAAACTATTCGTAGTTGGGGTTCGAAAGCTTGTCATGAGTGTAACATCTTGCTGCGGTAATTCTTAATAGAAACACACGGTAGTCTGAATTGCGCCTCATAATGACAGTAAAGCAGGTCAGTCTTTTCTGCACTCTCTGTTTTTTCGATTCTCTTTCTCCTTTTCAGCAAGACTCGCCACCTTTCAAGCGTAATGGAACCCGATCATCCATTGCTAGGATGTGGAACCAGAGAAGGATGTGAGAAGAGGCGACTTCAGTGTATTTTGTCCGGTTCTCATACGCAGGCTAAGGGTAGCAGTCAGGAAGATTTATAACGGCCCAAACATTAAAGCCTTTCTTGAGGAGGAAAAAACTATACAAAGACCTTTGCATCAACTCATTGTGCGTTTCCTTTGGCCCCTTCTTTGACACAATGAAATTGCATGCAGCTTATTATCGAGAAGACATTTTTAAAAGAGTGAAGGCTTGTCAAGCGTTTGAACTGATTCATTCGGCAGTTTAGTCAGTCAGTCGACAAGAGTAGAATTATGCGCATTCTGCCTGGCTAGACACCCTGGGCGTGATAGCTGCGAGGTATCTAGAGATTAATTGAGTGATAGAGAAAGATCTACGAGTGTCGAATAGCTCTGTGAAACTCACTAGCTTCAGGTGGAGAAATTCTTGGCTTTAATTTAAACTTCATCAAAGGTTAGTTTATTTGGATCTTTATACGCTTATCAGCGAATTAGCTCCTCTGTAGACTTTAAGCATTAATGGGTAGATTGCATTCTTCCTGTTTTCTTTGTTGCCTTTCAGGTACTTACCTCTTTCGTTGGTCGTCACAAGAGGCAATGATGGGTGGCAACAAGCCGAATGGTAAAGCCGATGTCTAGTCCTTTAAAGTCCTTACATATGACGTCGTACATACCTGCGCAGATGCAGCATGCTCATTTTGTGGGCTAAATCACTCATTTTGTACTGTTGCCTTCCTATAATCCCATATGCGCTGTCTACAAAGGTTACTGAAGTGAAGTGAAGCCTGTGGAACCTGAGTGAATGTCCAATCATTTGATTATGCACTTTAAGCAAATTTCTTAACTGATAATTCTTTGCGTTCCATCTAGCATCAGGGCGGCTGCATGTGACGGGTGTGAAATTGCATTTTGCTGTTCAAACATAACTATATTTGCATGCTACGGTCCATTCTGTGAATGCTCACGTCAATGTTGTCGCTTTACAACCCTCGAGCATCCATCCTCATGCAATATGCCTAAGTATGTGAATGAGTGTTCACATCGGTCCCCATGTGGAGCAATAAAAGAGAAAGCCTCATCTCATGCTTCCATTTTCAGCAGCATGAACCAGAGTTGGGGCCTTCCTGATTGGCCACATGGTAATCAAATACTTGAGAGCTTTTAAATGCAGTCTCTGTCATTGAGCTTACTTAGAACCTTGGCAGGGTGAACATAATGGTGTTGCTACAATAAGCCAACTCTGTGCTTGAACCGTATTATATTGTATACGGTGGTTCTTAGCACGCTTAGAGGTAGGCAAGGAACTGTATTAAAGGCTCCGTGCAATGTCATTTATGCTGGCGGAGTAAATGACTTATCTAAGCTCTTTGATGCACTACGATTTTAAGCCTCTTGAATCCATTGCTTCAAACATATGCGCAAAACAAACACGACACTTTCCCAAATGTGTTTCAGAATTAAACAGAGTTTGCAAATGCGGTACAGCAGTGTGTACTGCTAGCATTTTGGCATTCTCTTTTCATGCTGATGGTTGAGCAATGGATGCATGAACTGGAAGACTTCCTACCTGTCAAATAAAGCTCAGGCTTAAATTAAAGATGTTTAAAGTTATACCTACAATGATAGACAGTAAGCCTAATACAATGCATACCGCACGAGCCGAATTCACTCGTCGCGCTATCCGGCGTGTGACGCAGTCCGAATGGTCTTCGTATCTCACAATCGTTAAAAAAAGGGAAGTAAATTTTTTTCATTTATACTTTACAACCGCATATTCGTTGACGGCTATAGCAGTGTTGTTTTAACGCTAAAATTAACGCCCAAAGCACGAAGTGCTCCTGTCGGCTCTGCACTTCGGCAGTAGTTTATCAATTCCCCACCAACTTGTTGAAGAAAACGCAGGCGTGTCTACGAACACTCTAGACAGAACGATCCATTATTATTTTGAAGGTCTACCACACTTTTGGCAACCTACGAAATTGCCTAAAGATTATAATTCATTGCGTTATGCCACAGCTTAAATTGCAGCCAGTAGTGTACTGCGCCATTTCTGTACGAAATGCTGTGTGTGCTATCAGATGTGAAACTAACCAAGTAAGTACCTTCATTTTCACCAGCCCGTGTGTGTTTGTTTGCTCATAAAGTTTACTCTATGGTTGCTTACTTCTAAAAGAGCCGAGATCCAACTTGAAGCCAACGTCAGGTAAGTGCGATCTAAACAGACAAAAATATTTTGATAGGTGACTAAACACTACAATGCTGCATCAAAAACTAGACAATAGCTTGCCTAGATGGCATCAGTGCTATCGCATTTATGCAAAGTCCACTGCCCACGATTGTCGCAATCACTTGCTGCCATTAGGCAAATGTGAATGAAAACAAGACCTAGAGTGTTCCGTTCAAGCAGAAAAGTTTCAGTTTTTCTAACTCAAGGCGGACGACCAAGTAACAAAGATATGGGAAGATGACAAGGAGGAAGCTGCGTTGCGGAAAGCAGATTTTAATTCTAGGCATGAACAAGTAGCTCTACTTGAAGGCGAGTGCGCTCCACGAATGGCGATTTGCATGCGAACGCGTACTCGCTGTGACGAGATGCATCGGTGTTGACCGACTAACTGCCTCCTCATTGGGCAGAGGGGAAAATTCACCATTTATATTTTACATTTATTTCTCCAGGGACGATTGAGGCTGGTCCTGCCACTGCAATCCATTCTTATCTTTATATGATTCAGATCCTTAAAAAATATACTTAAAGTAAACTGCATTCTCGAAATTAGGTGGCAAACGCTTTAGTGCATTCATCTATAGTAAAATGAACCAAACATTGGCATGCACAGTGAAGTGAAATGGACAAACAATTGGAATCAAATGACATCTACTCATAAAATAGAAGTAGGTGAGCACCCAGTAATTTGGAGTGAGCACACTTTAGCATTTTGGCTGAGGCTCCGAGGCCCACCTTACGCCGATGATAATCCTAAATGAATGCATTTATAGAAGAGACAACACAAATTCCTTTAATAGCATTTAACTGTCTATCGAAAAGGCAGCTGCTGCTGCTGCTGACATTGTGGTTTGTTTTTACGCTTTTGCAGAGTAGCATGGCATGATGTATGCATTTTAGCCAATGCTCAAATTGTGTCGGATGCTGTAAAAGTGGCCTAATAAGCTAATCACTTCGTGCAATTATAAAGTTTAAGCAACGAATCCATGAATCCATGCAAGCACGCACGCCGCTGGAAAATAAACCGAAGCCTACTTCCATGCGTATGCAACACGCGTGCTCGGTAAGAGGTTAGGTTGTTTAACGTCGCTTTCATGTTGCACAGGAGGTGCCCATTTCGGTTAGAGGCTGTTTGGAATGTGCTCTCAGCTTAGAGAGCAGACCTCTGCTAAAACTCTTCTCAGGCTCAACTATTACCGGACTCGAGAGCTCACTAGTTGTTCACTTGGTTCCAGTCCAGAATCGTATTGAATTGATCTCTTCTGATGCTTACTTTCGTCACGCTTCATAATCTCAGTGCATTTTCGGCTTCCACTTTCTTTAAAATTAACATGTGATTCATGACATATCTTTGCACAAGTTTGCCTGTTAATATCCCATTAGTGCATATAGCATTTGTGGTGGTGATGGTGCAAGTCTTCCCAATTTAGCATTTTAGTCGGATTTAATTATCTCGGCAAAAACTATCAATTTTCGTGGATAACCTACTAGGCAGAGGGCGACCATCATGCGCTTTATCATATTTATGAGTGCGTGCATGCACGACAATGAACTAAAATGCATGTCTATGCCAACCAGTTCTTTTGAATAGATTTAAGTGCAATAATGGTAAAAATGCAGTCATCACTGCCCATAAGATGTAGGATTCCTTCCATTATTTGAGCAAAAAGGAGCCTGCCTAACTCATCCAATGTTTAAATTACATAAGCGTTGACTCCATTTTGGGTGCATCACGACCATATTTCTAGCGCTTTTACACTAATCGAGCACTAGGAGGAACTCATGTGCATGGGTTCCGGTTGCAGAAGAGTGAGAAGCTACCCTAACTTGCCTTTACCTTCGCAATCCTACCCCACAAATGGAAATGGAATCCCATTATAGCAAATATAAGAGTGCATTTACAGGTTTTTGCCATCCTCGCAAATCAATGAACCAGAACTCTATCCGGTGCCATCCTGCACGCATTGCAAACCGCTTTTGCATAAGCTACTTTCCATTTCCATTGTCTTTCTTGAGGTTTTCTACTCGGAAGCTCAAGATTAATCCAGTCCTTTGTTAATCTATTAGCAGCCTGTGACAGTAAGAAACTCAGAGATTGGACCAAGGCTATTCTTCCATCAAGCAATTGCAAGCTAATTCTTTTGCTTAAAACCATTGCCTAGTAGAGAGTCAATGGTTGCTTATGTCTACAAGGGAAGTAATCATAACTCTGATGCTGATTCGAAGGCCTCAAGAGCTAACATCAGGTGTCAGTGGCAGCTAGCGAGACATGGTAGCTCAAGCTGTCCTTGAGATAACATTATAGTTGACAACTTATCATTACAAATCATTCGCATAACTCTTCGCTCTCCCTCACAATTTGTCCGTAGTAGAGATATGAACCGCGTCTTTTAATTTGGTTAATCTACATAGATGCTGCGTCAAATGTAAATTGAATGGTTGGCACGATTGCAGCGTTCATTTGAACAAATGGCTGTCAACACAATGCTGATTGTGCATGAGTTGGAGGCAGACGGAGAGGAGGAGGAAGAGTCCGAGGTAGAAACCATGACGTTTGATACCTGACTGCGCATCAGTTTGTACTTCTTTTCCATGACTTCATTAACCGACTATCAGAAAACTTAAATATGGCGTACAATAAATTGGGTTTCCACGAAACTTGCCACAAACACCAAAATGTAGCTGTAGCGATTATGTCATTGGACTAATGGAATGAAGCTTATTAAACGGCCATTAGCGCATCTTAGAGTCAAATAGCTTTCTCTTAGCAGCTATTTGTTCAAATAATTGCTGCAATTTTTCTACTAATCGCCTTTAATCTTATAGAACCCCATAAACCAGTTAATTAATTTGGGCTGTCGTTGATTTGTGCGAACACACCTCATTGTGACTAGTCAATACAGCTGGTATTTTCCTTGACGTATAAGCTTCGCAAGTGTACTCGCCAACTGCATCGTGCAGATCGGTCTCGTACGCATTTGTATCGCGTTTAACGAGGAATTCATGATAGCTACTTTGTTAGCAGTGCATCAAACCCCACGAAGGCATAGGAACATAAAGACGAAGCGCATTGCTTCGTAAAGGTGTAAATCACATGAGTAACAAGTGGATAAGTATTGGTGACATAATTAACGATATGATCGTAAATGTCAGTTTGTACTGCAAGCACTTCTGTTAGTAAACAAAGTAAAAGAATTGCAAAACATATAATTGAGTTGCACAGCCTGTCTTCCATTGTCTTTTAACTCATGATCAACAAATGGAATCCACCTGTCCATCTCCTGCTGCTTTTATAACCCGCCGTCTGATGCAGGTGCAAGCCAGTCGCTACATCACTTGCGTCACAAACGCCCTTCTTTAAGGTTTCTGACACAACGTTTTCTACTTATCCTAATTAGATTCTTACATAGTAGAACTAATAATTGATTTTGAGTCCATTACGCAAGTAATTTGACCAGACTGTGTGTGAGTAAGCAATCATCATTTCCTCTCATGCGCCGGTAAATTCGAAACCAAAGCATTCCACGTGTGCGCATTCCACCAACAGCTCGAATGTTAATGAGCAAATGTGGCTCTTTGACGCGGACGGGAAGCCAACTACTCGAATTCAAGCCATTGCTTCCAATCCCTGCTTCTTTCATCTTTTCTCATTACTTTCGATACCATCATTGACTATCGCGTCGCTTAGAAGTGAATCACGCAGGCGCGTACATTTTGATGCCATGCACTACGACTGTTTCAATTGACCCTAAAAATGGGTGTAATCGTGATTTGTTTTGATGCAGTGGGCATGCACATCAGCTGTGATTTGCTATAATGGACGTGCGTTCCAAAAAGAAGCAGGTACCACCTCTTCTGCTGCCTCCAATATCGTGGATACGACCATTTATTGGAAAACTAATAGCAAAAATAATAGCAGCATTTTGTTTGCATATTCAGCCTTGCATATTTATCTGAATGAAATGTCGGCACTAAAAGACCACTCACCAAGTCTGTTATCGAAGCCACGGCAGAAAAGTATGCTGGACTTGCCTTACGACAACATTGCAGCTGGTCGAGTAATAAACTTACAACATTTACTGACAGCATTGCTAGTTGTCTCTCACACACGGAGTTTCTTTCCTAACTCAGTAGCACCAATATTTGGTCGTTAACATTTGGTTTCATTTTTGTTTTTTGGAAAAATTTTTGTATTTGCACGGTAATGATGTGTTTCCGACTCCGTTTAGACCAGGTAGAGCTCCTAGCCTGGCAGGGATAGGGTTAAGCACTTTGTACTGCAGGTGGGGTGTCCACTTTTACGCATATTGACATCGTTACACCTGTAGCATTCCTATCTAAGCAGGTTAAAAACGACTCAATGAGGCATTGAGGCAGTGAACGGTAAGAGAAAAGAGTGCTTGATTACCCGGTACAAAATTGGCATTTTAGGCACTGTAGCGCAAAATGAGACCAGAAACTGCTCAAACAATACGGCAATCAATTATGAGAGTGCTCACAGTACCATCAAAGGAACTTCAGACAATAAATATTTGATCAATTTCCTAACAAACTGCAGTACCGTTTTGAATACCATCAGTGAGAGAAGCGTTTGGAACTAGACACATTAACTGGTGGGTTTTGGCACAGCTCTGCCATTCTAAGGCTAGAGTTGCATTGTTCATGACAAACTAATCCCTGATTTGGAACGGAATGTTACATGCAGTGCTAAAACTTTTGAATATTTCTGACATACAAAACGCGATGACATTTTGGATACAACGGAAAGAAGTTAGTGAATTTGGCAGGGTAAATCGAAAACAAATGGTTCAAGCATAAAATTCTTAAAATAATACCAGACAAATGTCAAAAAATCTAAACTTTTTAGTGGTTTTGGGGAAAAGGGAAGCGATAGGATATATCGATGGCAAAGAAAGCTGCAAGTTGAGTGGTCATTAATACGACCGTGCCCGTGGGTTTGGGGCTCCACTGAGGTTATGTTATGTTTCAAATCTCAGTGGATATCCATCGCAGCTCGTTCACAGGTGACACTAATTGGCAGCCATAACACCACAAAGGGGCTAGGCAATCGGTTATTTTATTTACAACTATTGATAACTCCGCCCATCGTTACATTAATCGCAAGACCGTGCCCAACTGACGATTGGGTTTTGCTCGGTTACTTCTCCACTGGATTCCATTTACGCCTCCTTTTCCATACTCTCGCAGCTGCTCCACACAATGTCCCTTGGATTTATCCACAGCTTCATTCCTCCCTTCATTCACTTTCGCATGCACTTAACCGTTCTTGTATGTGTGCATGTCTACAAATCCAGCCACATAGTATTTTAATTAGTGTCTTATACCTTCCCCTTATTCCCACTTGTTCTCATTCTTTTAGGCTTTATCTCTTTTTTACCACCACACTTTACTTTTAAATAATAGTTGCAACTGTCCATGCACTGCGACTGCAATCACCGAGGCCGCATTTACACTAAATTCGTAGAGTTGGACTCATCGGACTTCGGTTTACACCGTCAACCTCACTCTGACCTCAATATCCACTACTGCCTTGAAAGTAACTGCTTCTATTTTAACATTACATCCCTTTTTTAATTTGCAGCTTATTCTAGGCGATAGTTTCGACTGCACACATATGAGAGGAGAGGTTACGTGTTGCCATCATTGAGGCACCCAAAATGGCCTCAATGAGTGAGTCATGGTTATGTGTTTGGATTACCTACCATGCGAGGCAAGGTCGCGGAAGACGACTAAGAGGCAGTCCTAATCTCCGACCCATCAGTAGCACCCGAACTCCTAAAAAATCTTTTTGCTACAAAAGGTGGGAAAAACCGCATGGACGATAAGTGAATATTAGAAGCTATGTGATTAGCACTCCACTTTCTCCGATTCCTGAGAACTCATTTGCGGTAGTAATTATTGGAGATCTTCTTGATGCTGACGGTCAAAGCGATCTTCAGGTTGACCTCAAAGGGTTCACTGTTGTGTATTTGCTTCATTTTCGCTCACATAACTAGTAGTAGCATGAAGCACGCATCAATCAACTCTTTCATGGCTACCTTAGAGTGGCCACTTAAACCTAAACGTGCGCCTCATTCCAGTTGGCGCAGTAAAGGAATAAGATGCCTTCCTGTGGAATTTAAGGCAGCGCGTCAATAAACTGCATACATCTATTGACTAAAGCCCAATTAGGCCCTTTAGTGTCCAAAACCAATTTTTGGGTCGGGTCTTACGCTTCTCGGAGCATTATACGCAATCCATGCCTTTGTTCATGCAGTTCAATGTGCCATCATTCCTTATATTTTTGTAAGCTAGGGGGAGGATTATCAGCTTATTAGTTTATGACGATAAAACAATTTCCTCGTTGCGTTGTAGCTGTTGGGATCTTTGAGTATTAATGCTTTACAAATATCTTCTTACACTTCTTTTTCACGTGGAACATGGTGCGAAGTGGGTAGGGCACTACAAAGTATGTCATTCGAGCTTTCTCCCTAAGTGTGTTTTGCAAGCATTAGGTGCATGTTTAGGTATCGCCTACTATGGAGATAAGGAGTGTCACGACCTTACTGGAAGCGCCTTTGTTTCCTCCGTGTTAAATTAAAATCTATTATTTTTTGTAGTAATTTTATGCCAGCAGGATATAGAATTGACAGCTTGCATCATACTTAACTCCTGAAGTCATTTAGACTGCCTGACTGGGCATCACCATAACTGCTTTGGAATGGCTGCCGGATACCATTTACTAGATGCTGGGTCACCATTGGTTCCCAACCAAAATAAAAGAAATAGAATCTCTTTAGCGCCGTTCATCATAATAGGAGAAATTTTATTTCAATTAGCTGCAAAAAACTGTGGGATTCAAACATTCAAACGCTGTTATTTGAAGGTATCAGGAGAATCATATGTATCGCCATTAGATTGCGTTTGCGCGATCTTTAAGTGACTTTGTCGAACAAAATGAATGCAAGTAGGAGGTAACATGCGACATCATTTTCGACGTAGTGGTTATTCATCGACAGAAAACAGAATCCCAGCAACTCCGCATTTGTTAGTCAGTTTAGACAATTGTAAACCTTTTCTTCACTCTTCTTCCTCCGCCTTATCCTACCTCAACGTCCCTTTGCTAATAGTTCACAAAAGACAATTTCGATAAAAATTGCGCTGCTCAATAGATACATGTAGTTCATTGACGCGATGCTTTTGCGCTTGCACTCATTTGCCTTCTGATGACGCCTCTGGATACAGCATGAACAAGGCGTTCACTTTTACCACCGACGTCACTGCCTCCTCCCTTAATATTACCTTATTCAATAAGGAATTACATGTGCAAAATAATCAGCAATCAGGTACAGTGCGAAGGGATGTAATACGATGGGATAGAACCTAACTGTCCGAACAAGCACAAATATGTGGAGAGACATTCCTTCACACTGTACTTGATTGCGGATTATTTCGTGCATGTGCTACTGAATTGAGTGAGGCAATATTAAAGGTGGCAAGCACGTTGGTGGTGGAGGTGGATGCTGTGTTCATGGTGCTGTCGACAACCACATCAGAAAATAAACGAGTACAAGCGCGTTGAAGTGTGTTTCGCTAAACGCAGATTTGCAGTTTGCATTCACAAATACATCGTCAAATGCACAAAGCGTTGGAAGGTGAGTTGCAAAACCGGTACACATCAATGTACGCAAATGGAAAACATTATGGATATATGTCAATTTAAAATTAGATGCACCTCTTCTGACTTTATTTTCTTCTGCATTATTTTCTAATTTTATCATCCATAGGCTCAGCACCTCTTGCAAAGTCCAAAAAGTAACACGATCAACAGCCCCATTCTCCCTTGCCACTATCGCCACCGTGGGCGAGTAACGATGACAGTCTGGTGATGAGGTTGAGAAGTCTCCCCACCCCACAACCAAGGTTTGCGTGTGATGGAGCCTGCAGCGGCTGACTGACAAGGCGAACGTGCAAAGTCTGCACCTATTTCTGTTCATTTGCGTCTCCATGCTAATCACAAAATGTTCTGTGAACAGCAAATCACTTGCTGTGTTTTGGACCCACAACGCCTTTGGCACCATGTAGATCCAAGTAAGTGGCAGGCTGTAGTCCTCCCGTTTCCAGCAAATTAGGCCTCACCCACCACATCAAAAATTCCACTCCTCCTCCTCTTTCGAGCACCGGATGATTTCGCTCAAAACGACAACCAAATAACAGTTGTTAGCGCCACTCACTTCACATCAGTACACATCACCTCTCATTAACGCCACTCCTGCTGAGGTGTGCGTGCTGCCACTACCACCACCACCACCACCACTGACACACAGATTGGCGAAGTTGTAGTGCAATGAGGCACTGAGTGAGTGAGTGAGTGAGTGAGTGAGTGAGTGAGTGAGTGAGTGAGTGAGTGAGTGAGTGAGTGTTGGGACGCCGGCTGCGATTGTGGCGACAGCATTCGCCCTTCCTGCCTGCATGCTTTGCACGTGCAATGTGACAGTCACCAGGCAGCCGACTTTCAAATGGTGAAGTAACCGATTAAATCCATTAATAGCGTCACATGCTCAAACTGAGTGGCACGACGATGAATGCTAGTCTCACGTGCCTTATTGCCCTCTTCATTTCGTTTCCTTTCGCGGCTTTTAGTTGCATTCCTTCCTAGTCGCCTGGACTGTGGCAGACATAAGGGGCTTGTGTTGTGGATAAGAGGTAGGTGCTCGCCTTTCCACACCCACTTCTACTAACGCCAATCACTTGCAGGTTGCCGAAGAAGCAGAGCAATCTTTCACAAGGCACTTCATAGAGATGATCATGTAGAGGAAGAGGTGAAGGAGGAGGAGAACTCGACAGAAGCTATTGATGTGAAGTTCATCAGACGTTGTTCGAAGCCAAGCCCTGCAGTCTAAAGAAACGCAAGAAACTACCACTACAGACAAGGGCTATGGGATAGCTGAACTTTCAGATGAGTCCGAATGAGAGGAAGAAGGATGTGAGAATGGTGCAACGGGGGCGACACTATAAAGGAGAAAAGGAGGAAGACAAAGTATCATTTAAATAAGGAGGAGGAAGAAGAAGATTATGAGAAGATGCACGAGATAAATACCGAGTTCCAAGTTGACGGTGAGCCAAAGAAGACTCGTAGCAGGCAGAAACGACTCTTCACCAACATTTTCGGCGGACTTGAGTGGCAACGACGTCAACAACCTCACTGGCTTAGGTTTACCGACTCCATTGGACATTGATGGACGGGGGGATGCTTGCTCCCCACCTCACACCAAGACGTGTTGGTGGAATTGTCTTTCTGGTTAATGCAGCATCTCGACTATGAGAGTGTTAGGGACATATCACTTCCTGTTGTTGTTGTTGTTGTTGTTGTTGATGTACCTACTTGCACAGCCAGTGGTTAGCAAAGGAGATAGGTGATGACCTTTACCTTCACCAAGTACTAAGCACTTTCTTCACTTCACTCCGAGGGAAGGGCGTCCGTCCTACCCCTGCCTTTCTTTCTCTCCTATCCTTCATTTGGTGTTCGGCCGAGAAGATTCAGTGCTTACGTCATGCTGCATTTGTGGGTTGAAATTGCCGCCACCAGGAGGCTTGATTGCTAAAAGCTCACTTAGCTCGTGTAGTCTGTGAAGTTCTAGGGCAAAGTGCTCCAATCTATCGAGTCGTAGACATCAGGACACGTAGCGCTTGCACATCGTCATTCGCTGCGGGTGTTGTCTCCTCCTTCTTCACTTTTTTACGCCATTCTGTTCCCCTTCCTAAACTCCTTTCCTTCTTCTTCGAGTAGCTCTTTGTCTTCCACTTCTTCCTTTCTTTGTATTTATATCTCGTCCTTCCACTTTCTCCAATTCGCATTCATCTGGACTTTGGGCTATTGCATAGACTTTTATCTTTTGCACACAGCCTTCCGCATTTTATTTACTACATCCCGCTTTCCCTAAAGCACCTCACATTTATCTCCCACACTAAGACTGCTCAACTGCTTTTCAGTTTTATCCTACAAAAGGGAATTTACTATTATGCTTTGGAGCTCCCGTCTGACAACTTTTTCAACTCTTCCTATTTCTGCAGTTTGCTTTTTATCAACTACGTTTTCTTTGCCATCACGACCCATCAGTGTGGTATTATGATGTTGTCAAGGTCGTCGCCTTCCCCGCCTTGTGAAGCAGAACTCCCCACTATGAAGCAATACAAAGCAACATCAAGTCTTTCTCAAGTGGCTTGAACAAAATCAGTTTGCTCTAAGTATCCAGGTCATCCCACAATGCACTGCCACGTATTTACTTTAGGAATAATTTGCCCAAATCTCAACCACACACATGCTGAAACTAGATTCCGTAAGTAAAATTTTGTTTGCCTTGGCACTGCAAATTTTGAACTCCAAAAGACAATTGTTACTCTTATAGCTAGTGTCTTCGTTTCGCTTTCGTCCCGACAAGTCTGGTCTCCGTGAAGAAGCGTTCCAGGCTAGGCAGCAGCATGCCACATTTTAACGGTTCATGAAACCTTCAATAGTAGAGAACTTCAAAACGCACCCATCACCCATGCTGTCAACAATTAATTGCGACCCAACAAAACAAATGCAGCTTCATACCTTCTGAAGCAAAATACGTTACACTTGTCACGTAGTCATACAAATGGACTGCGGCTAGGAGAGCTTTAATCTTCAATAGGACATTTCTATTACCAATTCATACATACGTACTGCAGTTCCCTCAGCTTTTTCCTCCCCAAAGGCGAAAGAAGACATCGTACTCACGCAGAACACATAAATGTGTAATTAACACACCACTCCGAAAAGGTACAACACGATGCAATCAATTAGCCCACCACCAAAATCCTTCGTTAAAAAAACTACTGGCTCATTACACGATTCACTTTGTCTTGTCCAACGCCGTGTTCCGTACTCTCCTCGGTAAGGCTACTGTCGTCAGTTTCCCCACCCCTCGTGGTGTGAGCCGATTCCCCATTGGATAGGAAAACGTGCCAGCCATCAAGCGTGCCCACGAACAGTGGAGGAAATATTGACCTAGAAACGAATCGTAAAACTCCCGTCAACAGTGCGACATCATGCCAACTACAGTGACAGAATAATTCAGCTTTAACATGGCTAACAGTCTACAATCTACAGTCACATCGGAAGCATGCAAGGCCAAGCCCAACTACTTGTCTCAGGCAGTGGAAATACACTCAACACCGCCAACTCGCGGATGATCGTTAAATAGCACGCTCACACGCACGCACAAGAATCCCGAAAACGCACAAAATCAAGCAGCATAAGCTGCCTAGGTTGGAAACTGCAAAAATATGTGGCGCATGAAGTCGTTGAATACTTTGCCTTTCCCTTACAAATCAATCGCACTCGGGCAATGGATCATCTTACCCACTGAAACAGCCGCATCTGGGCGTCACCAAAAATGCCTCTTTGGATGCGCGTCGATAACTTGCGTCCTACGCCTTAAACATCAGGCAAGCGATTATCGAATATGACAATGGATCGTACAGGGAACCATACTTGCATATCAAAGCATCATAACTACACTTCAAATCACTCCACACCTACCTCATACCACCATCGCCTCGTGCCATAGTGGCAAAGGCGACAATACCTGGACATCTTAGATTTAAAGAATGAACATGCAAGACTAACAATCGTAAGAAGACAATAACATCTTATTCTACTTATCCAGCATGCTTACCAAGTTACAGGCTCGCTCCTGTTCCGCTCTCATGTGGCACTCACATCACACTCAATCGTTCATAAGGCCTCCTCCAAGCACGAAACTGCGCCTCTTATGTCCCAGGTGATTGAATAGTCCACATTGAGCAAGAGAATTTTTGGCAGAGTCGATTGACCGAATGATTCCAAAAGCGCCGCTGTCGACGACGACGAAGACGACGAGTTTAAGGGTGCTCAGTGGCTTCCCATGGGTCGACTTCTACATCCTCATTTCCTTTTCCCATTGCCACCGACGGCGAAGATGGGTGTAGTTGACAGACTCGTAAGTCTATGATGCCATTAAAAAGCGACCCACAACTACGTTGAAGGCAGTAGCGGCAGCAGAGCGAGTGTTAGTCAGTAAGACTGCTCACCTTCATCAGCTACCGTTGCCACAATCTCGCCAAGTCAGTGAGCACACCATAAACGTCAACAGTAGCACAATAAACAAGCCATTGTAACGCATGGAAGGTCGAGTATTACACCACACGACACTATCGAAAACAGCCAATGCATCGTTGGTCGATGACCCGTCCACGCCTTCCACCATAGTGGTAGAGCACCTGCACTCGAGAGCCACAGAAGGATGTGTAACAGCAGAGTAGTAGTTCATCCTACTCCCTCTGCTTCGTGAGCAAGAATATTTGCATCCACAGTTTACTTCAGTGTAAATTGGCACCCCACATAATGACCTCCCATCGCATCACAAACGCAGTCACATCAGAGCAGCGACGCCGCACCCGAGGCAACTCCGACACCAACACCGAACATTGTAATTCAAACAGAGCCAAAAGGATTTCGGCCTCAACATAACTAGAAGCAGTGAACGACGTCCATAATTACACGTAATTGATAACAAAAGCAAGGATTCGCGGAAGCGTCGGATAATGGCACTAGGACAAAGTGCATGCACATACATTCGGCGAACAGAAGGGATTAAACCACTGCCACGACTTGGAAGCCAGGCCACCTAGCAAAGGCAAAAATTGGTGACCAGTTGCTCATTACCGGTTCGAAGAGCAATGCATTCAAAACATACACTACACGGCCCCTCTCGCAGTCAAGTCGGGCGTTCCCTTTGTCAATCTCTTGCACCAGCCATCACAACGTGAATAGCGTTGATAGCATACACCCACGAGCCAGCCGAGAAACTACACCACCAGAAGCAGCTGGGGGAAAATAACAATGTGAGCTAAGCCTCATTAAAGGCGACAAATCGCAACGAATGCCTCATGCAAAGGTAGCCAAATATGGAAGTGACGTCTTTTTGACGTCAGCGTTATGATTGGTTAACGCTAACCAATGAGGAGCCGCAACTTGCCCCTCATTTGCGTTCGTTATCCACAGAGAAGGGGATTAAAATCCTGACGTGTAGTCATGGTAATTCATGGCCTTTTCCAGCAAATTGTCAAAATAGAATGCTATCTGGTCCAACCTCCCCGTCACTGAGGCAACCCATAAGGAACAAAATACATTTATTAAGTTATTTAGTGCGCCTTGACAATTAGTACTAAAGGAAAAGAAATTAATTCTCTTAGTAGACTTCTACCAGTATTCTTTGCGTCTTAGAAACAATTGGCATCCATCTTTAACTTCTCACCCATTAATGTCAATATGTCAGTTAGGAATTCGTTCACGTGTACTCCATTGATGTGGATCAGTTCTTCTAAATATTCCATACCGGTTGGCGTAATGTAGGGTTCCGAGCAATCCTCTTCCAAATTAGTTACACTTTGCTAACAAAAAGACGGTAGTACTTCTTGCGATCTCCTCATTAGTGGCATAGACAGCATGCTTTTTTATTAGTCTCCGCATCGAACCATTTTTACAGTTCAAAAGGCATCGTTAGCTTGTAGTAATCTGCTCTACCATTCGTTCCAGACGTTTTGTCTTTCTTCTGCAAATCTTTTGACCGAGTCGTCCATGTTAACAAGTTTGCCATCCATTTTCAGTTGACTCGTTTCCTCTTTCCTGCCGTACGGCGTCTGCCAAGCTGCACGCATTCGATGAGTGAGTGGCAGGTAGTGCCACCGTGTTGGTACGCATCAGGTAAAGAAGTGGTCACAGACGAAAGATGTTCTCCGCGACCTCGTAATTGCAGCCCATGGCTAACGCATTTCGCCCCAATTGCATGCTTTTTATTACTGCAAAGTGGTGTTCCATTGGTATTTGATAGTATCGAAAAGATCCTGCAATTGCCACTAAGAGTTTCTTTCATGAAACGTAGACACGACCGGCAGGTTGTCTTCATGAACTGCGTATATACAATTTACTTATGACGGCAAAGTTTCGCGATTCCCACTGATTCATCCAGAGAACTTGTGTTCTACTCAGGGCAGTTTGTCTCATCACCGTTGGTGTCCCAGTACACCAAATGTTCTGCTCGTGCTTGCCTAACAAAAAGAGGTTTTAGTACAGCTTTGCTTAGAACAGCATGTTCACAACACAATCAATGTCGCTTTACCTTCCCACTGGTTAATTCAATTCCAACTTGTCATTTCGAGGTACAACCAGGCGAAGTAGGCGATGTAAGCAACGAAGACATGCAGCAGGACAAATCAACCAACTACATTGTGGCAGCCTTACAAGTACCTGCATTGGTGGCAATAGCGCACAATTGGATGCGATACAATCGGAGAGCGATACATTGGTAAGGGCGTCGTAGACCATGATCAGATGCCCGACTGGTTTACCAACACTGAGAGACAATAGACCAGTATTCGATACATGACTTTATTGAAAGGATATTGCTTAGTGCAGGTCAAAAAGAGAGAGACGTATGCAATCGGGATAAGCATCAAACCCGAAACCACCCCAAGACATTACCACAACATTGTCTATTGAACCCACCTCACCATCACCCACTTTCTACTAATTCGCGTCAGCTTCCAACGCCACGTCATTCCTCACCACCGATGCCGAACAAGCCCAACCAATTCACCTGCGCTTCGCTCGTGCCAAGGTACCTCTTAAACTACCAAACTCAACGACACGGTAACCAACACACTCAACCACTTCATGTCTGCGCCCGCCAACTTCACGTCAATGACTCTCCCATCCCTTCGCTTGCACGGGCACATCCACTGCGCCGAAATTCCACACCCAATCCCTCCTCCCTCAATGCCCCAACCCGAAGAGTAAGGTACACCATTTCCCAAAGACTCGTTCACACACACAAAAACACATTCAAAGGTGGCTGCGAAAGCACTAATCGTTCGACCATCCCTCAGTAGCCTAAGTGGAAAACAAACAATCGTCTTTCCAGTGGCCCTCAAAAGGGCCGTTGTCACATTCATGGTTGCAGCAGACTCATCAAGTCAGTCCAGCGGTCAGTAAGGCACTCGGTCAATCTACTCCTTACTGCCCACCGGCTTCTCCGTCTTCTTCGGTAGCAGCACCGCCTGAATGTTAGGCAGCACACCACCCTGCGCGATTGTCACACCACCCAACAACTTGTTCAACTCCTCATCGTTGCGGATGGCCAACTGTAGGTGACGAGGAATGATGCGTGTCTTCTTGTTGTCGCGCGCCGCATTACCAGCCAGCTCCAACACCTCGGCAGCCAGGTATTCCAGCACAGCTGCCAGGTAGACCGGAGCACCAGCACCCACACGCTCCGCATAGTTGCCACGACGCAATAGACGGTGCACTCGACCCACCGGGAACTGCAGGCCTGCTCACTCTTATTGTAGTAGTCAAAAGCACCGATCAGACCGTTAAGCTGATCGGTGAGACCTGAGGAGCTTTGCCACAAACTTGCTGTAAATAAATATGAATTCCTATTCACCATTCCTTCTGGTAAGGGATCAACGTGTGCTTGTCCCTGTATGCTGCCATTTGTTCCTTTCGCTTAGTGCCTGATTCGGTAACTCGAATTTGCATCTGGTAAAGGCTTAAACTGTGTATTCATATGTTTATTGCGATCAGCTCGTGTTGAAAGCGTCATGCTAACACGAATGAGGGTAAAGTAGAACTTAAGCTCATTTGGAAGAGTAAAGTGATCAAAATGACTACAGCCTGGACATGCGAATTTAATTTATGGTTAGATAATCGGACTGATATAAAGTGAAGGTCAAAGTTGCAGATCAAATTCTCAGAGAAGTGTCCAATATACAGTGCAGAATGTGGTAATTTGTTTCTACCCAGTGTTTAACGCGTACTCGCAAAACAGCCTTGACTGAAAACTACCTGTCATTGCGCTCAAATCAACGTCATGATGCTTGATTATTTCGGCATCAGCGCTGAATCGTCGATTGTTGCATTTGTTAACGCCTCTTCTCAGTAGTATTGCAATGCCCACTCGACTTGTTTCAGTAACAGCGGCCACTTCTGCTTTCATTGTCGACATAAATCCATTCAATTCCTTTAGCTTGGACACAGACAGCTCACTGATTATTAAGTTCAGAAGGCTTCATAATGCGAATCTATGTATTAAATCGTGCATACAGTTTTCTTGTGAAAATTATTCCTAAATAAATAATTGTCATTAAAATTTTCATCCTTTTAACCTAGAGGCGGGAATATAAAATCAAAAAGTGTTATCGTTTTTGCAAAACCACGATTTCAAATATCACGAAAGAACTACAGGAAATAAAGGTGCTCAAGAGGTTCGACTGCCTGACACTCTTGATCGCTGTAGATGGGAGCTGAGTGTACGAGCCTCTCGTCATGAACTACGGCAGTTCCAAAAAAGTTGGAAGAGGAGTGATGCAGAAAGTGGCGAACTAGAGGGACACGTTTTGCGAACATCTCCACCACTTCCGAGTCCTGTAATCTATTCACCACTACCGCATCCACATCCTCCTTTTTTATTTGGCTTTCATTACTAGGGAGCCAAACAGAGAATCGTTTGCCTTGACTTCGTTTAAGTAAGGAAATTTGAAATCCCTGCCTAAGTGTGCTCTTGTTCAGCACTCCAATGCCATTTTCTTGATTCCACTGCAATGACACACCCATGTCTCGAGGAGGTGAATAGGGACCGCAGTAGCACAACTTCAGACAAGGTTGCACTACTAGTAGCGATTAGAACACTCGATAATATAATTGGACAAGCAATGCTCAATCAGGAGAAGAGAACCTCAAAGTCCGCCTAAGCAAGCAAACACTAGAGCACACTAATTAAAATAGCACTGTTTTTAACAGGAATGCTTCTCTCGCTAATCCCGTTTCGCAGGCGTTTTTATTTGAAAGAAAATTATACTTATTAACTGGATTAAACTACACAGCTCTTTTAACTACATCCCTCTCAAATTCACTCTTCTTTTGTCCTTCATCGGTGACTTACTTCTAAACAGACATCTACTGTGGCCATTTTAGGGGCACCAACTCTTTCCGTTTCATCCATCATTCATTACTCTTTGCCAGTATGTCTACATCAGAATACATCAGCTTATGCCCTTCCGATACAACACGCCTAATTACCCTTTCCAATTCTTAAATGCTGCGTCTCCATCGTCTAAGTTGTCTTATTACCCACTACCCCCATAATTATGACCACCACACTACACTGCATCACTTTGCCCTACACGACTCACTTTCATCTTCCACTTCTCAACCGAGAGACATCACGGTGACACAGACTCCCAACCAATCATCACCCGGATAATTGAGACACTCACATGCAGATGCCCTAATCATCTATCTGACCCTATTCGCACCTCAAACAACTACGATACGAGTTCCTGTCCTCCACTCCATCATCGATCCGCCTTCGCCAAGCACTGAAATAGCATCGGCATTAACGCGGAGCCGATGCCACCACGTAGCTGCAGTGTGCTCTACTTCATTTATCATCCCGTGCTATTGCAGTGTGTCTGCAGCCACAACAGTTTATTAATCTATGTTTGGACTATGCTCGTAAATTAAACTATCGCCCTGCACCAGCATGGCAGGGAGAGTTGATCGACACAGAAGTGCTTTGAACCACCGCATACTTAATGAGTCGAATAATAGCGCATTCTCCAACACAGTCCTACACTTGTGACAGTGTCAATGTCCACTCAATATAAAACGGGCATGTCATACACGTAGGACGGATGGGCTAGGCGCTTAAAGTGCGTAAACTTTTGGCCAAGTTAGAGGTTTCAGAGAGCGGCCTCAGTCAGCTATCTTTAGGAGGCCAGGATGCTCATGGAGATGGTTTCCTTCTCTCTACTGAGAGGACTAAAGTGACAAAGTTGGGCTTTGAAGAAACGTGATTCTCAACTAGGCCTCATAATTAAAGACATTGCATCATTCAACCGTGATTCGTGAACATTGCAAAGATGGGACTGTAAGTGGTAAGACATTACAGAATCTGCATGCACAAAAAGCCCATTGCCAAAGTCGATCAGACCTGTGCTAATGCAGTTCGAGATCACCTTGGTGAAGCGAATTGGCAAACAACAACCACTGTTGCAAAAGCTGACTGCACCTTGTTAAAACCATATTCATCTAATCACTGAAACAAAACAACTGAGAGTGGACAAATAATGCACCTCACACGCTTCCGCGTGGACTCCTGAAAGTCAACATGAAGGTAACATGGAAAGCTCGCATAGTCAGGCCACTACTCGTCCATCGCATGCACGCGAATGCAGGGTCATAAATCTAAGTTCATTAATAAGATATTTAGGCGAGAACAAACAGTAAAATCACCTAGCTCACAGCTGAACCGAAAAAAGTGACAACGACTATTAACGCCGTCGGCCCAATGCAGATACCGCCAACGCATTCTTTTAAGGAAAGAAATTCATTGGTTGCCGAAAACTACTCCCGATACCCATCTTTTGTAGATAGAACCGTTACAATTCATCACTCATTTCCAAAAGGGGGTAATATTGACATTAACTTCGACTTTTACGGCCCACTTTGTCTGAGCATTGTGGAGGACACAATGACTCACTACTTCCTCCTCCTCCCCTTCTTCGCCCTTCCCTCTGCCACCCACTTAAAAGTACATTCTTTCTTATGGTTTAGCTTTGCGGTTCCACCTTGTGTGGCACTTGGTTTGTCTAGTAGACACAGCAATGGATTTTACTAGTCTCGGACCCTTCTCAACAAAATGAAAACCTTGTCCACCTTTTTTATTTTTGTTGCGTCGATTAGGTAAACTCCAGTACGGAACCCTTATATCTTAAACAGATAAGCACTTCCCATTGAGCGATTCTCTCTACAGTACGTCACACTCACATACCCATGTACACACAAGGCATAGTCCTATGGATTTGAAGTGGTCCCTGTTCCAGAAGCCCAGGATTGGCGGTCTGTAGCCGGGGGATGGATAGTGATTGCATCTTTTGAGAACAGCCAGTAATGCCTCCGATTATCACCCACCAAAAGTCAGCCGCAAATCATTTGCAGCTGCTTCACAGCTCCGATTATACCCCTAAAGGTCTAAGGCAGGTGTAGGTCACAGTTAAACATCACACGCAGACCTTGATTTCGATGACCAGGATGTAGCCAATCAAAGGTCGAATTGTTGAAACGTTTGCTGGATTGCTACCAACTTTGAAATATTTGTCCAGGGAAGAAGAATGTGATCATACACAAATGAAGAGAGGTGCAAGTTGAGCCTTTCAATTAGAGACATGGGAGCTCACTCAACTCGGCATCATCATTTATTCTCTCCTATTCTTCTTCCAACAGCGCGATGCACTCCCTCGCCTCCACCGTTTCGGAGGTGAGAGTCCACGCAGGTGGACGAATCACATACAGAAGCAACGACCACGCTTAACCCATCAAAGCGCTTTTAAGGTAATGTCTAGTGGAGTTTAGCTCACGTTTTATGCTAATTTGAAGGCCCACATGTCAGTTAACTTCCTTAAATCCCTTTTTGCATGGACTAAATGGCTTGATCGGTACCCTACAATTAGCACCTCAAATGTGCCAAATCACCTCGCTTACATTTCGACACTAATCTGATTGCCAACACGCAACTCAGTGCTGCTTCTATGGGCCTCACTCCCATCCAAAACATCCATGACTTGGTGCCAACCGAATTGGATCCCATTAAACGAGGTTTCAAGAGAGGCATAGAAAGACTGCGATAAAAGGAAGAATTTTTGGCGGGAGAACGAATGCCACAGTCCTTCATCATTTCATGCTGGTCTTCTTGGACGAGTACAACAGACCCAGTCACAGAGCATAGAACACAATTCGCATGCCCTCAACACCCACTTCCTATCTCAACTAATTTATCATTCAACTGCAGAATTTCTAACATGATTTCCTTCTCAATTGTGCAGGTGAGTTCGCGAGTGTTGGAAACTACATCGCTTAAGCTCCAGTGTTAACCTCATTTACCTAAGCGTTAAGCAATTTTAGAGGCGCAGGATCTGAAGTCACATTGATTTGTAACTAAAATACAGGAACTCATAGCCCATTCCGGAGGGTTAATCAGGACCACGTTGATTAGGCATTCGGCAGCCTACTCTAATGATCGTCGTTTGAGGCCAGCGGTCTAGCGAGAAACGAAGGACACAACAAATGGTCGGACCACTCCCATCGCCCCCCACCTTTGTTATCAAGGTGGATAAAACTGAGTTCTCGGTAAAATGAATAAAAGAAGAACGGCAGCGTCTCATTTCGATATCCTTTTGGATGCACGTAAATGTTAATGGCTGGCGTGATTGCTTTGTGAATGTGTTCCATGCAGCACCAACCACTTCGTGATTGCTGACTGTGTACGTCGGCTGTGAGACGAGGATTCCAGACCATGTCAGTAACATTCAACCTTATCTCTACACAGGCTGTGCATTTTCTAGCCTTTAATTCCACCAAACCAAACGCATTGCAAGTCACAAATTGCAGTAGCAAAAGTGAATGTAAGTGATGGAGGTAAAGGAGAACGCATCTTGACTTTTATTCGCATTTGACGCCACCTACATTGGGTGCCTGCACTGCTTCCATTACAACACCGGTGCTCGGCGCATCATCCGGACGACAAATGAGGTGTCTTCAGCTTAAACCAGCTAAAGGAGTATTAAGGTACTCGAGAGAAATGGTGATGGAGATAGTAAGGGGCGGACCGTCTCTGCTAGTCAAAGCCTAATGTGGAAGTGAGTAGCATATGCACTGATTTCCTGGCTCCAGCAAATTGTCCTTCAAGCTCAGCTTGTCTTGCACGTAGCGTAGGTCGTATCGAAAAGTCCAAGGTAGAGACCAACTTAAGCTTGTCAAAATGCAAAACATTTGTTTGTAACTGGGACCAAAACGAAAAGATTGGAAGCGAAAGATGGAAATGAGGAAGGGTAAAGTTCTTGCTGTAAGGATGAAAGTAATGCCTCAATAATCGGGGCCAAAAGGATCCTTCCATATAACGGTAGGATGCCTCTCGTTTTGCAGCAAAGCGAATTACATTTGAACTGCCCTCTAAACGCTGATCACTCACCGTCTCAGTATTTAAAACACTGATTGACCCTAGGCGGCAACCAAAATATGAAATCTGATGGCTCATCTGGACGAACTCCATCCCCTCCCCCCCAGTGACCATCGAATGGCCTGGAAGGTATGAGATCTGTATAACTATCACATGGGCGATAAGTCAGCACCTGGCGGTCAAGACACGATCACAGCTACTCAGATCATGCGTTAACGCATGCGGCGCTCACAATAGCAGATGTGGCCCGCTACAGCAAGCGCACAGACGTCTGCGGACAGCTGTGGTGGGCATAGAGGGGTTCAAATCAGCAGCTGTTCAAAGATCAAGAAAAAGGCCATGGTGCCCACAATGAGCCAAAGAGGGCTTCATCGTGTCTATAATTATTCTATGCATCAGTTCAGTGAGTATGCAAGGGTAGTTTTATCTCACCTGATCTATCTATAAGTGAAATTTACAAATCATGTTTTGTCCGCACACTTTTTGTCAAATAAGCGATTCATTCGGAATGAGTTGGGTTCGAGCGAAGGATAGTGGCGTTGCAAAGCAAAATTGTCCATTGAACTGACAATGGGATTTGGCATGGGAATTTCGCCATATCGTGTTTGACTGCGGTGATGCGAGTCTCACTTACCTTGCTGCTATCGCATAACGGCACTTCTAAAGCATAACACCCGTTCGTAGCCAAAAAATAGAAATTGCGAACGGTATTTCGCTCAGTAGGGAAGAGTTCGGAGTAGTAGCTGCCCCATTACAACTCT
>JADWOT020000001.1:13639163-13814780 GCA_036345935.2 Taenia hydatigena
TCTCTTGCGATATTACGACATGCCTTTGAATTTTGCCTAGCCGTGCTTATTATCAAAAAAGAGCCCTTTACTGAATACCTTCGAAATGCTGCAAAGTTTCTGTCGCGCAATCGAATACCCTCAAAGAAACAGTGTAATTACTTTGCTTTAACACTTGTCAGTGCACTTGATGACTGTAAACCAACCGCATTTCTCATGAGATGATGAACATCCAAGCGAGAGGTATGAGTAAAATCACTGATAAGGGGCTCAAATGCGAAGATGAAATGCGGTGCACTCCGATGTGACATTAAGCATATGAAATGTGTGGAGTCATGAAACGTCGAAGAAAAGAGAGTAGGTGAATCAAAAGGTGCAAACGATCAAAATGTGAGAATTAGAACCCTCAACCATGATTAGGTTCAACTGACCTCATCTTACAGAAGACAATGATACACGAATGCGGACAAGGTTCCTGATGCAGGCGCATTCGCACGCGTCACTGATGCAGTGATTATAACACTTGCGGTAGACCTGTCAGCACAAGCCGTGCGGATGATTTACCCCCTACCTTCTTGCGTAAGCACAAAAACTTCCGTTTGGTGTACTTCGGTGGGCCAATATGCCCACCCGTATCGTAGTGCCCAGTAAAATACAAAACCCTGTCAGCTACTTAAGCAGCGTGAACATTTCAAAGTGTACATTTGCAGTTGTAGAAAGCGGTGCTCCCTGCTCCACAGACGAAATGTGCTTGCTGCAACACTTAAACGAGCATTGTAGGAGCTGATGCTATTAGTGATTTGAGGGTGGGAGCGGCTGGAATGGTATGACAGAAAAGAGAAGTAATAGACTATGTGTGTTGTCATTAGAGCTGTGAGTCAAGTATTAATTTGCATGGAAAAACAAATGCCAGCGACAACCGCGCGTAAATGCTCGTTGGTTTGGGTATCCTATCGAGGTTACTTTACATTGGTCTGGGTTAGTACACACGTCGGTGGCAGAAGTGGAAAGTTCGGAGTCGCTGATACACTTCGTTGCACTTCACCTATCTCTACCTTGCTCTTGTCATCTCTGCAACTCTTTATTCTTCTACACTTTCCCCACATATTTGCGCTATTTCGGGCAGTCGGTTCCTATGCCACCATATCACACTCCTTTGCACAGGACTTGGTTGCACATTATTTCACGTATGTATTACTATATTGAATAAGGTAGTATGAAGCAAAGAGGCAGTGAAATTGCTTGCTAAAGTCAAGGTACATTCTTGATGCTGTCGACGGTGTTATCAAAAATCTAAGCATAGCTCGTCTCAAGTGCTTAAATTTACATGTTTCTGGTAACGTGTTTAAAGTAACTACATTCTAGCCATTTCTTGAAAAAGAAGAAAGTGTCTAAGGACACACCAATTTTGTTGTAAGCATGGGGTAACAAAGTGAAGACGGTGAAGAGGAGAGTGACTCAGTGACCCCCATCCTCGTGTTGTTGAAGCAGATAAACTCTAAATGCATATTTTATGGTCCTTATGCACACATTGGACGTCTTCGTAAGGCGAAAGGACTCACCAGCAGGAACGGCAAAAGAATCAACTATATAGCAAAAAACTAAGGAATTGAGAAAAAGAGAATTTCCAGTGAGTTGAAGATGGGATTTAGACCCGTGAGAACAAATTTTTTCCTTATTTTGCCGGGCTACCTTGGCAGCATTACTAGTTATATACTAGTCAGTGAGTTGCGCGTAGAGCAAAAGCAAAAGTGATGGAAAATATTGTGGAATTAGTCGCAATGAACACGAATAATCAATCGAATGGCAGATTCTCTAGTACATCGCCTACAACTCCACCCTGTTGACGGACCACTTCATCCACGCAGTGCAAGCGACTGTGCTCTGAAGCCACTCCATTGGTCACGCTGACGAGGACTATTGTCTGTGGGTAAACAATAAACCCTCCAATGCCCCTCTAGTCACGCCGAACATTGTCCCAGTTTCGGCAGTAAAATACGTACAATGTGACGTTGGTCAACTTAATCCAGTCTAGCAGAAAACCATCGAAACCTTTTCGGTGGTGGTCAATGGCACTTCCAACAAAGAAACTGCAGCGATTGCCCATCAAGTGGTTTTTATTGAAGAACTCACTAAAGCGTTTTATGCAGTCGGAGTCGGGAATCGAGGAGATGGGGTCATGCCTATTGATGCTCTCGAGACAGCATTTATTGTACACACAAACCATCGACTCTGTATCAAGCATGATAAAAATGGAAAAAAAGCATCTCTGCTGTACAAAAATCCCTTCTGATATCATTTTGTAAAGGGTATTGGCAAAGAATTTCATGACACTCCAACGGTAAATCAGGGACTTTCATCTGTCAAGAGGAGTACTTGGAGGGTTCTTGCGCAGTAGTAGCAGTTCAAACATGTGCTTATCCAGCCAATTCCAATGACGGACCTGCTGTTGAAATATCGCCTGAGAGGGCAATACCCACTGCAACCTGGGAATCACAGAACAAAGATTGCAAAGGTCTCTCAATGGGAGATATCAACAGATGCTGAGAGCGATAGCTTCAGGGCAACTCAACAATTTGTCGATAGTCACTTCTGTCACGAGTGAGGAATACGTATACACTGCGGAAGGAGCTGGCTTATATATTGCTGAATTTTGAAACCTTTGCCCAACCCCGTAAGCCGCCTTATCCACCCTTCACAAACATTTACTAAATCGTTTGATCAAACCATAAGGTCATTGCATCATAGCTGTCACCGCAACGCGATCTCAATCCAACGCCTGATCATGCATAACATTCCATCCCCTCTAACCGGAGTTCGACACGACATCTCTTTGCTGGCAGTTGACGTTCACTCTGAGCTCTCATAATCGCACTCTATGTGGTAGCAAAAACAAAACTTGTGGCTCATGCGCTTCCTACATGGAGTATTTTGTCCGCTGTGTAAATGAAGTGGAACACAATCATGCCGCCTTTGTTTGCCAGTCTTCGTTTCCTATTCTGTTTTCTGTTTTACTAGGCCCATTTTCACTTGTTCCCCAATTTTTCTCTTTCCTTGCCATAACACGACAGTTTTGCTGCTGGTGCTTACGGCGACCAGTGACAAGTCAGAGGCGGTGCAGTAGCCGCAATTGCTGGAAATTATTTCAGATGAAGTAGTCCACCATGATGATGTTAGTGAAGACACAGTCCTCCTCACATGTTCAGACAATCGATCCAAGTATTTGAAAGCGGATCAGTGACGGCTGATTGTAGAAGTTTGTTGGGCGAGTGCCCTTTGCAATTAAATAGTTTTTCAGTACAGCTTTTCTGGACTGCCTACTATGAGCAAGACTTCAAAATTTACACCCACATGGATTCTGTCACATATTCTGAACATCTGAACCGATCGCAGACATTAATGCCATTTAAGAGTCGCCCCAATGTTTTGATGTTAGGAAAGCTGACGGCAGCACACACTCTGCCAATGTTTGGGAATATAGTATTTTGTAAAAGGTAGTTGCAATATGCTAATACTTCATTTCACCTCGCCAGGAGTCAATTCATTGCATGTGTGCATAAGACCGCTTTCTAGATTACACACCTAATTTGCTGCTGAAAGGTGTCAATGCATGATACAGAGCACACAAATTTGCCACTAATGTTGAAGTTATTTACGTTCAAAATGAATTGGAAGTTTAGAGCGACCATCCACATTGATGCTTGCTGGTCGGTTTGGGTGTTATTTGTTTAACTTTATCGGCCTGTTCTTAGCAATAGTGCATGGTTCAACTGGCACTGCAGTAGGTACACGCTCCTTCAAAAAAGCTAGTACTCTTTTCCTAAATGTTGCATTATAATTGGTGTGCGGTAGTTCTGGTTAGCTGTGAAGGCAACGCTTTTAACAAAAGACGTCGACAATGAGAAACAATTCCAAAATAAAACGTTTTTAGTCCATGCAAGCTAATGTTGCAGCATAATAAATGCTCGTTCGTTACAAGTATAACGATGAGACAAATGCGAGCATTATTACTGTAATTTCGGCTTTTATTCTAAGTCCGTTCACGGTTTGACGTTTTATTAGTTAGGAATTTTCTGATTGGTTCTCAAAGCAAAAGGAAATGTGTCATAATCTGTGGTCAGAAACAGAAAGTCGACGCTAAAATAGAGCAGATGTTACCGAGAATCGTCGCTAAAACTGGAATGGAATTAATGGATGGATTAGCAGTTAGCATAATATGCATTGATAAGACGTGTAGGTCTGTTAAATGGGCGGATGTGTAGATAAGCATATTGGCACGCAGTGCATAGAATGAGAGAAATAAAAAAGCTTTCGCTAGCAACACGACAAATAGTAGGCAACTGTGAGTCAAATGCTTTCTTTTAAACGCACCAACACCAGCAATTAGAACCGTCTATCAGAATAATGAATAGAAGGGGTCACTCTTTGTCTACTACTGAAAACACCACACACAACCGCCTCCTCACCGACTACATAGGACAACAACAATGAAGCAAGCAGTAAGTACACGTTGGCCAGCCACTACCTTCCCAACGACAAAAAATATACAAATAGCAATGGTACAGTCTGTTTCGAGAATAATTAGACTGCTTTAACCATTGGCATTAGCAGCAGATGAAGGCACCCACTTACCATCCTATTAACCCAAACATCATCCTGACATTGGCTTTGCCATCTCTCAAGATGCTTTCCAATCGTCTGGGTTGTAAGGGAACCGGTAATCCTCCCCAGTGTCACCTTGAGCACTCTTCATTGACTGCTTGATGCAATTTTGCGCAAAAGTGCGATTTGAGCGAGGGTGGTGACAGTGTTCCTGCCATAGTATGTTCCTACCAAGTACGCTTGCAGCTGCTTGAAATCTCCACAGCGTTGGACATTAACGCAAATTAACACACATCCACATTATCTGCATTGAGTTGTTTTATTTAAAAGAGATTTTTGCTAATTAGGATCGAACCGGGCTAGTCACAGCAAGCTACGTTAATGTTAACCTATTTTCTAAAGCGAAGCAAGAGCACACACTTTACAATTTGTATTGGTTTAGCCCAATTCTTAAATGTTTGCATACATACCTGTCTACGTCACGTCACGTCACAGGGCACTTTAACATTTTCGTGCATTATACCCCAAAAACCACATTCTGAAATCTGATAGGTTTTCCATTAGTGATGAATAAGTCAGCATAATATCACTACGAATTACAAGAACGTACAGCCTGGACTTGCACACATCCTTCCAAGCAGACCTGAGTAGCACCTGAGAATCGTAGTTGGTCGTTGCGCTTTGCCGATTGGCTGGATTGGAAAAGTGATTAGAACTAAATGATGATCACTTGTCGCATAAAAGCAGCTGCATTTGGAGAGCCCTTGTCAGATTTTGCGCGGTAATGTCTCAGGTCGGTTTGATTAACTCTGCGTTCATTAAATGACTTTATTAAATCCCTTACACATTCATTTTCTCTCCAGCAGTTGCTAAAATTTTCCATTAAAAGTTCCATTTAGGAGGAGCCAACAGAGAGGCGATTCAATCAAGGCCTTCCGATTCGAGCTCTTAGTGTCCACCACAGTGTAAAGGACATGAAATGGCTGGACGTTCACCTCTGCAGGATACTATTCTTGGCAAACGTGGAGAAATGCACTTATTATTTTGATTGTGCAAGACAGTATTACAATAACGAAGAGGAATACTTTCGTGGCCTCGTGTCCAGAGTGTTTCCTGTTGATGCACAGGCTCCGATCAACTGCTTGAACACCACGCCATGTCGGTGCAAAAGACTGTCGCCATGTCGGATGAGACGCTACAGATACGACTTGCCAGTGCTGCATTCTGCTTCATCCACTCGTCTCTTCTTAGATGTGTCTGCAGACGTTCCCAACTTTTCAAATCAGTGGGATCCATTCTTGATGGCAGCAGGTGGCATCGTACTGGACATGCGTGAATGGTCTGACGAAGGTGGAGAAGGAAGAGAAAGGATGCAGCTGAGCGACTACGACTGTGTCATTTTATATCTTGATTTTCCGGATTGTGAACATCGGAATTGTGGACACCTGAATGCTGTAGCCGATGCCCTCACGTCAAAGCAAACGCTAGTTGTGACAGGCTCGATGCGGCAAACCTCAGATCTCCATCCAAACTTGGACTGCATGCAAAAGATATTCGAGGCCTTAGGTGGTTTTCACTTTCTCCCTTTTTCCAACTTACCTGATAGTTGTCGCATTTGGTGCAACAGGTCGCAAAATGGTTGGACGATCAATTTGGTAGAGATGGTACTGTGGGCCTGTCTCCATGTCTTATGGAGGAGGAGTAGAGCTTTACACGCTCTAGCAGGTTTGTGATTAGCCAGTCTATGACGGCATTCGATAAAGTGATTACAAGCTTTCAAATTAATTGTTATACAATGATGCTTGAAAAGACCTGCAGTTTTTATGAATGCGGTGGTTGGATTCGGAACAAAATAAAAGTGATTTGGAACTGTGAAACCGTAGGTAATTTTTTAGCTTAGTGCCATTATCTTTGTGAAGGCGCCTTTGTAGGCTATAATGGTAGCTTTATCTCTCAACACTTAACCATTGCGTGTGAGAATAGGAATTTTCTAAATGCTAAATATTTTGAAATACAACTTTGGTACAGCAAAGGCTGTTTGCTTACACGATGTGACTTAGCTAGTCAGCCAGAAAGAATGCTCGTTTGTGCGACTAAATATTTCTGACTTCCTCTACCTCCCTAAGGGGCCGCACAATCACATGCGTTGCACCTGGTGGCGTGTACTCGCAGACACCGAGACGCATTTTTCCTGCTTCAAGCTTTGCTGCTAACCTTCAAACATGCTGTGTTCGCGTTGAAGACTAGGAAAATGTAGATTCCCATGTTAGACAGCGTTGAATTTACTTCCTAATGACCAACTTTACGCTCCCTAAACGCTGTTCAAATGAGTGAACATTAACTTGAGATCGACTAGCGTTACGAGTTATGATCCGCGGTGGTAGTCATAATCAGATACCAACTCTGGGCCAAAGCTAAACTCAAATGGTGTGAGTGACGTTTAGATCCGAGACGCAGCGCATGTATCAATGAGCCTTTGATTTGACATCCCTAATTCTTGAACCCTTTTGGGTACTCTGTGTCAAAAATCGACCGATTGGCGAAATATGGTCAAATCGTGTCAGCCGCTTGTGCTTCGCACTTTCCTCTGGAATCACTGAGGACATGGGTGAGGCAGGTTTAATTACCACGAGATTAACCTTTCAAATACTAAACAGAGCTTTGCATTTTAGCATGAATTTGATAAGCCTATAAAGTGGGCTCGCCTGTTTTTCTTTCGCTTGAAACGTCCAATATTATACATACACGTGGCTCAACTGCTCATGCAAGTGTTGCGTGTTCAAATCACTTTTTCTAGGCCTTTGAGGACACGTGCAACACCAGCAACACCAAGAATTAAGACTGCGTAACACAGTTGTTCGGTTGAAGCGAACCATGGTCAAGTTTGGAAACTAGACAAGCATTGTCAGCCTCTCAGACGGTAGCAGTGTGCGTTCGTTTTCCACAAAAATGGCGAGTTGAAACGCTGAGCTGTAGTGATGCGGGACACCATTTTGATGAAATGGGTGACAACTTTTGGGTTTGACATATCGATGACCACAGAATTATTCAGAGGAAAGAGAATATCTTGTAACTGAGCGATTGTATAGCGATCGTAGTGTGAGTGCGGTTATCAGTGTAATGCGGCTGTTAACGGCGATAGTGTACATGGAGACGATGAAGCTTACGCATGTTTGTGTGGCTGTACAACCCTTTTACAACTATTAACTTTTAATACCAGTACTGCCCTACGTCACGAATGGGTGACAAAACACTCCACCACTGAGCTATATTAGACTTTGCTGAATTCATTCGTTCTTTGCAGATGGTGCAAATATCGTCAGCGTTCGCTGTTTCTGCAATCGGTCCTTCATCTAGACAGTGTGGTTCTTCATGTGGATAGGCGGTATGCGTCTGGGTGGATACCAAATGGCTTACTGTTGTGCAACTGGCTCTATGGAAGGATTTGGATTATTAAGTTCAGTCTCAATATAGCATTGCTGGCAGACACTTTAAATTGGTTGATATTATATAGCAAAGAGTTGGAATCCGTTCAGTTAAGCAGGGTAGCTGGTCTTGGACTAACACGTCCCACTTTTTGGCCAGAGAGATTTTGCAGGTGACCGATTAAACAATCACAATGCCTTGTGCTAAAGGGGAACAAATTACTGACACCAAACCCACCTTGTTTGTAAGGACGACATGGATTGCAAAACGACAAGCACACGCAATAGCAAACTGTATTTAAAATCTGTTTTGTAGTGGAATCAATCCCCTTCGACGGCTCCTACTTATTTCCTTTCAACAGGATCACAAAACCAACAGGTATGGGTTGGCAAGGTGATGTGTTTAAAATACGCCTGATACCACAATATGCATTAAACGGAGAACATTTTTCTCCTAGCGCTAGTTTTGATTGTAAAATACTGTATTTACTGATATCGAATCGACTCGTTGTCTGAGCGTTATTTGGCAGAAACACCTAGCCCCATGATAAGGTGGTCTCGGCTCTACATTGCACAGTTTTCCGCGCATTTACGTTCTTTTATTATTTAAATATTTGATTTGACATTAATAACTAAATTTCTATGCTTAGTGGTGCATAATTGGAGACATTTCATGCATTTATACCCATAGTATAGCCAAGATGGATGTTCGAAGCGGACTGATCATGGATTTAAATCCGCATTGTAGACCGGTCTCGATGTTTCGCTAAAGAGATTTCGGTAAGGTAGTGTGCTGCTGAAAGAGTGGTGGAGGAAGGAGGCTGGTCTGAACGGGCAAGTGTTAAGCGGAACTTTCCTGTGCCCATTTCACTGCCCCCAGCAGATGGTGAGACTACGGGAAAGTAACTGCGATATACATATAATCTGCCATACTTACCAATGGCTTCGAGTTGGGCTTGTGTTTACGTGATGAGGACCCCACTGACCACCTAACCTAATGTCCATTCCATAGGGTAGGGAAGTGCACAAGAATAGTCTTTGTGAGTCGTTTACAGCTGGCCAGAGGAGACAGCTTGGTTGTGAGCCCAGATAACTAAAGGGTTTCAGAGGCGCCAATCTGTAGCAACTGATTGTTCGTTGTGTATCTTTTCACTGTGGAAACATATCAGCACATATGGGATAGTACATGCAAGTATTGGGCCCTTGGATGTGGATGAGTTTTCAGTGGTCGAATCAATCGGCAAAAATCCACCAATTGTGGCGACTGTAGGGTGTAAAGCTGAGCTGCTGGCGTGATCATTGCAGCCTCGGTGGCAGACCCTTATAACAAATTAGGCCTTCTTTTATCCAACGCATCGTTTGACTCTCACACATTAACTGCTATTATCCATGGAATGATTTTAGCATAGCCTACTTAGTCCAAGGAGGGATGGTAGCATGAGAGCTACCAAACTGGCAAATTTAGTGATTTGCACTTCCTACCATGTAATAGAGCAAGGATGCTTCCATAGAAGTTTAATTTTTGGTCAGCAGCACTCACGCAGTCGCCTATCCAATTGATTGCAATTGGAATAGAAAACGCTCATCTCCTTCGCCACAAGAAACGCTTATGCATAGAATGGCGTGCGCCAGTTAAAACAGTTGTACGCAAAACTAATACGTTTGTTAGTTGCTTACTCTGAGGACGATAGACCGCCTGCATGTCGGGTGGGTGAGTTTGCGCTGGCGGTCCGTGAGGAGGACATAAATTCCAATTTACATCAATACTCTACCAGCTGCATAGCTCTCTTTCATCGGCAGCCTCATTCACTATGCCTGTCCCTCCAGTTAGATGCCTTTAAACAGGTTCCTGCCCTTTTGATGAACACAAGCAAGGGTGATGAATGGGCGGACACAAAGCTGAACAGCTGAGAGTAATCCCATAAATCGAATCCCACCAGAAACTCACCTGCTTTAAATTCAACGAGTGAGATTACACGGTTTTGCATGTTTCAAAAGCTAATTCATTCAGCGTTTTTAATCCCGAATAAGTGCGGACAGCCAAAGTCAATTATGAAACAGTTATACTGTGCCTTCTTGACCTTCATGATCTGCAATTTCGCAATGGCAATTTGTCTCATTCAAATCCTTGTGGATTGTCGGCTTTTCTCCGCGGGACCGGCCACACAATCCCGTGACACAGATGCAGAAAAAGGGAATCATGCATGCACGTCGTCTGTGTCTTTGCATTATTGCTTTGCGATTGTACGCGTGCAAGCTGCTCCTCGGAATTCCCTGTTGAAAATAGTTCGATGAAATTGTAATGCGCATAGAAATCGAGGACTTGACTACAACTCAACGACCACCATCTCAGAACACGTCGTTTTGAGTGAAACCTACTCCATGCTACATTAAGAAATCATCCTGCCCCGCATGATGCACACCCTATTTCTAGAAGTCGCAAGAGCGGAGGCACCAAAAGCAACTTTGAGTCAACTATAGGTAACGGTAAAGGTAAAGGCCAGTCTTTCCACAGCACCAGGTTACGGGATCAGATCTGCTTCCTTTACGGACTTTAAGTGAACAGCGTAGTTTTTTGATTCCAGTCGAAGAAACAGCAGCTCTCGCCTAATTTTTATGTGCCGTTCCTAACACCGATGAGATGAGAAACTGACGCACAGCGCCAGTAATTGCGTAAGAGACTAAAGAGAGTCAACAGACTTTGTTAGAATTGGACTAGTGTTTGAGTGGCTTAAAGGGTACTAAAAAGATTTTTGCCCATGCATAATGTAACATTCAGTTAAGCATCTTCTACTGATATATCTGCTAGGTGGGCCAAACACTACTGCTATAAAGTGGATACATTTTGGCATGCACTCCTCATATTTAGTGCTTTTGAAGGCGCCGTGTGCTTTCGCTATTGAAAATTCTCTGCTATTTTAGTGTGTTGACCATGCAAATGAAAGACGGGGATTGGAGGTGGAGATGAGAAGTTGTAAAGTGGCAAGGCGAGTCGATATGATTTGATGCTGCATGGACGTGGGTTATGAATTGAAGTATGGCAAGATGACGAAATCGAACGACGTGGTTCATATAGTGAACAATCATTGCGTTGTGTGGAATCGGGTCTGCTCTTGCATGTGCTTTCTACATCCGATTAGCCTTCCTTTGTCGTTTATGACCGATGGCCATTAATCACCACATCCGTTGCGTCTTGCCCAAAGACGGCCTCAGTCTGTAGATGCTCAACCTGTTGTGTGAAACTAATCGCGTGCTTCACGGTCAATGGTTGTATGTTCAGACATGACCTTGCCAGGTCGTCTTCATTCTATCTAATGTGACATTTAGATCAGTGTGCGAGCCAACAAATGGAAGGATACGTGAGTACGTCAATTTGGTGTGAGTAGAATAGGTTGACCTATTGGGTGAGGTTTGGGGTTGCGAGTGAGTGCTAAACACTAAGTGATTTGATGCTAGCTAAACGGTGAAATGCAGCGTTAGAATGGAATATGACAGTGACGGCAAATGCATTTGCCATCCCTTTAAATGCACCGAAATCGCGTCTCTTTATGGTTATTAATCTTAGCGAAATATGCTGGTGGCACTAGCTGCAGCCAAACTTTACACTGTTGTCCACCTACAATACGCCTTTGCAGTTAAGAGGAATTCTCAATCTAATGACTTCACTTCTTAAGGGGCGAATTTTGCAGTGGGTTTAGTGAAATGAGTGCAACACGCCTTTGTTTAAAAGAATAATCTTAAATGGCCAAACTCCTTTCGACTTGAAGTAAAATTCCAGGCACGATTTTACTATTCATGTGCTCACTTTCAGAAATTTTCCACTTCACTCACCTAGCCAGACTGATTTATCAACACACCTTCACCACGGCAAACATTGTAGTCGCTATCAAACAGCGGTCCTTATCAGCCCATATTCTGGTGTCGGCCCATAAAACGTCCATTAATTTAGTCTGTCACCTCCTACTACTCGGCTTTTGTCAATAGCAAGCACAATGAGCCTTGGAGGTTCGTGAGTGGGGATGATATGCGATGGGGTAAAAAATGCAACTGCAAGTGGAGATGCAATTCCGCTCACGGTTTACGCAGCTTACTTGTCTTTCAACAAATGCGGACGTACTTGCTTCCACCACAGTGCAGGGTGGTACGTGGCAGGTGTGTGTTGCATCACCATCGAGGTTTCCAGAGTGCAGCGATTTTTAGTCAGAAATTGGAACGTTCTCAAGCATAAGTAGTTTAAACAGATGATGGGAATAAAAGGCGCGTGCACCAGCCATGGGTTCCAGGACCCACTGCTGGAGTGGCATTGATGCTGTACACCAAGACACACCAATACCAGCGTCTGATGATTAAGATATTGCCGATGCTTCAGCATTGATATGGAGCAGGCTTGTGATTTACCTGTAAGGTATGGTGATAGCGCGTAGCGATATTCGAGCAGTTAAGGCGATAAAATGCAAAGCAACTAGGAGTCTACACAGCAGGTTTGAAGTCCGATTCTGACATCTCTGAGTGCGATAATGCGCACTGGCCACCTGGACGCCTTTCACTTTAGGAACGTCAGGAGTAATCACACACGCAATCGTCGTGATTATGGTGATAAATGAATGTGCCACAGAGTGCGCAATGTCGAGAATGAAAAACAGGATTTGAGCCTGCGCGGGGAATCCCTAATGTGTTTCTAGTCCCTCGCTCCTAAGTATTATACGCGACTAGACATACAAACAGTGAGAGCCAAATTAACGATGTTACGTGAGCCTCAGCATGACGGAGGAGAAATGCGTCATTAAGGTATATCTAACATCAAGGCCGTATCCTTCAAGTTACTAATTACAAACCCCGTAAATATAGTCAATGGGTTTGGAGATACTATTTACAATAGCAATTTTACTCAGGAAAGATGCAATGAGGAATCGCGTCTCCAATGCATCTCTAATACTAAGATTGCTCATGCGGGGATTCGAGGAAAAAGGAAAAACATGCGGTTCACACCATTTAATGGGTTATATGACATGTTTGATCAAGCACACTCCTCCAGGTTCACTGCCATGCTGTCAATGCTAAGTGGCATTGTTTTCCTTGGGACATGTTTGACTGATAGCCGAAGGCTGAAGATGGAATTTCAATGCACCGTATTAACGAAGCAAACACAGCTGGTCTCGCGAGGCGTCAACGCGGTTCCCACTTGACTAGTACAGAAAGCGGTCACAAGTAATGATAGCCCAGTGGTTGATGATGGTGGCTACGCATTCGTCGCAGATTGACAAATAGTGAGGCCGGTTGAATGTGTTAGTAGAGCAGGCATGGCATGCTTATAAAAGCTTACATTACCCTGTTTTCTGCTATCCATACATTAACCGAGGGACTGAAGGTGGGATAGGAAGAAGCAAACGCACAATTGTTTGAATGCATACAAGGGCCATGTGCATATGAAAACAGTGACAGGAGAAATTCTGCTTGTAAACAAAATCATTCGTAAGCTAGTCGCAAAGTTGTTAGTACCTAATCCGATTGTTCTTTGCATTTGTTGACTGAGCCACATTAGATGGTAATATGATTGTAGGATTAAATTAAATAAACATCGTTGGTACTTGGATCACTTTGATTGCTAAAATGAATCGTTTCTACGGCAAAATCAAAGCAGATAGCGGGTCCAAGTGGTGAAGCGCATTGATAAAGGCTATAGTAAATGGTCGGATTTGTGTAATGAGTGGAAATGATAAGGAATATTGCCATGCTAATGCCTCGAAGCAAACATTGACTTTGGTGGTGCTTTGCAGTGAACTATTGACATTGTGGATCCTCACAAATGCAAAGGCATATTCTAGAAGAATATTGAAAGTAGCAAATGGACCATCGTCATTCTTAGTCCTTCTCACGTTTAATTACTCCCACCTATCTGAATTCTATAGGAGACAGAGCACCGGTTTTGCGAATGAATGGGAAGGTGACGAGATGTGGGTCACAGTGGAGGCTCCGCGGTTGTACGTGGACTGCGCCGAGGAGCGTGTCCCCAATCGCTATGACATCAGCTCTGGTGATCTTAGTGCCCCTCCTCCTCTCTTTGTAAGGTAATTGTCTCTCTTTTTCTTCTTTGTTACAGAGTCTGGGACAATTCCTAAGATAGCATTGTGCTTTTAAATGTAGGGGTAGCTTTACAGCACACTTTTCTCGCAACGTTGCCTCCCTTCAAGAATCAGTATTTTATAAGTGACTTTTACTTGTTCATTGGGCTTTGAATGTTTCCACCAATTTAGGCTTTATTGCCTCTTTTGGCATTACTTTTGCGGCGCTTTCAAACAGGCTTTAATGTTGCTACATCACCTGCCAAATAAGCTTTGGCTGTATCCAGTTGGACATGCCCTTCTTTTGACTAAAATACCACCATCAGGCTCAAGACGCTAGAGTGTTGGTATGACAAACGCTTTCTATGTCAACAGAAGTGGTTCCTATTTTTGCCATATTGCAAGCAAGTAGACGCACAAAGTAGATGAGCCGACTGCCCTAACAATTTTATCGTTTTGTTCCTTTTGGTAGCAGTATTTTTTGAACCAGATCATGTAGATAGGCACGGCTGCTCTTGACTCCTCAAATTAGCAGCCTTGTGTACCTAATCCAGTTCTTTTTGTCAGGATAGCGGAAGGTAAGGGTCGATTCTTGGTTAACTCACCATTGCATGGACTTCGTTTGCTTTGAATATGATGCAATTAAACAGCAACGACTCCATCGAGCAGGTTCACGAACTGCTTCTTTTTCCGATCTTGGCACATCAAGCTATTCATTCAAGAATCAATTCTCTGAGCCAACTTTTTTTTGCACATTTGTATCCCCCCGGAGCCTCGGCGTTTGCATTGTCGAGACACGTCGGCGCCCATAGTAACACATCTTTATGTCGATGAATTGACTGTATACTTGTTTCCTCCATTGAATTCCAATCATTTAGTCCGCGTTCTTTTCATGTTTTTTAAACTACTTTAAAGCAGTAAATTCCAAAAATTTGAAGCAGCTAAGTGTGCTTTTGCATATCCGGTTCTAATTCATTTTGCAGTTGCAGTCATCGGGGACCTTTTTCTCTTTAAGCTACACTTGTATCGTTGCTGGAGGACTGCAACTTCTTGTATGCCATTATCTGCCCAAGGACTGCATAAAAAAGAATGCTGTTACAACTTTTGCTGACAGCGAATAAATTGCTGTTGTGATTGAGTTGAATTGGACTGGGCACCACAGTAAAAACAATGACAACAAAGCTATATGTTTCGTAGAACACTTAAGGCACTTATGCAGGCACGGTTAGATTCAAATTGGACCCAATCTGCGAGTCACTTATAAGAGAAATGGGAGGTGAAATGATATTCAATGATTAGGAGTCTCAGTCCAACCGATTTCGCAAACAAAAGACGCCGTTCGTGGTGAGAAGGAGGGGGTAGGAGCAGACTCATGCGTCAATTTCTCACACAACTTTAACTATTGGCAGTAGCCAACTGCTGTTGCAAAACAGAATGTTTTTCACAAGGCCGCTAGTTTGTTTCTCTTAGCACTTGGAAGCTGGGAGGTAGAAGAAGACGGCGACAAGACTGTTTTGCTGTAAATTCCTGCTCATGAGTACCTCTACAACTCTGACACTTACTCTCATCTATGTGAGCACATGTCTGATGCTTCATAATTAGTAATTGCTATGGCATTAATGACAACAGATCAATGAAATCTCCCTCCGTGCAGTCTGACATATGAGGGCTCATATTTTAAGTTAGCCATCTCTCATATATGTCACAAGACTGGAATCGAAAAGGAATGAGGGCCTCGTAATTTTATTCAACAGACGCGATCATGACAACGAATGAAAGCCACGTCTTCAACCATCGGCACTGCTTTATGTGCTGTATGAAAGCATGCAGTGATAATGTAGCCGCAAAAAAAGGGTACATGATGAAAGTGAAATTGCGAAGAAATAGAGAAATGGCAAACCTATCCTCACAAGCTAACGCTCTTGTGTCTAAGCATTGCCATGGCGTACAGTGACACATTCAATGAGCGGGAAGTTAAAACAGGGTTGAATGCGCACCCGTGCAACTAAGCGGTAATCCTCAACAACACTTGTGTGCATTTAAATGCTCTCCAATTTGGCCTCAATGAATCAGTTGGTCGATTGGGTGGAATTAAAGTCGCATAAGCGAGTAAAAGACCTCCAATGTTAAGTCATATTGTTCACAATGTTTATGCCACAAACGCATGGTAGCAAGTGCTGTGCTTGCAGTAAGTCTTTTTGTGTTTTATACTCGCACTTTTTCAATGCAGTCTTGTAGAAACCTGCAACTGTTCATCTTCACTCTCTGGTCGGCGCATTCGGCCCAGGCAAGCTCAAGCGTTAACATGACTGCCCTTTTAAATATTGTGAGTTACTTACATTTAAAACATTATTTGTAGGCATTTGACTTGCGTTTGGTGTTTTAGAAAGTAGAGCCATCAGCAACAAGTGAATTAAAATTATTGTTGAAATGACTGGTACAACACAAGGCCTGGGCATAGTACTTGCAAAGAGCTGAACAATCCAGCCACGCAAAGTACTTACATGCCGACCTGCATGCCTCTATGGTCATTCTAATCCACTCAAGCATACTAGCGTGGGTAAAGGCACTTGCACAGCAAGGTGCCGCTTTCATCTAGCGCATGCCGAGGCAGCTAGAAGGGCAAATTATCTCTTTTCCTGCAGTACTAGGACGATTTCAAACAGGGTGTGAGGAATGCATAAGAAAAAACGACCCTAACTGATATGAAAAAGTAGGGATATTATAAACGGGAACAGAGCTAAATTGTTGTACGGAATTTCGGCTCACGTACACATGGGCATGAGTACTCAGAGCGCTTGCTTTGAGTCTCAAATAATTAAACCATCGACTTCGGGTGTGATAAATGTTTCCTTATTCCAGACACCATGTGCCATAGGATAACGGGGGTCTTCTTAAACGACTTTGACTTGTGTTTAGTATGGTCAAGTTAAAGCATAGCGTTAACTTATTATTGTTTAGCAGTTGCCAGGATAGAAGTTTCGGGATATTTGGGGGGTCCAAAGATGTTTGTGCATGATTATCATGGAGTGTGTGCATATGAGTATAGGAAGAAGGGAGTAGGAATGGAGGATTTGGTTAAATTAGACTATAAATAGCGTACTCCATCACCCCGTCGCACCACCTGCAGGATCGTCTGCACTGTCCAGTACTGGAAACTACAGCGAATGGTTAGTCATAGTCGTGAGACAAGTTAACATCTCTTGCATTGGGTACACATACTCGGATTGGTTATGGAGTTTAATATTTCGGCCCCACTTCACCGTCGTCATTATAACTCACTTGATACAGTCATTAGACAAACGTAGTGGACAGTCGTAGGATTGAGAACGCACCTCCACCACTTTAATTGAGCCCATTACTGAACTTCGAATTAGGCCTGTGCTTCTGCGCGCAATACTAAGCACGGACATGCGCACACCTAATGATACAACGTAATCGCGCAAGTTAACTTTATTGAGGGGCAAGACCCATCAATTGCTACTGATTCGTGAGCACTCGTAGTTACCGTTGCCTTATTGCCCCCGGGATGTACTAACAGCTAATAGTTTGGTTGTCACCTGATTTCACTTACGTCGAAGCAGAAGCTAAGGTGTAGCGCTCTAGACGTTTTCACAATACTTTGGTTGCTGTAGGAAAGATGTACCATCGAAATGCGTCGTGATGTAAGAGATTGGTATGTGGCAGTATGACGAATGGTTTGAAACACCGCGCTAGTAGGCCATCGAGAATGCTATTGTCTGACAGACAATGCAAGGTGATAATTTCCTCACGCCTAGTTCAATGTAAGCAAGCGTCTTTTAGATTAACCACTCTTCAAATTACTTTTCTCCGTGAGTTACTGCTTATGATAAACACACAGGTGCATTCAATACTACGAAAGGCCTCAGCATGAAGACTAGTGCACTTAGACGTCTGATTAAGTCCGCAGCCATGGAGCCCCAGGAGTGCCTCATGGTCCCGCGTTGCAAATGCTCCCTCATGTTGTGCCTGTTCGCATTATGCTCCAAGACCAAGTGACCCTTTCTAACCTTGTCTCGTTTGCTTCTAAACACGTTCGGCAAGTCAAAATGACGCCTCATTCAGCCGTCATGTGCAATCCAGCCTAATCTGACACGGAGACAAGACTACTTTCACTCAACCACACAATTTATCCACTGCCTTTGCACCATTCTGGATGAAGCATTCACAGTGTGGGCGACTCATCAACCGCATCAGCTGTCTGAGGCTGGGCCCTTTCATAATTTACACCCCATTCTATTTCCTCAACGACGTCCAAAAAATTATTGGGATCTATGCATAAACAGAAAGTAGTCAAGTCAAGAGAGCAGGTTGTTCTCTTGTTGCTTGGTCAACAAATGCGTGATAAACCTTTGCATCACGCACGTGAGTGCGTGAAACATGGAGGTGAGCTGTCCCTTGCCTATCTCTCACATTGGAATCGCTACCGCACGGTCGGTTCTTTCCTATCACTAGCTGATATTTGTCAACCAGCCATACCCCACTGGTCGGCAGGTCGGAGTGAATGATGATCGCGGTAGTCAGGCCAGTGCCGAATGGTGACAAATTGGAGGCAACACACATTCCCACTTTATTCTTTATCACCCTTACTGCATAGTGACTAAGCTGGAGTCAGATAGTGCGTAATAGGTCGGCACTTACATTCATTTTGCCATCCCTTAAGATGCCACCTTGAGCACTCTCCATTGACAGGTTGAAGCATTTTTGTGACGAAATGCGGTTTTACCAATGGTAATGACAGCGTCTCTGCCACAGTGCGGTTCTATGAAGGACGCATGCAACTGGTTTAAACGTCCACAGTATCGGATATTAATGCAAATTAACACACATCTGCGTTGCCTACATTGAAGTGTTTGATTTGAGAAAGAACGTTGCCAATTTGGATTAAATCGGGCTAGAAATATCAAGGTGCGTTAGTGTTCACCCATTTTCTAAAGCGATGCAAAGGCACACACTTTACAATCTGTATTACTTTAGCCAGCATCCTAATGGTATATGTACATACCCGTCCGTGATTATAGTCGCCGCGTCACACGTTGCATCATTAACACCTTCTTCACATCGAATCACTTATGATTTCAAAAAGCACTTTAATATTTTAATGTATGATGCCTCAAAAACCACACTTTGATATCTGACAGGTTTTCCATTGTTATAAATAAATCAAAATAATATCATTATAAACTACAAGAATGTGTTGCTTGAAGTTGTACACATTCGTCCGAACAGAACCAAGTAGCACCAGAGAATCTTAGCTGGTCGTTGAGCTTTGCTGATTGGCTGGATGAGAGAAGTGGTTAGAACTGGATGTTGATTGCTTACCACATAAAAGAGGCTTCAGTTTGATAGTTTACATCAGATTTCGCAAGGTAATGTCTTAGGTTGGTTTGATTAACTCTGCGTCCGTTGCATGACTTTGCTAAATCCCATTTGCAAACATATTCTCCTCAAAAGTTGCTGAAATTCACCACTGAATATTCTGTCTTAAAGAGAATCAACAGATGAGCGACTAGATCAAGTTCGTCCCATTCAAGGACTTAGTATCCACCAGAGCGCAAAGGATATGAAATGGCTGAACATATGCCTCTGCAAGGTGCTATTCTCTACAAAAGTGGAAGGATACCCTCATTACTATGGTCGTGCAAAACAGTATTACAATAAAGTGGAGGATTTCTTTAGTGGCCTTGGGTTAAAAGTGTTTCCTGCTGGTGCGCAAGCTCCGATTAGCTGCCTGATCACCACACCACGTCGCCGCACAAGACTTTCGCCATACGAGATGAAATGTTACAAATGCAATTTGCCAATGCTGCATTCTGCTTCATCCACTCGTCCCTGTTTGGATGTATCCACGGACGTTTCCGACTTTTCAGACCAATAGAGTCCATTCTTGAGATAAGCAGGTGGCACCATACTGGACACGTGTGAATGGTCCAAAGAAGGTAGAGAAGGAAGAGAAAAGATGCAGCTGAGCGACTACGACTGTGCCATTTTATATTTTGATTATCTTGATTTCGAACATTGGGATTGTGTACACCTGAATGCCGTAGCCGATGTCCTCACGTCAAAGCAAGCGCTAGTTGTGACAGGCTCGATGTGGCAAACCTCAGATCTCCATCCAAACTTGGACTGCATGCAGAAGATATTCGAGGCCTTAGATGGTTTTGACTTCCTCCCTTTTTCGAATTTACCTGATCGTTGTTGCATTTAGTGCGACCGGTGGCAAAACAATTGGAAGATTATTTTTGTGGATATGGTACAGGGAGCCTGTCTCCATGTCACATGAAGAAGGTGTAGATCTTTACGCGCTTTATTATGTTTATGATTACCCAATTTATGGCGACATTTGACTGAGTGTTCAAAAGCTTTCAAGCTAAACATTATACATTTGCATTTACATTTTACAGCCAGACAAGCAGACATGTTGGTTTTGTGGTCCTACTGGAAAGAAATAAGTAGAAGAGGTCGATGGGGAGTCGAAAACCACCAAATTGATTTGACTGCAAAACAGATTATAAAGGCAGTTCACCATTGCGTTCGTTTGTCATTTTACGATCCACATCGTCCTTACAAATTTTATAAGGATGAGGCACATATTTTAAACGCAAACAAGGCGGATTAGGTGCCAGTAAGTTATTTCATTTTAACATAGGGTGGAACTATTGTGTCAAAAATGGCCTGTTTAATTTCTTGCCAGAGTTCCTCCAAGGATGGTCAACGTTCTAGTTGCGCTGCCCAGCACGATTTAATAGTACAGTAAATTTTCGCCTCACAGGCGTAGCCGTGGTTGTGCGCTGAGGGAAGGCATCCATCCTTGCAAAGGCATTTATGCACTTCATTAAGTCTACGATCTAAAGCGATTTGGGTCTGACAACTTCAAATGAATGCTACAAGAAAATTGATTTAATGAGCAAACGCAAGTCAAAATTTCTGTTATTTTCAAACACCTCAAAATTTTTCAAATGAACCAACCCCTGTACGACGTATCCATATGCTAGAAGCTCAAACGTGAGGGCCCAAAAGACAGTATATCAACTTTAGAAATTCAGCTGGTAGCTGTCCGTCCTTGCCTTTGATGCCGGCCAACGAAAGAAGAAGCACCTGGGAGGTGATGAAGATGGCAGAGGAGTGCAATTCAATCCCCATTCGAACGACCAGTGTAGGACGAATGTTTGTCTATGCCATAACCAGAACGGGATCGCTGGAATTGTTTGCAGCTAAACTTATAAAGTTTGGCAAGAATATGGCATCTTACCGCGGTAACTTGCCAAACCCACCACCCGGTAGCCTGGATTCCGCCTAACGTTGACAGTAGATCAAACCAGACTTCGTTGCATTCTTTTTGTTTTTGATTCCCTTTCACTTTCCTATCAAGATCCATCAACAATGAGGTGAGTCCGGTTAAGGCACGTTCGCAGATGGAAGTAAAAAGAGGCATCTTTAGTGTATTTCATTCCAGTATATTCTGTCGGGTCTCATACCCAGATTAAGGGTAGCAGTTAAAATGATTTTAATAGCTCAAGCGTTAAAGCCGTTTTTGAGGAAAAAATGACTGTAAAAGACGCTCGCACTAAATTATTGCACGTTTTTTGGCCTCTGCTTTGATATACTCAGATTGCATGCAAATTGCCATCGAGACAGGCATCTGCTAGTAGGCTGTAAGTAGTTGAAAGTAAGGGAAAGAAGACGTAAAATAAGAGAAGGGATTGCGAAATAAGAAATAGAAGGTGGCACAACGAATAGGGGCGAAAAAGGAGGAATGATAAAGAGAGGGATGGAAGGAAGAGTCTCTACAAATCTTAGTAAGAAGCCAGGTGTCATCTCGCTCTCGTGACTGCTTGATCAGTCACCCGCACATTTCCTGACCAAAAAGTGGAACATGTGAGTCTAAGTCTAGCTACCCCGCTTAACTACACGGTTTCTAACTCCTTACTATTCCGATATCGATCAATTTATAACATTAGCTATTGGTGCTATATTGAGACTGAAGTTAATAATCCGATTCCTTCCATAGAGCAGTTGTGCAACAGTTACCCATTCGGCATCCACCCAAATGCATGCTACCTTATCCGCAAGAAGAATCAAACTGTCTGGATGAAAGACCGATTGCAGGAATGGCAAACGCCGACGATTTTTGCACTATTAGTGAGGAATAAATGAATGTAGCAAGGTCTAATGTAGCGCATTGATCGAAAGTTGCGTCACGCATTTGTGACGTAGTTCAGTAATGCATTATTCACAACATAGAACCGTCGTTGTTTTCTTGGTAAATATAAGATTTGTGCGGCCAAACTGACTTACGTAGGGCATTATCTTCTTAATGCCAATCAATGAATACATGAGAGTTGCTGGTCAGTTGGGCGGTTAGCTGTTCATGTTGGGTGTTCGGCTGGGCAGTCATTTAACAATCTCACCGACAGCTAATTTAATCCTGACTAGCTAGCCATTAAATGTGACTGCGACTGTGACGGTTGATAAATCAGGAATTGTCAACATGCGTCATACCTAACTGGTGATTTAACTTAGGGAATATGATGGAGCATGGCTTCATTCTCCGACTCTTGTTTTCCATATATTTGTACAGTGATCAGTTTCATTAGATTTTGCGCTACTGTACAGTCACAACCACAAGTCGTATTGCCTTTTACATTAATTAAGGCAAATAAGCACCTAAATTTGGTTCGAGAATCAAATAGCAAATTCTACGCGTGCTTTGGCCAAGTGAGTTGTGAGCCTCGACTTGCTATCGTTCGCACTCGCCGCGGGTAGTATGGCACTTCACTGCTACAAACGCCATGAGTGCTATAGCAGATAGCACCTATAAGTTCATTAATGCCACATCCAACCTGCGACTCTAGCATCTTCGTGAAGATGCGCGCCTCTGTCAACAAAACACTGACATTCGTTCGCGTTCAAAGCCTTAGCCAAATACCAGCGATAGCTCTGCTCTACTTCTTAGACAACATTATGTGTTTGTATTGATACAGTCGCCGAACAGGGCAACATAGTAAATTAGCTGCATAGCAACACGATCAATGCCAACCTACCGTTGGTATCAATCGCTATGGAAGGCAGGATAACGGAGGACTGATTTTAACGCAGACAAAATCCTGCTGATAACGAGGACAATGACTTTGTGAGTGATAAGAGGTCAACGACTTCTTACCACTTTTCACATTGTCTACTTATGCGCTTCACATCCTCTTACGGTGTGCAAGCATTGACGAATAATTTTTAAAGATGAGCGAAGGTCTAGTATCTTCTGAGGCTTAGACGAACCATATGACGCAAAGTGTAGGGCATTAAGCAGATTGATGGAAACCAAACTATAACTCAATTTCATCTTAAGCATTGAAGCTAATTTTTGCTTGTAGAAGGATTTGTCATTGGGCATAATGCTGTTCAGTTCCCTCATTTATTCTCTTCAAAGAGCTGAAATCCTTTTTCTTGGCTTTAGCATCAGGCAGTCATTCGGAAGTTTGAAAAGAAAATTGGATGCAAATGCAAAACAGAAGTGAAGATAGCCAACGCTAGAGTTTTGCATTTAAGTTGCGTTCTGTTGGAAAATGGGTGAAAATTCTACTGATCGAACACAAATTGTCGATGGGATTGATGCAGCATTGCCATTAACCTCTTCCTATTAAAGGTGAAGCGGAAACAACTTGGGAGGCAGTGCGAACAATTTGTGGTTGTAAAAAGCAGTGCCTTCCTATTTGTAAGCGAAACGTGCTTGCTGTAACACTAGATGAATAGTAAAAGAGCTGAAAGCCTTAGTTATGCGTGAGGAGTAGCTGGGATGGTACAAAAGAAGGGAAGCGAGAGAATATGCGGTTGGTAGGAAACAATGGGATTTGAATGGTAAATAGCAAGAAAGTGTGCGTCATTGACTACGATGCATACAGGGCCGTGGGTTTGGCAGTCTACCAAGATTATGCTGTGCCGTTCTAGGTTAGTACGTAAGTACGCTCGGGTAAACTGCAGCAGAAGCTGAAAGCTCGGGGTCGCTGGCACACTGTCATATTTCGATCATCTGCACTTTACTTCAGTCCCTTCTGCCACTCCTCGTTATGTTGCACTCCTCATTACATACTTCCACCATTCCATACAGTCAATTCCTATCCCATCATATCCTTCTTCTTCGCAATGTATTTGATTGCAGATTATTGCTCGTATGTATTACTATATTGAATAAGGTAATAATAGCATTACTATGATCCATTGGGTGCACATAGACAAAGCATTGATGACAACTGTAGTCTTAAAGCATCTGGTATGCGTACACATCTGCTATTTGTCGACTACTATAACTGACTAAAAGTATCCTCATGATTATGCATAGAGATTGCTGCATAAACGTGCACGGGTTGGGTGCGTCCATTTCTCGACATCTGCTATCGTGCAAATTTCAAACGTGTATAGGTGCCATTTGGGAAGCTGCACGAGAAGTGAATCGGTACGAATAAGGTGCGTGAGATTGTTACACTGTTATCCCTTTTACGGTGCCATTGGAAGTGCATGAATGACAAAGGCTTGATTTCTAAGACTTGCATTTCCTCCTTCAGCAATTACATCTACTTGGCAAGCCGTTGAGCAGCTTTAACCGAATGCGGCACACAACAGTGTGCCTCAGTTGCCTTTTTTAAACTAGCATGGTAAGGAATTAGATGATAGCCTCTGCTGGTTAATTACACAACTACAGAGGTGCGAAATACTTCGGCATCGACTGCCTTTGATGCAAAAACCATAATAAATGAATTTGTATAACCCTTCATTTTCCACATACTGAAGATTTACACATCTCTGCTTTTCGCACGACTCATGTGCTCCCTGGCAGCTTGTTCGTAGATCTCAATGGCGAAGTTATTCTCCAACATTCGGCTTTTTGGTCACACAAATTCTTCCTAATTGTTATATTTGATAGATTGATAAAAAGATTGATTTGTTGAAATTGGCATCTACCCAATTTTCCTTTTAGTTAATCAAAAATATTGCCTAGAAATTGCTAGAGACACGGTAGTGGCGAGCAGATTAGTACATATATGACACGAATCTGTTCGTCCTTGGTGGACAGGGCAGCAGTGGTCAAATTAACCTCGTCTGTTTCTAAGTCAACTTCCGTTGAGCAGAATGTGCTCTACATAGACAAGAAGTTAGCTTAGGTCAAATCCCACTTCCGGTCTTTCCTACCAAACTGCAAATTCGCACCATGAAATGATTTGGCTGTTTGAATCTAAGACATCTTCTCCTTACGCTTACTTCGGAGATGTTCAGCAAAGAGCGGTAGGAAAACAGAGACTCGTAATTTTGGTGATTAATGTTTCAGAGGCATTGTAACCACAATAGCATTAGGTCGCAGTTTCAGATCGAAGTGTCGTTCTGTTCTACGACAAAGGCGCATGGCTTTGCAGAATCGCTGGCCGAAGTAACAAAGCAATCTCTTTCAATTTTGTGATGACCAGACATTCATCGCTTCTTCTGCTGCCGCTGCTGTGAAGGAAGGCGTAACCAAAGCCGACTGTAACATATTAGACTCAAACGCATGACAGTAAGACGAAATGTGGCTATGTGTGTGATCGGATGTAATTCTATGCAACAATGTAATCGACACACTTATGCCACAACAATAGGGCAGCCGAATTATATGAAGCAACGCAGCTACAGCGGTTGAATGAGTACCGAGAAGGATAACTCAATAAACCGCGCCCATATAACCCTGATTAGCTCGACAATCATGTACACAAGTTTTGTGTAAGATTATCTGCTAAAAACTATTTTTGTCGATTGCTCGAAAATGCGGAATAGCTTTCCAAGTGAATGTAATTGCTTCAAGATTAAAGGTAATTCATAGAAATGAAGCATTTGTCCGACATGCGTGTGCGCAGTGCAGCCAAAGATAAGGTAACATTGGAACAATTTTATGCATCATTTCTTGGTCTAGTTTATTCCTCGAATAGGCTCACAAATGGCTCGCACGTTAAAAATTACATGACAGCAAATAAGTTGTAGGGTATTCTCTGTTGCATCTTAGAGGTCTAGAAATGGATGCACCCAACTTGTGCATCATCATGCAGGATACTTCCTGTTAGGCACCATAGCCGATCGATGGAAGAAGCGTGCTTTTACTGAATGCTTTGAGACTACGGCTGCATGCAGGTTTAGGCTGTTTGCATTCAATAAACCTCAATAAGTAGTCATCTCTAGGGTGTTGTGATGAGAAATGTCCAATTGCACGCCAAATTGATGGTCAGAATGCGCAATTGGTCTCGGTGTTGTGACTGGTTTCATCCACAACCGATTGCATGCACATCTGATTGCTAGATATGAACAAATTAAACTCTTGAACTTCCTTATGATTGCTGCTATTTATTTGACAATCGTAACACTTTTCCTCCACATTACCAGGGACCAATTTTCTGTTGCGCTTTCAAAGGAGGGTCAGTTTAAATAGCTAAATGCAAATGGATTCACGAATTGGATACGGTAAAGTGATCATACGTCTAACTACTGAAATTGGATTGCAATTGCAATAAACCTAAAAGAAAGTTCAATTCGTAGATATTACACTGTGAGGCTATTAAATGACGAGAATCGAACAGACGCATTTTTGCTGGGATTGAATTCGTGATATAGGCCTTTCAGCAAACTAGTATCAAAAAAGAAGAAGAAGGAGATGGCTGCGGTGAAGACAAATGCGAAAGAAAATAAGCCAATCAAATTACTCCATTCAAACTTCTGCTTGCATCAAACCAACAAATCTGGCTTCTTTTGACTCCACAGGCCTTTTTAACTCATTATCCATCCACTGTATTAATTGACTCAATTAGATGGAATAGCGTTACGTCTAAATTACGGGTTCAAAGCAACTGAGTAAAGGCACTTTGTTAAGGCGTGTTTCTCGTTTTGTATGTGCTCAATTTACAGCGTCTTATGGTATTTGTTTACTTGCCAGGTTGGTCAGAGAATGGGAGCTGTAAAAGCACTAATCCGGTCACGTCAACCCTATTTCAGTCAGAGGTATTTACTTACAGTGCTTGAGTGTGCCTGCGTTTACAGAGGTTGTCAGCACGCTCAGACCATACAGAGGAAGACAGCATCCCTCCGAAAGGCATGGTAGCCATTTATCAGGGGAACTTCAGAAAAAATTTGCACGGTACTTATTGATCACTATAACCCAACTACCATGATTGCCCACAAATGTCTTGTTCCTGCGCACACACTCACACACACGTGCGCTCATGAGTACGAGAAATTTGGGTTTTGGAATTAAGCGAAAAAGGCTACAACCGTTAGGGAACTTCATGACCGTAAGTGGATGCAAGTATAAAGCAGCTGCATTTTGGAAGTCTATTTCTCATAATATGATTAAAATCCAAGCAAAAGGTGTAGGCAAAGTCACTGATTATGGAATCATATGCAAATATGAAATGTGGTGCACTCCGACGCGACTCTACGCACATGGAATGCATGGCGTTGCGTAAATGCGGAAAGAAGAAAGCGGATGTTTAGGAGATAGTAAGGTAAAGCATAGAAAGGTAGGGGCAATATAAATATGAGAAATGGAGCTTGTATTTACAAATAAGTTGATATGACCACATCATATATTAGATGATTGAGGGGATTGAATCTCCAATGCGGGACAGCTTTCACGATACGGGCACATTAGCAAGTAACACTAACGCATTAGTTACTGTACTCCGACATTATCACAAATGCTATGAAAAATTTACCCTTTCCTTTTAGCCAGTGTATCTTTCGCCACATCCCAATGGTCCAATATGATTTGGAAGCAAAAGTTAGACTCGTAAGCCTTAGTATATTCTCCGTTTTGAAGGGTTGCCTTAGTATCACCACTAATAGCCTGCTTTTAGTTAGCTGCTTGCGGAGTAGCGGAAGAAAAAAGGAAGAGATTGCGGAATGAGGGCAAACAAACAGAAATTCGACATACGCCGCTATGTAGAGCGAAGTACTAAAACGGCGCACGGGCAGCATATGAAAGATTGCCAATCTGCTAGGGAATGAGGCAATTTTGAGATAAAGCAGAGGGTAATCAAAGGAAGTTTCATTTGATTTACTTCGTCACGGCTCACATTATCAGCAATTAAAGCATGATGCTTAATAAAACTCGAAATTTTGTATTAATTTGGGTGGTGTGAACGTCTCGAAGTGCTCCTCTGCGTCTGTTGAAAGCGAAGCTTCCTACTACACAGGCGATATGGGCTTCTACAACAGCTGACAATGACTAAAAGCCAAAAACACATTGTTTTGTGGGTATTATCAAGGCAAGTGTGGAGGCAAAAGAAGTGCTAAATGCGTAGTCGATGAGGAATGCTGTGATTTGAAATGTGGAAAGGGAAAAAAGTGAATGAAGGCTAGTGACGTCTCTGGTCTAGGTAGTGCATGCACCAGTGACCTAGTCCGCTTTCAAAATCAGCGCAAAAAAGTGGATTGGACCCGCCTTACGACAATGTTGCAGCTGACTGATCAAAATCTTACTGTATTGCTGATTGCCTCTCTCAGATCCGAATTCTTTTTAAGCCAGTAGCACTAATAATTGGTCTGTAACGTTTGGTCTGATTTTACTTACAGAAAATGTTTCGTATTTATACGGCAGTGACGTTTTCCCTTGCCCCGTTTAGATCGAGTAGAGCTTTTAGCGATGCAGTGGTTGGATTAGTCACTTTTGCTATAGATGATGTGCCCACCTCGACGTATATTAAACACCATTAGACCTGTACCACGGTACAGTAAGGCAAGGAGGCAGTGGATGATGAAGCAGAATAGCGCGGGCATGATTGACAACGGATTGGCATTTTAGGCACTGCAGCACAAAAATGCGACCAAAACTGCCCTTACAATACGGGCCTTATTTGGGAACCAATTACTTTATTTATGACATATTTGGAACTAATAAAATATTCATAGCACCATCAAAGGCAATTCAGACGACACAAGTGTGGCCAGTTTCCTATCAACTTGCAGCACTCCATTAGACACAACCAGCGAGGGAAGTGTGTGGAACTAAACACGTCAATTGGTGGATTTCAGCACAATTTTACTATTTTAAGACTGAGGTCATGTTTTTCATTGTCAAAAAATACCTGATTTTGAACTGCATGCTGTGCAAAAACTCCCCAAATATTTCTGACAACAATTATAATGATGTTTCGGATACAACTAGAAGACCCAATAAATTTGATGAGGTGGAAGACATTTGATTCCAGACATAATTCTTAAAATTATACTCGACAAGTGTTGAAAAGCTGAAGCTCGTAGTGAGTTGTGTGGAGCAGCCAAGATATTACAGAAGAAAAGATAATTAGTAGGATGTGCAAGTAAATAGGAAAGTTGAGAATTGAGTGATTATTAAAATGATAGAAGCACATATCAGCAATAGCACTGCGTGGATGTCCGTGGGTTTGGCACCTACCGAGGTTGTGCTACTCCGGACTGGGTTACTACACACATCAGTGACGAAAATGGAATTTTCGTGATCACTGGCCCTCTTCGCTCCAGTCCAATTAGCTGCACCATGCTTTAGTCTTCTCTGCTACTCTTCATTCTTCTGTACTCTTCTATACACACATTTGTGCTGTTTCGCATGTCAGTTTCTATCCTATCATGCTATCCTTCCGCAGTGTACTTGATTGTGGATCATTTCAGTACATACCACGATACTGAATAAGGTAATGCTAAAGCAAGGAGCAGTGACACCAGTGGTGCAAACGAATGCTCTATGTGCGATCGGTGATCACATCAGAAAATAAGTGTAAGCGCCTAGAAGTGTGTTTCGTGGAGTGTACCTATTTAGTTTGCATTTACAAATGCTTTTTGCAATCTTCTGGAAGAAAAAAAAATAATTTTTTGTGACAAAAGGGAGTGAAACAAACAAAAGTGAAAGTCAGCCTGCTATGATTTGCCACCATGTGGAATAATATGGAATCCGATAATATTGTCTGTTTACTACATTCTGCGAGTGTGAAATTTCGTAAATTGTCTACGTGCATACATCAGAGCACTCTGATTCCCACTTTCACGGTCTCTCTTCAGTTACTCCGCTTAAGAGCCCATGAGTGGTCCAGCCTATGACAGTAAGACTCTCCACCATCAGACGATTACAAGCGCATCCCCTTGCCTAAAAGCATTGCATTCCTATAAGACTGCGTTGCCACAATCACGTGACACCCACATCGAAACAATGTCGCTTAGTGGGAAGCTAGGGAGTTCAATTCAACTGCAAAATCAAAATGTTTCACTAAACAAAAATTAAGTGGCTTATACTTGCCTACTTTTCAAAGAGTGTCGGCTAGAGTGATCAACAAGGCCTAGTACAGGGTCAAAGATTGCTCATGTCTACAAGAGAAGTAACTATTGCTCTGATGTTGATTCACCAGCCTCAAAAGGTCACATCAGCTATCAGTGGCAACTAGCGAGACATGGCAAATCTAGCTGTCCTTGGGACAAACAAAACCTGAGTTGACAATTTACCATTGCTAACCAGTCGCATAACACTTCGTTCTTCCTCACAATTCGTCCATGGTAGAGATGCTAACCTACACGGATATTGCGTCAAGTGCCGATTGAATGGCTGTCAAAATTGCAGCAATTACTCAAACAAGTGGCTGTCAACGTGATGCTGATTGCTGCATGAGTTGAAAGCACAGAAAGAGGAAGAGTCCGAGATAGAAGCCAAACTATTCGAAAACCGACTAAGCGTCAGTTCGTACTTCTCTTCCATAATCTTATCAGACGAATGTCAGACGCTTAAATGCGCCGCTAAATAAATGGAATTTCCTCTCAACTGATTAATAATACTAAAATGTCGCGGTAGCCATGAAGTCATTGGACTGTGTTAAACTACCACCTATGAAATAAAATCCCATTAAACGAAGGATGGTTGCGCCTTAAAATCACGTCATGTTATGTGAATGACCATTTGTCCAAAGAATTGATGCAATTTCCCCACTGGTCGCTTAGGCTGCCATTGATTCGTTGAAACTCACCTCATTTTGACTAGCCAAATGCAGCTGGTTTTCGCCGAAGCAGAGAAGCTTCGCACCTGTGCTCACCGGCTACACCATGCAGATCGGTCTCTTGTAGGCTTGTGTCTGTTCTACAGGGAATCCTCAACCGTTAGTTTTGTTGGCAGCGCTTTGAATTCCAGGCAGGCATGGGTAAATGAAGTTGAAGTATATTGCATCTTGTAGGTATGAATCGCATGGGTAACATGTCGATCAGTGTTGGCGACATAACGAGCGACAAGATTGTGAAGACCAATTCATGGTGCAAGCACTTCTGTTGGCAAATAACGTAAAAGAGTAAGTAAGTAAGTGAGCAAGTACATGTGTTGCGATTTGCTATTATAGACGTGTGTAAGCAGAGCGTTTTAAAATGAATATTTGTCCTTCCGCCATAAAATTGAGAACATTTACGGGCATTCCAGGGAGAAGCAGCTGCCTCTTCTTCTTCTTCTGCCTCCAATATCGTAGTAACGGCCATTAAGTGGGAATTTGACTCCAAAATAATAGCAATATTTTGTATCCATTGTAGACACTGCGGATTTATCTGAACGATACGGCGAACATTGAAGACCATTTACTTAGCCTGTTTTCGAATTCACAGCAAAAGTTGAATTGGACTCGCCTTATCCCAATAGTGTGGTTGACCAAACAAAATCTTACAACCTTTGACTGAATTGCTGGTTGCCTCTCTCACAGCCAAAATCTTTCTTAACTTAGTTGCACCAATATTTGGTAGATAACATTTGGCATTATCTTTGTTTCCAAAAAAAAGTTTGCTTTGACGCGCCAATGACGTGTGGACCTCCTAGCAGAGCAGTGATCAGATTGATCACTTTTTATCTGCAAGTAGTGCGTCCACTTTGACGCAAATTTAACATTGTTAGACCTGCATCATTCTTCTCCAGACGGGTTGCTATACAACTCAGCAGGGCACAGAGATAGCGGACAATGAAGCGGAAGAGCGTGAGCAATGCCTTTTCCAAATTGGCATTTCAGACACTGCAGCAAAATATTAGACCAAAAACTGCTCGTACGATGCGAGCCTTACTAAAGAACTACTTACTTCATTTATGACACATTTGTAAATAAGGAAAGTGTTCATAGCAGTATCAAAGGTAATTCAGGCAATACTTGTTTGCTCGATTTCCCAACAAAGTGAAGTGCTGTATTGACTACCATCAGCAAATGGAGAACACTAGCACAAATGTGCATTTTCTAATCTTATTCCCCTATACATTATTTTCTGATTTTTGCTGTCCACTTACATAGTAATTTAAACACTTCGATGTGGATCTTCAAAACGTTATCGAGTTATTTTAGGCTACGTATTTATGACAGCAGATGTTTTAGTAATCGGCATAGTACAATGTGCGTCTGGGGATTAGAAGCTCTACTGCAGACGAAACTTCGCATCTCAGTAGATATCAGCATAACACATTTACAAGCGGCACTAATTGAGAGATTATTGTGCTCTCGGTAGACATAACATCACAAAACGGATAGACAATTGCTTATTTCGTTTACAGCTACTGAGAAATCCGTCCGTGGTTGCATTAACTGCGCATCCATGCCTAACTGACGATTAGGTTTTGCTCAGTCACTTCTCTCTCGGTTCCCATTTTATATTCTTTTTATGCTCTCGTAGCCGCTCTCTTTAATCCTTCGCCTATTGATCCATAGCTTCATTCTTCCCTTCAGCCACTTCCGGATGTACTCATCCACCCTGGTGTGTGCATGTCTACAAATCCAACTGCATAGTATTTTAAGCAATGTCTTTACCGCACTTTTATTCCTATTTTTCTCATCTTTTAGACACCGCTTGTTGCACTTGTCCATGCACCTTCGAATGCAATCTACGGGGCCGCATTTTTCACTGCATCAACAGAGATGCGCTTATTAGTATTTGGGTGGCACTGCTGGCCCCGCTCTGACCACAATATCTACTACTGTCTCCAAAGTCACTGCTTCTTCCTTTAGCACCACGCATTTTGAAACAGTAACTTGCATCTTATTCTAGACAATAGCTTTGCTTGCACACAAATGAGGAGGGATGTCAGGTGGCAGCATCATTGAGGCACATAAAATGGCCTCAATGAGTGAGTCAAGATAAAGTGCTTAGATTACCTGCCATACGAAGCAAGGTAGTGTAACACGGCCAAAAGGCAGTCCTAATCTTCAACTCATCAAAGGCACCTATACTCCTAAAAATCCTTTTGCTACAAAAATGCAAAAAGGCCGCATAGATGCCAAGTGAATACTAGAAATAGCACAAGCTATAAGACTAACACCCCATTTTTTCGCAATCCTGAAAACTCGTTTGCGGCAGTGATTATTGGAGGTCTTTTTGATGCTGATGGTCAAAAGGGTCTTCAAGTTGACCTCAATGGTTCACCGCTATGTATTTGCTTCATTTTCGCCCATTGAACTACTACATGTCCCTTGGTACTATGCTTTAGATGCTCATGAGCAAATTGTAAACCACCTACCCTACGTTGTGTAGAAAATATTGTACCTTCAATAGCCATTTAATGTAAGGATGAATAAGTCTTCATGCCGAATGGACTCATCTTCGTGATAACCATTCTGTCAGGAACCAGTGTAGAGGCAAATGCGATTAGCATGCTGCAATTGACTCCTTCAGGCATACTTTAGAGTAACCACTGAAATCAAAACGTGGGCCTCCTCTTGATCGGTGGATTAAATGAACAAATTATGCCCATGAAACATTTGATGCAGAGGGTCAATAAACTGCACACATTTACTTGAGCACCGCGATTTTTTAACTGCTTTTTGTGAATAAATAGCAAAGGGTTGTCATGTGAGGTAGAATAAGGAGGAAGAATGGAAGCAGAGAAATGCTTTGCGATTGTCACTACTGACTAACAAATGTAGAGCTGTTGAGGTTTTGCCTTTTTTCTGCCGATGAATAACTACTACGTTGAAAACGACGTCGCATGTTATCACTTACTTGCATTCACTTTGTCTGACAAAGTCACTTAAAGATCGCGCAAACGTGATCTACTGACGATACATACAACGCTCAAAAGACCTTTAAATAGCAGTGCATAAAATGGCTGATTCCAACGGTTCCTACAGCTAAGTAAAACAAAACTCGCCCATTATGAATAAAAGCGCTAAAGAGACTATATTTCTTTTATTTTGGTTGAAAATTAGAGGTGACCCAACAGTTGATAAGTGACTTCTGGCATTTCTCCAAAAGTAGTTGTAGTGATGCTCAGTCAAGCAGACTAGATGAGTTTAAAACTCAAATTGGGTGCGATTTGTCAATTCCATATTCCGCTGCTATGAGAACCGTCACAATTAGTAGTCATGAATTTAACGCAGATGAAAGAAAGGCACTTATAGCATGCTCGTGACACTCCTCAGCTCAAAAGTAGGCGAGTACCTAAGCATGCGCCTAGTGCTTGCAAAAACACATTCAAGACAGAAGCTCAACTGGCGTGCTCTTTAATGCCCTACCCACTTTTCACCACGTTCCACATAAAAAAGTGTGAGAAGATATTTTTAAGCGATCAATGCTCAAATATCTTAACAGCTGTTATGCAGCTAAGAATACATTTTTACCGTCATAAACCAATAAGCTGGTAATCCTCCAAGCAGCCCAAGAAAAAAACAAGGGATGGTGGAACATGAAACTGCAATCGGAGCTTTAAGAGGCTTAAGATCTAACGTCAAGATTAGTTTTAGACATTTACGAGCCTATTTGAGCTTTTGTCAATGCACATTATAAGACCAATCCCTAATAGATCCAGTACTTTAATTTGGTACTCAGTGCTTTTTAGTAGCAAGCAGTCCTTGAAAAAGGTGATGTGGCTTTAGAGATAGGGTGTCAAGTTGCATCCACTGTGACTGCTCTTGCATTGCTAAGTTTCTAACAATAATCCTTCCATTATGGCACAGGTCATGATTCCAACCCAACTACTAAGACCATCAAAACACTTCTTACGTACACACGCATACATACTCCCGTTTATTTGTTTGGAAACTTGGTAAGTCTCCATACACAACTCGTGAATATGAAATTTTAGCCTTTGGAAATGAGTGACAGAGGGAACAATTGGTAACGCACTTCATGACCGTATGTGGATAAAATTATAAAGTAACTGCACTTTGGAAGCCTACTTCTCATGAGATGAAAAACATTTAAGCAAGAGGTGTGAGTAAAATCACTGATCAAAGGGCAAACATGCAAAGATGAAATGTGGTACAATCTGATGCGATGCCACGCATATGGAATGTATGGATTCGCAAAACTGTGGGATGAAGGAGACAGATTGAAGTGAGTGGGGTGAAACATGAGAAGGTGTTAATGATTAAAATGTGAGACACCGGACTTGAAACCGCGACTGTATTAAATGACAACATCATAGAGAAGATAGTTGGAGACATTGCATAGCCAATACAGGACAGCTTCCATGACGCAATCGCATTTGCAAGTGACGCTGATGCTGTGGTCGTAGTACCTCTGGTAGGCACATCTTTACAAAGTTTGGTCAGCTTTCTCTTTCCTATTCAGCTATTGTGCCTTCAACGAACGCATTCGGCTACTTGTTTGCCCTTAGACACGTCTCGCTGACCATGTTTAAGTTGAAGGTTGAAGTCGGATTTGTGAGCAATGATTCTTTACCTATCCTACGGAGTCACCTCAGAATTGGTGATTGAAGTAAATGCTGAGTTCTTGGTTCTGTCGGCAGCCTCATCAGAAGGCAGATGAGGGCAAGTGCGATGTAGATGATTGTGTGGTCAGTCACGAAGGCCTCGGGCTGAATGTCAGCGGTCCTTGGGTGGCTCATCGTCATCAACGCTAACAAGCGTTGGCAGCGTCGAAGGAGTTCAGTAGAACATCTGCTCTTCATTTTTGATGTATAGATGAAATGAGGCAGCACGCTGCGATTTCGAGTCAGTATTTGAGATGATGCTAAGATCCCAAATTCATATTTTGGCCAAAAAAAGGAGGTCTACTAAAAATTTTTAGCCATGCAGCATGTTATGAGTTGTCCCTTCCTTTTTAAACCCTATAATTATGCGATTGATTTGACAAAGGCGCTTTTATAAGTGGGGTAGGGTATGAACCCTGGTCTGAATCAAAGAATTTTGATAAATATCCTGCCTTGGGATTTGTCTTTGACAAAGCAGGTATTACAAATGCATGCATGGTTTCGAAACACCTCAGTTTTCCATGCGATAAGTAGGAGTGGACACAAGACTCAAATCCATAGAGAAGCCAACAAGGAGGAAGTCGGTGATTACGACTACGACAACAAAGGCTGATTCAGTGTATTTTATACGATCGCATGGACAGTCGACATACATGCGCCAATACCTGTACGCTTAATTTAAAGGAATAGATTAAAACGATATGCCTAAAGGTAAACAGGGTGATGAGAATGCTCGATTCCATTTCCCACAGTCGACGCATAGTCACCGACTTCCTTCATTTCCTTGATGTCACAGGACTTCTAGACCATTATATGTGGTATAAGTCTCTGTTCTAACCAAGCATAGTCCACAATTTGACAATGCTTTTGGTGGTCAGCCACGAAAGCATCATGCTAAAGTCAAAGGTTCTTAGGTGACTCTTCGTATTCGAAACCTACAAGTGTTGGTGGCGTCGAAAGAGTTCATTCGTGGAGTTTGTTCCAGAGCCCTAATGCATAGATGGAACGAGGTGACTTACCACAGTTCAGAGTCGGTCTTTAAGATGATGATAGTTTTTGGACTGTAAAGGTACAGTGATCACCTATGTTTTAATCACTACTCCAAGCCTCGTGTTTCCTTAACTCTGCTGCCTATACCCAACACCGTACGCCCTTCTGTTCGACTGGGCTGCTTCATTGTGTAGTTAGTTTTGCAACGAGCTATGCCCTTACCGTTGTTGCTCATCCTGCTAGCACCACTCCCTGAGTCATTTTCTTCCCACCTTTACTTCCAAACCTTGAGCACATTTTTCTTAAATAAAAGCACGCATTTACTTTAACCTCGATGCTGAACTTGAAATTAAGTATGTGTCTCAGTAGTTTCTTTACGCTGGTCATCTTTATGACTAAGCGAGTTCATTTGATCCGTTGCAGAATGGTTTTTGCATGCCGCGTATACCAGTAAACTCGTTTGAGTGGCAGACTGCCTAGTGTATGGATGTGGTTAGGGGAATCCGCTGGACAAAACTATGCTTTGAGGTTAATATTTGAAGAATGTAGCATAACTGAAAGATAATTGCTCCCTTCTAAATCCGACATCCAGAGCCTCCTTGGCTTGAGCACTACGCTGGTGCAATTAAGCACTGCGTGTATTACTTGTGTAATAACCACTACCACACCTTTGCGATGTTAGTTCCGTGGAATGCATTCTGACGCGTCTGCAGTCTCTCAGTCTGTTCATTTGTAATCAGCTTAGCCTTTGCTCTACTACTATTATCTCAGAATAATATCGTGAGCTGGTGAAATCCCGGCTAGCTGAAGCTGGCACGTAATTCCTATAATTCTTCCCTTGATGAGTGATGATTAGTCTAGTTTCCTCAAGATGAGATTTTTTGCTTGAGATTAACAAAAAGAGCAATAAGTAAGTTAGAGTAAGTTAAAGCACAATAAAGGCAAGGAAAAAGTGTCTTGAGCACTCACTGACAACATCGTTGACGCTTGAGGCGATTGGTTGAATGCAACATTCGTGTGAAGCAGGTAAAAAGAAAGTACTTTACAACTTCTCCACAGCTACCTGCAGCTTCCATGTCTGCTACAATTTTCGAATTTCTCGCACTCCACTCTATTGCCGTATTCTCATCGAGGAAAAATGATGCACTAGCACACTTGCTACATGGTTTTGATGGCACTTTAATTAATCACATATTAATGCAAACTAATATGGCGCTAGAGGTAAGCAAACCCCAAGAGTGGCAGCCATTTGTAAAGTCAAACAAAATATATTCAACCTTCTCAAGCTGATCACAATAAATAGCCTAATTGCGGATATTTAATTTCGTAGTACATCCCATGCCCATCATGATGCGTTAAGGAAATTTGAAAAAATAAATATACAATCGTAAGTGAGAAGAAAATCAAGCATTGGTTTTGAAGCTAATGGAAAGATTCTACATGGTGGTTGTAGCTATTTTGGTAAAACAATGTGATTAGGGTGAATTTACCAATTAATGACTACCGAATATTCTCATCAGTGTGTATGAATGAGAAGAGCAGTTTCTGTACAAGATAGGTGCTAGCTAAGTGGTAGTTTTGTTTGAGGATGTAATTGCCAGGGCTCAGCGATCCATCTAATGTTTCCTAGGTTCTTCATCATGTCAACGCATTCTAGTCGGTGCATAGTCTGATAAACTCTGCTATACCGCATTGCATATTAGGCGTCTGATAACTCACAATTACTACTCTTTGTGAAAATGGTAGCATAAAACTGAATATTCACGTCCAGAGTTAAAAATTGCATGAACTACTCACCAAATGCGTATTGTAAGCACTAGCATATTTCACTCAACATACATAATTCCAAGTAGTGGCACATCGCCAAGTCCTTTTACATGGATAGATGCCTGGCGATTGACTACCCTTACTAGGAGAACATCTTTGGCTGTAATTTATGCCAAGAAACTGCGTAAAATGGGCCCAAGTGCAGGGGGCAGACGTGATTTCAAATATCCACCAGGGCTGCTAGAACCATTTTATTAAAGTGGTAAGACGGATCAATTGGCTAACCGAAGAAGTCGTTAGCTGATTTAAGGCTTGTAAGCTGAGTAGGCTCCTGCGGATTTATACAGTGGGGTGGTTGTGGAAAATATGCCGAATCCTGCTAAAATATCCATACCTAATAAGGGAACAAACATTGCGCTTTTTATTAGCCTTGGGAATGACCATAGATCCTTTGATACTTATAATATAACAATCAAACATGACTTGAATTGACATGCTTAATCTACTACATTGCTTTGCAAAGTTATGGCCTGTAACTTCCAGGAAAACTGTGAATGATGCGCTACGATTGGATCGGTGCAAATTATGCCGCACTTTCAACGCTACCTATTAATGCACTTTTGCCAACATACTCGCTATCAATTTTGTTTGTTTCGTCTGTTTACGAAATGCTTCACTACTAGATAATGAGAGGCTCCAGGATGGTAAAGCAACCGATCGCAAACACAGGAAGTAGTGATTAACTGAAAAAGATGGTAACCTTATACTGAAGATGGCAGCATTGACAACTAAAAAACCAAAATGCGACTTTACAGAAGCTTGTGTGAGTGAGTGATTTCTAGATGTCACGTAGTTTTGATGACACAAATGCCGGTTGGCACGCCGAATAAGCTACGCTTGCTGTTTGGTCGTTGGTTGGTTACCGATCCTCCAAGTGAGAAAGGTAATGACAAGAGGATTATGCACTTTGTGTTGCGATGAAAAAGCAGGTGATATCCCTACAGTGGGGTTTGCTAGCCTGCTAAATTGCTAACGAATGGACCACTGGCTGGCTGGTAAGCTAAATAACAAGCAAGCTAGACTACCCAGTTATCCAGTCGGAGAAATAGGCAGCTAATCATGGAATGCATAATAACTACTTTGACTTCTGACCTGCCTGACATTGAGCTAGATGACCAGCCATATAACAAGTCCACATTCTAGTCAACACAAACGTTGCCTGACCCTCTCCTTACTTGCCACTACTCCACCATAAGGCAATCCGGGAGGCGTGTAAGCTGTTGTTCAGAGCACTCTCTTCAATCTATTTTGGAATCCATATTTGCATACTGTGTGAGGCACCCGTTGGGATATTGATAAAACCAAACAAAAGATGCATTGCGGGACCCTACGCAGACATGGACTGTACAACGTGACGCAGTCTCTTCACATCGTGTAGGGCATATCGGGATGGCATCGTGCGTTTCGAGCCACCTTAATTCCTACTCGGCCATTGTTGACGAGCGAGGAGGTGTGAACAAGAAACAGCCCATTTGCGCTTCCCAGTCACTTCCATCATTAATGGCTCATTGGCCATTTTTATTGCTACAGGGTAGATACCAGCAATACCGCTCTGGGAAGGTATCTACCAAAAGGAGGCAAGCGACGGCATAAACTGGATCGAGGAGATCGAGGAGATCGAGGAGATCGAGGTGCTTAAGCACTCGGAGTATCCACAATCCCCTCCCCTTTAAGGAATGAATAGGATATGAGCCACTCGCAGACGCAAACACCATGTAGCAGTAAAGAAGAGTCCTGCTTACAATTCGCAGGCATCATTGACATCAGCACGGTTATCTTCCTTGCTTCATCGGAGCGTTGGCGGCAAGATTGAAACGCTCAAAGCTACTCCCTACTAATTCTCTTCTCCATATTATCTGTGGCTTCTTATGTTCCCGCTAAATCCAAAGCATCTGCTTAGGACCAAAGCGGGCCACTAAGAATTTTAGTAGTTATGAACCGATGACCTTTCTTCAGCCCCTACCCGCCTCTGCTTTCGTTTATTGCACAATTTTAAGTAATGTTTTGCCACATTCGGTGTCTCTATTCCACCATAATGTGAACAGATTCAGGTTAAAGGTGATAGTACAAACAGTGGTTGCTTGGGTGGGATTTAGGAGCGCGAAGGACGACCATTTCATTGCATTGTCATATTCTCCACACATTTACGCGATCGCCAAAGTAAATGAGCAACAGATTAATGCTGTTGTCAAAACATTTGTTTGCTACGGCAGTGTGTTAAATGGTCTGTTACGTTGATACCGATGGAGTCTGATTAATGGGGTCTGATTTGTGTCAACATGCCTCTAACTCTATCGAGTCAATGTGCAGTCTTATTCGTCCAGATGGAACGGCTTTACGACATAGAGTCGTTTCATTCGATCATGGGTCCGCCATGGAGAAATAAAAGGCGTCAGCAGAAAGAATGAGGGAGAGATACAGGTCGTGTAATTCTGTCTCTCTTCCTAAAAGCTCTCTAGGAGAGTAGCGGACAGCAAACAAAGAGAACTTCGTTACGAAGAGAGTTGTCGTCTATCCCCTCGCAAAAGAGGAGTAATTGTGGCAGAGTTACCCTAATCATTGCGCGCTGCTATGCTTGCAACGCAAGTGATTTTTAGCTTCTGGCAGAACGGGACCACCAACAACACTCAAGGCAGTTCATTTAACTGCTCCTAAAAGTAATTGTTCTTGCTTTTAGCGCAAAATTTTGCCTTTACGAGTGCTTCGTCACACTAGATGCCGACGAATAAGGAGGACGGTGGTGAGTTGCACTGTTGACGCCATTTCACCACAATTTGCGGCGAATACTTCTCGGGGCAGGACTTACGCCTAATCCACCAATGCAGAAAGGTGAAGGTGGCTAAAAGAAAGTCCACAAACGTTGCATCAATGTGTATTACAAAGACGGTTGAATAGATAGTCAGCCAGTCTCCTTGCCGGATGGCAAAATTTGCCTCTATTAAATAAAAGGACGTTCTTGTTGTGTAGAAGTGCGGGACAGATTGTTCAATTTGTGATCATTATTTGGCAAGCCAATTCTATCAGTCGGCATAATGGATGAGTAGGAAGATTAGACTGCTCAACGACGATGTCAACTATTATTTGCCAGGAGAGAGCACCCACATAGTGATGCAGACACTCTGCCGTCTAGTAGACCAGTCTCGACAGAAGGAGACGATGTTGTAGTGCGGATGTATTAAATATCGTCGGAAGAGGATGCGGAGTACCAATCTCTGCACGGTTCCGGTGCACGAGGGCTTCCATTCACCTTCTTATTGCTAACCCACAGCCAAAGGCAAAAACTCGTCTGGAAAGTGGGATAGATATGCCAATAATGGATAAAACATTCTCTGAGGGATGAAGTTTTACAATATTATGAAGGTGTCAGGCCTCTTCTGTGTCTAACGGCATCATAGACACTGGTGCAAGCAGTTCTTTAAGAGTGCTCCACAAGTAACTGGACCAATTGGGTGATGCAAAACTTGCGGCACCTAAGGCGCTTTTAGAGGGCCTGACATCACAGTGATCGCATTGCTTTAACCTACGTCCGAAGGGATCCCGGTGGAAAGAGTAGACAATGATATCGTAGGTCCTCTACCATCGCTCTATCGAGGCAATCTTGATATGATAGACTGCTTACGAAAGTGACGGAAATTAAATCTATGCATGCGCAAATCATTAGATTGGTCACTTCAGCTTTTGCCATCAAAAGGGACGGGATTTTCCGGTATAGTGAGCTATTCGGTTGATAGCAATCAGAAACGTAACTGCAAAGACATTCACATAAATCTGCGGAGAAACGAGCAGGTAAAGTGCAAAAATCGCACTCTTGTCAAACTATCGAATGCTCGAAATGGCATGACTGGGATCTAGAAGTAGGACGCATCCTGTACTTGTCAAACCAGTCTGATATTCTGAAGATCGAGGAGGAAGGGGAAAACGGCGCACCTGCTACGCACTTTTCCATAAGGAAAATTTTACGAAATCGCGTTATCCAATGCGGAGTAAAATGAAATCAAAAGTGCTGCAAACAGATGACTGAGAATGTTTTTGTTTGCTCAAATTTGTGGCTGATAATGAAGTAACTTAGTTCGCTCTTCTCCTTCCCACGCCTCGTTGTAAATTTTATCCAACTTCATTCTGTGGTCGACGGGTCGGAGCAAATGATGACAAATGTAGTGAAGCAAGTTCTAGGAGACGACGAATTAGAAGAGACGCGTCGATTAGCTATTGTTGCATCCCTGTCAGATTAGTTCAAACTGGTTTGCTGATAAAAAGCCTAGTTTAGATTCACTTGTTTTCCAAGGCAGTGTAAAGGCGCACACTTTACAATCTGAATCAGTTTACCCACCATCCCAAAAAATTAACATCTGTCCATGATTGCAGCCACCGTCCACATTCTATACTGCATTAGTAACACCTTCTTCACACATATCACAGGGTCCTTCTCTATTCCAATTTAATCGTGCTCCAATTACGGAATACAAAATTCCAAATGGTTTATCATTTGTGATTTCATGTAAACAAGACAAAATTATGCAAAATAATAAGACTGCTAAAATTGTTTTCTGATGCGGTGTTGTCAGGATCTCTCCATGTCCTTCCAGACACTTTGAAGTAGCACTAGAAGATCTCAGTTGGTCGATGGGCTTTGCAAATTGGCTGGATAAAAGAAGTGATCATACCTAACTAGTGATCCCTCGTCACCTCAACTAGGCTTCATTCAAGCAGGTGTTTTTAGATTTTACGTAATAATGTCTCAGGTAGGTCTCATTAAATGAGTCCGTTGCAAGACTCTACCATGTCCTTTTGATGTTCATTTTCTCTGCGAATGCCACTAGAAGTTATCAGTAAAAGCACTGTTTTTAGGAGGGAACAGCCAATGCACAAACGCACCTAGCTTCTCGGATTTATGAGACTGATAACGAATGTAGCCTGAATTGCATGAAATGGGTGGATGGGTTCATCTGTCGGATGCTTTTTGATGAAGGAATTCATATTTTTCGCAATGGCGTTGGTAATGCAGCAACGCGTTACGAAGAAGAAGAAAGGTTCTTTCGTCGGCTTCCGTCGCAAGTGCTCCCTGCTTATATACGAGGTCCCATAAGCTGTGTGATCACCACACCGTGTCGTTGCACAAGACTGCCGCCATTCAATTTCAAACGATACAAATGTGATTTGTCATTGTTACATTCTGCTCCCCCTATTCGTCTCTGTTTGGATGTATCATCAGATATCCCATACTTTTCGGACCAGTGGGGCCGATTTTTGAGGACAGGAGATGTTGCTCTACTGGACACGTGTGAGTGGTGGGAAGGAGTTGAAGCAGCAGGGCAAAGGATGCAACTGAGCGATTATGACTGTGTCATTTTATATCTTGATTATCTGGATTTCGAACGTCGGGAGTGTGAACACCTAAACACGCTAGGTGATATCCTTACGCAAAAGCAGACATTTGTGTTGACTAACGTGATGTGGAAAATGTCGGATCCCTATTCGAATTTGGATTGCATGGAGAGAACATTTGAGCTCTTAGGCGGTTTCCAGTTTCCCCCTTTCTTCAGGCTGCCTCATAACTGGCGCATTTGGTGTAACAGGAGGCAGAACAATTTAATGATTAATTTTGTAGAGATAGTACACTGGGCCTGTCTCAAAGTCATGTGGAGTAGGAGAAGAACTCGACGCGCTTAGGCATACCTACGATGTGCCGGTCTATGGCATCATGCTGTGGAGTGTTGAAAAGCTTAAAATAAGAGCTATTTAACTCTGCTTGAAAAGACCTACACCTTTATCATGGAGTGGTTTAATTCGGAACAAAGTGGAAAGTGTTTTGTGGTTGACGCGTGGCGGGTTACAATATATTGGCTTGGCATCGTTCTGTACATGGAGGCGTTTTCGTAGGCTAAAGTGGTGGCAACTTTACTGGTCACATCAAAGTAGACGCTGGTGATTTTACAGTAGTGCTGTAGTACATCGCCTTGCAGCCACCGCGTAACTCGAACTGGCTTAGAGAACGTTGTGCTAGCACTTCAGCGTCGCATGCCATTTTGAATCAAATAAAGTACATGAGTGATGAGTGCACGTGATTTCTTGTCGATTCGTTTCCTCCTGCTATAGGTTCTGGTGTTGAGCAACACCGATTTTACCTCATGTTAATTAAGCCCACCAAATGCTGCTCAAATGAGAGAATATCAGCTGAAGTCTGGTGAACTTTACGATTTGTGACCCATATTCGTAATCATAATCAAAAGGAACGCTTCATCGGTCACATTAGTGACGTTAAGTGGAAGTACCGATGCCCTTAACCGTGGACAACATGCAACTGATGCAAATTTTCCAGCGGAATTGCAGACCACTAAAGCAATGTTAAGTGTGCGCACTGACAGTTGAGATACAAGGTAGGGTAATGAAGTGTAAATGCATTTGTGGCAAAGTAAGCATGAAGAAATCTGTCTAGAGCGTCTGTAAGCTCAATGATGTGCTTCCCAACAAAGCAATGGAGTGATTGGAACATTTCAAGGCACAGAGCACATGGAAAGCACTTGCCGCTTTGAGCATCAACTTGTGGAATCGAAATACCACTTTAGTGTTAGGCAGCAAGCAGACTAAAGCAAAACAGAAATGCTGCAATATTTAACAACTTCTCCTATGCTGTTGATGTGCTGAGGCCTTTTCAATGGTATAGGGCTTTGCATAGCAAGATGGACAATATGCAGGGAAAACGACTAAACAGCGATGTTTGCGGTGTAAGTCTTTACAATAAAGAAATCCCATGGAACAAAATTCTCTTGTTTAAAACCGCTTAACTATCGCAGACTTCTGGTGAGTAGAGGGTGAGCATTTTGTACCTTACCATATTTCTTGCATCAAATGTAGTTATGAGTGCGTGCGTGTAAGACTTTGACGAAAACTGCATGCCTGTGCATTTCTGCAAGTGAAGCAGCATTCTTATGCAGACGAATTCATCCAAGTAAATACAAATGAAAACATAGTAGAAAAATGCGATTATATATGTTTTCGGGTCGTCGGTTTAATTCGTTGTGCAAGTGGGAAAGGTGACACTCCCGCCTTTCGTCCTCCTACATCACATCATGCTCGACTCAATGCAGGCGCTGCATCTCGTTTATTAATGACGTGATTGGTTGTATGTTATATCTTCTTTCGGAAATGATAATTTTGACGAAAACTGTCCACACATGTATACATTTAAATGAAGTTTTCTTGAAGAACCACTCTTCTTGCCGTCAAGCCAATCGGTGAGACCTGGGGAGCTATGCCACAAACTTGCTATAAATAATTATGAGTTCCTACTCACCATTCTTTCTGGTGAGGGATCAACGTGTGTCTACTTCTGTGTGCTGCCATTTGTTCCGTTCGCTTAGCGCCTGATTCGGTAACTTGAATTCGCTTCTGGTAAGGGCTTAAACTGTGTATTCATATATTTATTGCTATCAGCTCATGTTGAAAGTGTCATGCTAGAGTAAATGAGAGCAAAGTATAACTTAAGCTCATTCGGAAGGTTGCAACTAGTTAAAATGACTACAACCTGAACATGCGGATCTTATTCATGGTCAGATAATCGGCCTGATATAAAGCGAATGTCGAGGTTGCTGATCATAACCCGCAGAGAAGTGTCCAATACACGATGCAGAACGTGGTAATCTGTTTTAACCCATCGTTCAACGCGCACTCGCAAAGCAGCCTTGACTTGAAACTACCTTTCAATGCGCTCAAATTAACGTCATGGTGCTTAATTATTTTGGCATCAGCGCTGAATCGCCGATCGTTGCACTTGTTAACGCTTCTCCTCAGTAGTATTACAATACTCACTCGTCTTGTTTCAGTAACAGCGACCACCTCTGCTTTCATTGTCGACATAAATCCATTCAATTCCCTTTAGTTTTGACACAGATAGCTCACTGATTATTAAGTGCAGAAGGCCGCATAATGCGAATCCATGTATTTTAATCGTGCATAAGGTTTATTTGTGAAAATTACTCCCAAATAAATAATTGTTATTAAAATTTTTATCCTTATCACATAGAAGCAGGAACGTAAGATCAAAAAGTGTCACCGTCTTTGCAAAGCCACGATTTCAAATATTCTGAAGGTACTACAGGAATTGAAGGTGTTCAAGAGGTTCGACTGCCTGACACTCTTGATTGCTGTAGATGGGAGCAGAGTGTACGAGCCTCTCATCTTGTACAGCTATTTCATTGAGGATATTGATGTGGCTTTCAGTTTGGGATTCCAAGCACACTTTTAACCTCCCAATCCTGTTCCCAGTTTTCCGTTGTTGTAAGATAAATATCTCGACCAACCGGTAGGTCTAAGTCTGTCCTAGGTTTGTTATGGCATCCACCAGCCTGGTAGTAGTGTTTAATCCACGTCTTAAAAGATAGGGTAAATAAGGGAGCATGTAAAGTGGAAAGGCTTGTATACCACCTGCGTGAGGGCTAGAAGGCAAAGAACACAGAGTAGTGTAATTACCTATGCAATAATTCAGGACAGTGTAACTGCAGGGGAAGCAGAGAAGTAATCTGCTTTTCTGCCTCACTAGGCGCATAATTCCTCCCAATCTGAACTCATATTCGGATGGTTGATGTGAAGAATTCTGCAGCATTATACCTCCACACATATCAGTTTTCGAGTGAATATTGCCTCATCGTGATTATTTTCTTACTTATTGTAAGGAATGCTGATGGCTGCCTTCAATTTTACTCATTCGTGCGTCAATTACCGACCTCAGCATTTGCACCTTTACTTGCTGGAAATGGCGTCGATGGGTGGGTAGGTGGTGACTACAAGGCTGCCGTGCACAATGATTGTAGCAGCTAAAAAATTTATAAAATTAAACCCGCCATTGGCTTTATTGATGCGCAAGTTGCAGACGCTTTAAAAAACCTTTTATGCTAAGCGTTCTCTCAAATACAACGCCATGGGTGACCGCAGACATTGTTGCTTTAACATTAGAGGTGGCTTTGTAAACGAGCGTGCTACTGGGACTTTGTGGCAGTCACATTTCATTGCGGTCGCGCACCGCCATAATTTTAATACAATCATTACATCTTTTCATTCTTTTGAGACAGTTACGATTTCAAGTCTCAAATAAAGACGGATGCAAATAATGCGACAGCTTTGAGCCAAATTTTAGTTCGCCTTAATGGTTCTAGAACAGAAAGTCATTGCCTATCCGAAGCACTTTAATGGTAGTGGAAGTGAAGGAAAGAATAAGCTAACTATTAATTGCTCTATGATAAGATATCGAATTCACTGCTTAGAATTTGGGTCGCACAAACCGTAATTTTGATCCATGTTGGTTGCTACTTAACTGTTAAGGCCTATTCCATGCGAGTATTTTGAACGCAATCTAAAGCCCACCACTTCATAAAACCTGAGAATTTCGACAGAAGGTATTAGGATATCTGAGCTGCCCAACATAAACCAGCGTTTGTCCTTAGAATTCACGATGGATTTAAGCGGTGGCTGATGCGTTTCCTTAAGCAAAATCTTTCTCAAATGTGCGATAATAAAATTTTTCGACTCGTGTTTTAAGTAGTGCTCATCGCTCCTGGAGTTGATTTATCTTTTAAGCTATTCCGTGATAAGGTATTCGAGGTGAGGCCTTTTACGCGCGGTCGAAAGTTTGTACGAATGGCCACTCGAGACCGCAGGCTGAAACCCACTACGGCGTATAAAATCACTGATAGGCATAACATTGTCCTTTAAATGTTAATCACATGCATAAGTTCTACTCAAGATGAGCGCCGTATCACTGATAATACTCGAAGTCTTTCATCATAGACATGGATATCTGTGACCGCAACATTCTCGTAAACGACAACCCATCTCCACATGCTGTGCCATAAGCTCACTCTCACTACTGCTGCCCACATTAACGGACCTGGCTTAACTTAGATTGCCTTTGCTTGACTGAACTGGAACGCAATTGATTGATCCTTCACATGTCCAGCGGGTACTGATGCAAACCAGAGCGCATTTGCCACTTGCCAATATGAGATCCACCACTCTTGTTGCACTCATTATCAAGCATCAGTGTTCAATTTTTTAACTTGCCTCGGACATTCATCCCAATAACGCCTTCTTTTGCTCCAAATGAGCCTTCGCTTTTGATGCGGGGATTTTGACCTTCAAATCGAAAACACGGGAACTGTGCATTTCCGTCTCCACATTGACATAAGAGTACATAACTTATTTACTGCCATTCTTACCATTAAAAAGAATAAAGGAAAAAATTTTGGATTGATGTTCATCTGCTCTCTTGGAAGAGCATGTGGTGTTGCTCGAAGAGGCAGAGCGGAACCACACATTCTTTGTGAGCAACGTGGATTTCCACAGAGCCAGGATCTCGGCGCTGCAACTTGCTAGAGATGTGAGATGGCAAAGAACGGCACAAACACCTTCTTCGCTGCCCATCGCTAGCTAAACGAGAAGGAAGTGCACAGATATTCGCAAGAAAATCCACTCCTCTATCCGTATCCTTATGAAAGCCATTGTGCCTTTGTGACATCGTGCAACCACTTAAAGGCGGATAGCAAAGTCTGGTCCACGTCTGAATGCGAGGTGACGACATTTAAAATAGCTCTTCTATTTTAACTGAACAGTGGCATAAATTTGGGTGCTCAACTAAGGTTGGAAATCGTATCTAGTGCTACCATGGAGCCACTAGAATGGTGGCATGAATGATTATGCATTTGCACAGTATTTTAAAATAAACACTGCAACCCATTTTTAGTAAGGATGAAGTAGACAGCGGATCTCGGTAGTGCCTTGATGGACAATCTACAGCCACTCAAATGCACTGATCTAACGAAATTTGTGGATAGGAAGTATACATCGAGTTTTAAAGATTTTTTGGATTCCTATTCCGACTTACGGACGAAGAATGCCACTTAATAGACCAAACATTTACTGCGTTTAAGGGGAGGAACCTTCGTAGCCGCATAGCAAATGGGCAAGTCTCTTTGTAGGCAAGCGAAGACATGCCTCTACCATCATTCTTTCCCAATTCCTTGCCTCCAGAGCTATGGACATGCTGGTAATAGCTGTTAAGATGCCACACTTCAGCCTCAACTGCTGTAAGTAAAATCCGCAAAAATAGCTGAATTGTTAAGGATCTTCGTCGTCTGCGCCTTTACTCTATGATTCGGTCCGCTTTATACAGTTCGTGTAGAACCATGACCTGTAAAACTGACGCGACAGTTTGTGCATTCAACTTTAGGTAACGCGTGAGACAGCCATCTCAGTTGTGGTGTGCAAATGCGATCATTTGACGACATTTTCGGCCGGATTTAACTCCCTCAAGGCAGTGAGGTCACTTCCTTGAAGCCACTTGAGCAGTGAGCAATCAGAGGGGCGTCTTACCAATCCATCAGCCTACACTCGATTCTTTCCATTGGTGGGCTTCACGCTGCTTCTTAAAAGGGATCATAACGCACTCTTTGGATGTCTGCACTGCTTATTCTCATCACCGCCTTCTTATTTCTCCTCTCATGATTGCCACTCTGACTCTTAAAAGCCATTGTAATAAACACTTTAATGCTGTCGATACGCCGCACCATGGCACTGTGTAATTTACATGCTACATGAAAAGGTTCAGTCACGGTTCAATGATGTGTTAATTTCTCCCCCCTCTGAGTTGTAATTTACTTGATGTCACCGCAGTGTATTCCAGTTAATTTTGGAAGACATTGATCAATCAAATGATCTAAAATTTATAAGATGCCATGCCTTAAGGTACCAGTCCTGGGCCACTCGGATAGAAATGTGAAGGCGTCGCCCAGCATTTGGACTGATACAAGGTAAAGCTTATTGTAAAAGACGAATTGGCAAACTTTCCTTGTAGTCAACCTTTGAAGCGCAAATAAAATGGCTAAGACAAAAAAGAAATTGCGCAGCTTCTGTGAATAAAATTAAAGGCAAGACTTTATGAGTCGTTATAAGCGGCTGGAGTTAAATGTCTAGTTCCAAGGTTACTGTGGAAATGAGAGACTTCATCATTATCACAGATTGTACGAGCAAAATGTTAAAAAGAAGAAGAGAGAACATTTGCTCAAAAATCGCGAGGTGAGTGAAATCGACGAAAGATAGTACGTCAGACAAATAGAGCAAATATGTCATAATGAAAGCAGGAATAAACATATTCGGATTATAAATATCGTTGTAAAGTCTGGACATTTAAAAAAATGATTTATAATTGAACGCGATTATAAGCAACAGGTGATACGCTTGTTTGCGTTCAGACGCATTAGAAGAGGCGAAACGAGAGGCGGAAATATACCACGTAAACCTCTACAGCATGAAATGTTGTGTTGGGGTAAAATAAGTTGCCGAGTGCATATTAAACGATGTCACATTTTATCTTCTGCATTATATTGGTTGCCCATCTTGTTTGAAAACATACCTGACCTCGAGGGCTCTCCCAAATCTGCGGTTTGTACCTCTGTTAATCCGAGTGGCCCTGCGTTCATCACCACTGCCTCTCATCCCTGTCATGCTCTAATAACAATTCCTGCACTATCCTCTACCACATCTGGGAAGACTTGGTGCGGTACAGTAACCTAATTGCCAGATATAATTAAATTTGGTTTATTTATACCCCATTATTTGCTCTTTATTTCAAGCGCATGAGTGAAAAAGGATTTATCGCCACCTCCTTTAAGTAAAGCCCAAAAAATATATCGTTTGGAACATTCCTTCAACCTCCGAATCTTTTTTGCGATACTTCTCCAGGTGATGATTTTCATCCTTTTCCGGCGCTTGCATTTAGCAATTAAATAATAATTGTAAAGGAAAAAGGGAAACAGAAGTGCGTTTGGGCTGCGTTTCTTAATGGTTTCCGTAGACAATGCCTTTTCGCACGGTATGTTTCCCTGCAGTCTTGCGCAATGTTGGAAGAACCTATAAGCAGCTATTTGCGTTTTGTATAGAATGTTCTTGAAAAATTTTTCACAGTTGATTGCCCTAATTTTAAGAAATACAGGAGCCTGTTCAGTCAACTTGGAAATTCGGTGTTAAGCGGTTCGAGTGACATAGTGTTGGAATTTCCCAAGAAAAATATGTTCTGAATTTTACAATATGGGGCCTCTTCTTTGGCGATAATTAGTAAACCAAAATTGTTTTCATGCAAAATAATGGTAAATAAGAGCGATAAATGTAGAAAGCGACTAGGTTTCTCATTTTACTGATGACAATAATTGTAAATTTTTTGGTTATTTGTCTAAGTATTTCTAAAACATTTCTACCGTGGTGTATGTCATTTGCTTCACACGTTTATTCACAAGCGATAGGCAAAAATTTTTCCGAACCAAAAGAAAAACTTTTTAAGTATAACACAGCTTTGAAAGAATCCAGATGGTACCGACTAAATGACCCATTGAGTTTGTTAAAGAATCGGCAGCTGATTACAAAGAATTAGTAAAACATCTTACGCTAGTGATAATTCAGCATCCTAATGAGACGTTAGAAGCTACGATTTCAGCCATCTCTTTAGAAATGATTCGTCAAGCTGTGCCACTTAAAAAGGATACAGATGCAGCATGTTTTTACGCATCCAAGCAAAAGTCACAATTGGGGAACCTCACCGAAATACCAGAAAATCTTTTGGAGGTAAAGAACAAATGCAAGATTGGAGGCATCTTTCAAATCAAGGCTTCCACATTGTCGTTAGTGATAAACGGTCAAATGCAAACATTAGTACTGGAAGAAAGGCAATTCTAAATACCCACTTTTTGAGGACTCAGCAGTAGAAAGGAATTGAGGGAGACAAGTGATGCAGAAAGTGGAGGATTAGAATAACACGTTTCGCAAACTCCTCCACCACCTTCGAGTCTTGTGTTCTGTGTACCACCACCGCATCCTCATTTCCCTTTTTATTTAGCTTTCTGACACTAGTAGGCTAAACGGAGAAATATTTTGTCTCGACTTCATTTGAGGAAGGAGAATCGAAGTACCCGTCTAAGTGTGCCTTCGTGCAGTGATCCGAGTGCCATTTTCTCGCATCCACCAAAATGCCACACCTGTGGTTCGGGAATTTGAAATGAGACCGTGGCAGCACGACCTCTGATGCGGTTTCACTACGAGCGGCCACTAGAACACTCGGTTATAAAATTTAAAAGGTAATGCTCAATCGGGAAAGGACGGTTTTGAAGGACGGGTGGAAAACCAAACACTAGAGCACATTACTGATAATACCACTGTTAAAAACCTCTATTGAATGTTCTTAAACAGACCAAACCAGGCAGCATCGAGCTGATTAAATAGGAATGATACTCCACTCTATAAAGTGAATGCTTTACTTGCTAATCTCATTTTGTTGGCACTTTTATCTAAAAGAGAAAAACAATGAAGAAAGTGACTTGAACTGCACAGCTCTTTGAACGACATCCCTTCCCATTTCACTCTTCTTTTGTCCTTCATTGGCGAGTTACTTCTAAACAGACACCAAATATGGCCATTTTCAGGGTCGTCAAGTCTTTCCGTTTCACGCATCATTCATTGCTCTTTGCCGTTACATCCACGTCAGAATACGTCAGCCTATACCTCTCTACCACAACACACCTAATTACCATTTCCAATTGCTAAATGCTGCGTCTCCATCGTCAGAGTCGTCTTATCACCCACTGTTCCCATAATTATGACCACCGCACTACACTGTATCGCCCTGTGCTACACGACTCAAATTCATCTTCCACTTCCCGACCGAGTGACATTACGGTGACACTGACGCCGAATCGACCATCCCTCGGAATAAGTAGAACACTCACATGCAGATTCCTTATCATCCATCTGGTCCTATGCGCACCTAAAACAACTACGATACGAGTTCCTGTCCTCCACGCCAGCATCGGCTTTAACACGTAGCTGATATCACCACGTAGCTGCAGTGTGCACGCTTCATTTATCATCCCGTGCCATTTCAGTGTTCCTGCAACCACAGCAGTTTATTAATCGGATAGCACACATTCTTCAATCCTACTTCTGATGGCATCCTATCTCTAAGCTATGTTTGCAAATTAAACTATCACTCTCCACCAGCATGACAGAGGGCATTGATCGACACAGAAGCTCTTCGTACCACCGCGAACTTAATGAGTCAAGGAATAGCGCATTCTTTAACACAATCCCACACTTGTGCCAGCACCAATGTTCAGTCAATATGAAACGGACATGTCATACACGTGGAACGAATGGGCTAGGGGGTTAAAGTGCACGGATTTTAGCCAAGCCAGAGGTTTCAGAGAGCGGTCTCAGTCAGCTATCTTTAGGGGGCCAAGATGCTCATGGTGATGGTTTTCATCACTCTACTGAGAAGACTAAATTAACAAAGTTGGGATTCAGAGAAACGTGATTCTCAACTAAGCCTCAATCGTTCAACCGTGACTTTTGGACAGTGTAAAGATGAGACGGTAAGTGGTAAGATATTGTAGAACCCGTGGGTACTAAAAGCCTATAGCCCAAGTTGATCAGACCTGTGCTAACGCAGCTCGAGACCACCTTGGTGAAGCGAATTGGCAAACAACAACCACTGTTTCAAAGGCTGATTGCACCTTCTTGAAACCATATTTGTCTAATCACTGGAATAAAGCAAGTGGGAGTGGACAAATGCACTCCACACACTTCCGCGTGGAGTCCTGAAAGCCAACATGAAGGTAACATGGAAAGCTCGCACAACCAGGCCACTACTCGTCCATCGCGTGCACACGAATGCAGGGTCAGTATTCCAAGTTCATTGATAAAATAGTTAGGTGAAAATAAACACTCGAATCACCTAGCCCACAGCCGAACCGAAAAAATCGACATCTACTATTGACACCATGGGCCGAATTCGGACACCACCAGCGCATTCTTTCAAGGAGAGAAACTCAGTGATTGCCAAAAACTACTCCCAATATCCTTCTTTTGTAGATATACCGTCACAATTCATCACTCATTTCCAAAATGGTGTAATATTGATGCTAACTCTTACTTTTCAGGCCACTTTGTCTACTAAGCATTGTGGACGATAACATGGCTCACTACTTCCCCCTCCTTCTCCCTTTTATCGCCCTTCCCTCTGCCACCCACCCAAAAGTACATTCTTTCTTGTGGTTTAGCTTTGTGGTTCCACCTTGTGTGGCACTTGCATTGTCCACTGGACACGGCAATGGATTTTACTAGGCTCGGACCCCTTTTAACATTTGTGTTGCGTTGAGTTGGTAGACCTCAGTCCAGAACTCTTTAGTCTCAAAAAGGTAAGCGCTTCCCAGTGAGCGATTCCCTCTACAGTACACCCCACTCACATACTCGCGCGCACACAAAGCATGTTCCCATGGATTTGAAGTGGTCCCTGTCCCAAAAGTCCAGGATTGGCAGTCGGTAGCCGGGAGCTAAATAGTGGCTACATCTTTTGAGAACAGCCATTGATGCCTTTGATTACCACCCGTCAAAAGTCAGTCGCTCAGTTAGCAATCCAAGATAAATGCGGCAAATCTGTAAAGTACGAGAAGGAGGGGAATAATATTCCAGACTAAGAACAGGTAGAGAAGAACTGTGACAACAACTATCACATCAGTCTAGGTGTCCCAATGACCCCACAATGCTAGATAACCATGCAGGCGCTCAGAACAGGGAGATGGACTCTAAGATAGCCCAAAGATACAATTGGAGCTGTAGGCCACATGTGATTAGGGAATCGGACGTGAAAAGTGCCAATAAACACAAAACTTGCATGAATGGAACAGTTGCGATTAGAATTATTCTTAAGCCCCCTTTTCCACTCCAAAATCATTGTCTGGCGTCAACATACCTCACACAAGCATGAAGACGAAAGTACGAACAGAAGAAATGGTTTTGAAAAATGGAACAAGGGCAGAGCGTGGTCTTACCAAATAACGCAAATATGCCTAACTGACGCAACCAATAGCATAATTCGAAGAAAATCATCTAAAACACAAGCGGCTCCTGGCTTTGTCTAATCTTAGGGAAAGGAATGCAGACATGACAGAGAACGAGTTCTTACCTGACTGTCTCAACTATAATATACTTCAAACTGTAGGTTTCATTGACACCTTCTCTTATAACTTGCCCACCATGCCTACCACCCAAACAACTTTCCTCCAAGTTTTATTGCGATAAAATACAGTGTGCGCCATATATCATCTGTGTCATATGCCTACTGGCTCAATCTCTCCTTAAGTTTATAGCAATCCAAGACTTTGAGATTGTGCAATTTGGTGCAAGTACTGGGATGATGAACTTACACATAAAACCCTTTGGCCATGCTTGTCACTGTAGGAAAATGTGGCTTGATACACGGAAGCGTCTGCTAGAAGCCACAGCCGGCCACGAGGCTCACTTGCATCTATCCAGCGCCTCCCATTCGCATTATCCAATTAGACACGTCAATGGACTCACTGTCACTTCTCTCTTGGGCAGGTAAAAATTTAACACAATTTCTGTATCATTTATCCGAAAACCGGGTCCAGAATATACTCGCAGCTGCGACAAATATTCCTACTCCCACACCTTTACACTGAGCATGATAAACTAGACGCATTCACCTTCCGTCGCATTTCATCCGTCCCTCGCTGTAGACGCACGCGTAAGGTGGGCTGCTACTGACCATGCTTCGGTAAGAAAGTTGCTACGACACGCAAACAATTGAAGAAGAAGGGAAAAACTGATCACCTGTGGCTTGCGAATGGTTGGAATTTGGGGGCAGCGTTGTTAGCTCCCTAACAACGCCTCACCAGTGAGGTGCCATTGTGTTTGCGAATCGGGTCTCAAATAAATTTCCGAAGTTCTTGTTCCTAAAATACGAAAACTAAGTTGCACTTTATATCCGCCCCCAACCAAGACTCTTGCTCCTTTAAACTGTAGTGGTTTTTTGTCGGAAGGATTTGCTCAGCTTACGCATGGATCCGCTATCCGCTAGAACGTTCGAGAGCGCTGGATGAATAAGCGCCCCTTCTGAATATCCATCTGCATATACTTTTCACAGTAATATACATATTCTGTACAAGGTCACTTTGATTTTAAGGAAGAATTGAGAGCAGGTGGGTTCCATAATACTGATTATGAAGTAGCTCATTTAAAACATAATGGATGTGACCAGAATGAAAAGACTGCAGCAAGCGTGCTCGATGGCAAGGCTCGGTGGCGCTTGAAGTCGTGTGGCGGATGCATACAAAGTCCATGGTTTGTATTCTAAGCGGAAACAATTTAACAATAACTCGTTTCGAAACTGTAGAGCAGATTGAAATTGGCCTGTTGTAGGGTGGAAGGCGCCTACAGCAGATGTTACTATCCAGTTAATAGGAAGGATTATTTAGTGATTTTTGGTGCAAATACGGTCGAACAATTTGGTTGCAAATCATTTGTATCTGCTTCACGACTCTGATTAAACCTTTGAATATGTTAGTTCAAGTGTAAGGCACAGTTCAATATCACACGCAGATCCTGATTTCGATGGCCAGCTTGTAGCCAGTCAAAGGTCTAATGGTTGAAACGATTGCCGTTATGCTATCAGCTTTGAAATATTCATCCAGGGAAAATAGATGTGGTCATGCACGGATGAAGACAGGTGGAAGTTAAGCCTTTCCATTAGAGACATAGGAGCTCACTCAACTCGGTATCACCATATGTCCTCTCTTCGTCTTTTTCTTCTTTTAAAAGCGCAATACTCTCCCTTGCTTCCCTGTTTCGGAGGTGAGAGTCCACGCTTAACCCATCGAGGCAGCCCCAGGTTATGCCTAGCAGAGTTTAGCTGGCGTTTCACGCCACCTTCAAGGTCCACAGGCCATTTCGCTTCCCGAAATCCTCTTTTGCATGACAAAATGGCTCAATCAGTACCAAACATCCAACATCTCAAATGTGCTAAATCGTCTTTCTCACATTTAGACACAAATCTCATTGCCAGCACGCAACTCAATGCTGCTTTGATTGGTCTTAATCCTACCCGAAGCATGTATGAATTGGTGCCAACCAAACTAAGTCCTACTAAACGAAGTTGCAAGGAGTAAAAAAACTAAGATAAAACAAAAACTTTCTGACGAGATAGCAAACGCCACAGTCCTCCAACATGTCATGTTCATCCTCTAGGTAGGGTAGAACGAACCCAGATACTGAGCATGGAACCCGTCCCGCATGCCCTCAATAACCACTTCCTCTCTCAACCAATCCACTATTCGACTGCAGAAGATCTAGCACGATTTCCTTCTCATTTGAGTAGGTGAGTTTGCAAGCGTCGAGAACTACATCGTTTAACCTCTAGTGCTGACCTTATTCACCTAAGTGTTAAGCGATTTTTGGGGTGCAGAATCTGAAGTCACATTGATTCGTAACTGGAGTACAGAAGTGGCCACAACCAAGCTACAGACAAATCTCAATGTAATCTAATTGACGTCACTCCAACGACCGATCTAGAGGTACGTCCATAACAATCATGTTGCCATTTTCTTACCCTGGCGAAGAATGAAAATGATCTGTGTCAAGTGAGTTCATTGTGATGGAAGGCAGTGGGTAGATAGCGGCATGGATGAGTTGATTTGGCGTCAGCTAGGATTTCTTGCAGTCATCCATGAAGCGCTACAGTTCGATTGCTATGAAGATTCTCACGAGTGTCCACTGACTTTGCTCATCTTCATTAAAAACCAATGTAGACACTGCAGAGCAGGAGCATTCTCCCAAAGCCCCAAATATAACAATTTTAAAGCTATTCGTTGGTCAGGCAGTGCCCATACCATTTTCTTACTTTCACATCATGCATACCACCCAAACAGCATTCCTCTGTGCAGTCACAAGACTTTTGACCACGAATTCGACTTCTCGTAATCCAAGACTTTGCAAGCATGATTTCGTTGTCATTACTCAGGTAACAAGTCAACTTGTCATGCCCCGCGAACTATTCTCTTTGCAGTAGGAGAGCGTAGCACGATAAACAGGAGGGAAGGAGCTTCGCGGTGAAAATGCATACACGAGCAGCGTCTGCCAGAAACCACGGTAGGCCGCACCACTACTTCCATCCTGTAAATGAAAACATTTCAGTCACCCTGCACTTAATGCAGCACAATGTCAAAGACCTCCTCTGCCTTAATATCTGCTCCTTTTAATGCACGAATTCTTACGCATTACTCCACGGAGTATGGAGAAAGTTAGGTAACAGAAGGGAGGAGAAATAATGCGTTTACTGAAGAATGCTGGTCTGAAGGTTGTGAGGGCAATTTGAAGGTGGCAGGTTGGATGCATTATCTACTCCGACAAAGTCATCAAGGCTTCTTTGGACAGGTAAATATTTAGCACATTTTCCATGTCACTTGTCGCTGCACTTTTGCACAGAACATGGTAAATCAAGCACACCTGTCTGTCGCACTTCATCCACACTTTGCCGTGGACGTCCCATGTGTACAGCTACTGACTATTCATCAGTAACTGACTTGCAACGACGCATACTCAAGTGGAATGAAGGCAGCACTTTGAATTATCACCTCGATCTGTTTGCATTAGTAGCCCACTGATGGCTTACAAACGGTATAAAATTCCCTTTTTCATTAATTATACTCTGAATCACATCCTTGCTAAGGCTTATTTTTCTGCAAGGCCGGATTACACACTTAGGCATGCAAATGCTTCCCTCTGATCAATGCACAATCATGTCAACAAGGACTGCAATCGAGAAATAGAGAAAGCCGAATCTACGCATACAACGACTCATCGGTGAAACACTCAATCGTGGCGACATAAGTAGGAGCAAAACGAGCAATTCGATAAGCACTCACAAGTGTAATGGGAGACCTCGCGTGGTTGTGCCCATGACTGGACAGAGGCATGAACGCTGTGGGTAGTAGTGTTTGCATTCTCTATCCCACCTAGGGTTGAATAAATGGGCTTTCCTGTTATAAAAATTAACGCCTGATCCTACGCTATCTGCACACCTCCTATCACTGGTCTTAAATGAGCTAAAACACGGTCGCGTGGATTGGATCGCGACAATTACCTTTACGCAATGACTAGCCTATTCAATTCTATTATGTATATAATAGCATATTTTGGTCATGATGGAAGTGATTTTGGTTGTGGAACTGTCGTCTGTTAGAATTAAGCAACACTCTTCGAGAGAGAAATCCCAAATGTTACTGGGTAGGCACTGTAAAAGACAAATCCTCCCACTAGACTCTAAGTAATCTCATCTTGAGGAACGTTCTAAAGCAACCGTTGATGTACTGAACTCAAATTTCATTGTGTGGCTGGAGGATACTTTGACCCGTGTGGTGGGATGAAGGGTGCAGATTAGCATAGGTCGCACCACCACCTCGCCATGCCAGCATGTCATCAAAGCTGACCAAATAACAGGCCGTAGACCACGAAGGTGGCTTGTCTAAGCACCTACGGCATTTGCTCCATTTGTTTAAGTTATCCTCAAATTGGCAAAACTATGATGCCTACGTAACACACTGACCGCTCCGAATGTCAGCACATTGACCTGCTGCTTTTGTCTCCGTTTCTGCTGTGTCAGTTAACCGATAAGCTTTTGCATTCGTATTATCCTTCCTCTCTACAGTGTACTTTCTTGTGCCATCTATCTTTCCTTCGCATTCCCTTAAAAACGTTACACTTGAGTGACTTTCTTTACTGCCAGTTGTGTAATGTTTTTGTACCGCCTAAAATGAATCATGAGTGGTTTTAAAAGCCATCTTTGATGTCTGAAAATTAGCTTTCATTCATTTGCATTTTATTACGCTGCAAAGAATGTAATACTTGCTTAAAACACTTTAGCGTTGGCAAATTCTGATATTAATAAGAGTGAGGAGCAATATCTGCCCCTCATCCATTACTGTTGTGTTTGTGCACTTTCAAGGTTGGTTTTTAGGTTGTGAGGTGTTGTTGTGTTTTCCTATGACTCTTCGTGTTTCGTTTGTTAGCAGAGCTTAATGAGCTCTGAAAAGGTGTAGTGATTGGACACAGATTCTCTTCCTAAACGGCAAAACTGGAGTTCCAGACATCCAACAGTGGTGTGAAGTCCTCAACTTTTGCGCAGTGGACAAGATTCCTATCGGTTACTGAGGCCTTCAAAGCTGACGACAACTTGTAACACACTAGCAACGATGCAAGCATTGTGCAGGATTGAGTTTGCAGCAAACCAAATGCCTTTTTAATTTTCTTGAATTTATTTTAGGGTGAAGCACAGCACTCCGTTGTTGATGTATCGCTGTGCAAGTGCGTAGTCATTTTTTAACAGGTTTGCCTGCTTCCCAAACAATGAACACACCTACCCACTTACCTATACACACATACAGTGCGTACATACATTGTCTGCATGCACACTTATATGCGCAGAAGTGTGCGTCGACAAATTCAGTTTTTCTACCATCCCTTTGCACCCCTTGAGCGTGTAGTCCAATTGACCACACAAGCACATTTACCTATTGCTTATTATTTACCTATTAATTTTTTATGAAATAGAAATCACCTGCATTTGCCATAAATCAAATACTAGTTTTAATTACTAAAAAGCCCTAGTCGCTAAGTTGATTTCAGTGCAATTCACTGCTTATCCAGTTTTGCAAATGCAACGCATTAATTTCATTGCATAATACGGCATCTAAAATAAAAGTCATTTTATTGAAATGGTCATAATATTTCGCCTATACACTCATACTAAAAACTCTGATTTGACCTTCTAGCCTACCCAGCGCGCTTTCTGAATACCATGTCAGCACATGGTGTGCTCGTGTTGGCATGCTTTGCCCTGTTTTCGTTATGTGTTTCATTGCTTATTTCAAAGGAAATAAGTTGTCCTGATTTTTGTAATACATGATAATGATGGTTAGTTTGTCACTTCCAGGTGGCAGATTTAGATGAAAGCAGCACTTATTTAACGTCACTTTGTTTCCCTGGTCTTCATTTGTTGCACTTTTATGGTCGCCTTCTGTCAGTAGGCCATTTTTGGATGGTAATTTATGCATGGATGTCTTGGGATTATTGTGAGGTGAATGCCTCGTCTACGTAGTTTGTGAATTCTTGCTTTGCTAATACCAGCCTTCCTAAGGCTCGACTCATCCTTTTCATGCTGCACCGCTAGCACCGTCCTAAACCCTTCACTTTCGCTGCTTACCATGGTAATTTAAGTCTAGGTGTCTCATGTTAGTTTATTTGATGAATCTTACGAGGTCTCGTCGATGTATTGTTCCATATTCTGTGCCGATCTTCTGTTTTCCGTATTTCTATGTACATCCCCATCATACAAAAATGTCACTACAGTTCAGAATTTATTGCTTTGCAAAATGGCATGTAATTCATCAGTGTAGAAGCTTCGTCACCCTCCTTATTCATATTTGCCTTAAACTCTGTCTACATGTAATGTAAGGGGGCTAGTATCGGCACCAAATAATTAATAGAAGCATTGCAGAATTGATGATGCGATGTAAAAATGCGAGATTTGTTGGGCTATTGGCGTGTATTTCCAAGCGTAACAAAGCACTGGGCGATTTCACGTTAAATGCAACTCATACTCGAGCACGTCTGTAGGTTTGAAGTTGTGTTTGCCTACTTTTATCCAGATTTGTCCGCCCTTATCAGCAGCAACCTAGTTACTGTTCATGTTTTCTTAGAGGTGATATGGACGTGTCTTTGTGACGTCGTTATTCACGAAACATCACGACTGTATTGCTGCCAAGTACTTATTGTGATGTTGCTGTCACATCTTGATTGCATCACCACTTCCTTTGGTGCAGTACACCTTTGAAATGGTGTTTGTCGCTAAAATTGTGGCTTTTCTTGCATTATTTGCGATCCACTTGTCATTTTTAGCCCTCTTGATTATTTTCATTAGTAGGTCCATGTCGATTTTAAACCTAGTTTCGCTGCGGCATTCCCTACCATTTATTTATTCAGAAACGAAAAATCCTCATTTCAACCGACCTCTCGGTATTTTATAAATCAATGCACGCATTAAGCATTTCTTATCAAATCTTGTACACACAAATTTCGAACCCGCTTCCTTTTGTTAGTTTTAGCGTTGTACCATGGATTCCATAATGAAGGGGTGGTTTTCTGAAGTGTCCTCTGGTTTCCCCGGTCAGGCCTTCAGCCTTAAGGTCAATGAGGTCTTATTCGAGGGCAAATCCAAGTTTCAGGATGTTCTCATCTTCGAAAGGTTCATTTTCCACTCCACTTATTGCTGTTCAATTTTAATAAGTGGGACTAATTATCACAACTTTATTTTCAGTGCGACATACGGGCGCGTCCTGGTACTTGATGGACGTACCCAGCTGACCGAAAGGGATGAGGCTTTCTACCAGGAGATGATTGCTCACATCCCTCTGAGCGTGCATCCTAATCCGCGCCGCGTTCTAATCATCGGTGGTGGTGACGGTGGTGTCGCAAGGGAGGTCGTTCGGCATCAGTGTGTGCAACACGTTGACCTCGTAGAGATCGATAGTATGGTGCTCGACCTGTCTCGCAAGTATCTTCCCTTTACTGCGTCGGGCCTGGACCACCCCAAGGTGTCCGTTCATGTTGCTGATGGCTTCGCTTTTCTGAAGGAGCATGTGACCAAGGGGGAGAAGTATGATGTCATTATCACAGACTCCACCGATCCCGGTGGTAAGTAGTTGTCTTCATTTAATTGTAACCATGTGCTAACAGTGTTGGAGCTTTTTTACCCTTTGTGTTCACCTAAATAATTGAGTTGGCTGCCTTTTGATGAGGCTCCTACTAACCTTAAAGTCATATCTCTCACCAGATTATAAAAATAGTAGTTTTTCGGCATTTATTCAATGGTACTACTTCAGGAGTACATTCGCATGACGGTTATCAATGTTTTTTGCTTCATATTCAATAATTTAATATAAAACCCATATTTTGTTACTTTGACGCCTGTATAATATCTCCTAAACCGCTACCGTACGATTTCCTGTAGTGTTAATGAGGCATCACTCACGCCAACTTGATTTTTTCGTGGATTTAGTAGACATAATCATCGAAAGCACTTTCACTGTATAACGAAGAGGTAGTATCGATATGATTCTGACACCATCTGATTTTAAACTCGATGTGGAATGGGATGTCTGCAGTTTTTGAATTACCGCATTTCTATCTGCCCTTGTGTCGCATAGCAGATTTGTCATTTTTTGCTGTGCGTAAAAATGATGGCAAGCTTTAGTTCAAACTTTGCCACTCAATGCTCCGCACATGTTGTGTTCCAGAAACGCTTCATATGCTCTTGCTCTGCAGTCTGGAGACCACTAACCCGGGACATGACCCCATTGTCATGGTTGCGTGGTCACCGTTCGGCAACCAGCGTTGACTCCTAAGTCGTTTCAATAAGCATTGCTACGGCCCTCAGACACTCTGAGAGTGAGATCAAGCCACGTTCACACCTTGGGTGATGGTACCATAAATGTGCCAAAACAGTGGTAGCAACGGGTCCTGCATTGTGCATGTCTCCTAGGTACAGTTTTCCCATCTGTTTTTTGCTGAGTAGAGCGTTAATGCGATGTGGTCTTGGTACTGTGACTCCTCTCCACTCTTCGCTTCATTTTTATTCATGAAGTCTAATGCAGAAGATTTTTTGAAATTTCAACCATCTTTTCTTCCTTCTCAAATACAAGCTTTGCATCTTTCGAAGGTAAGTGGCTATCTTAGAATTCGTGTAGTGATTCAACTGCCGCGGTGTCTAGAAACTAAGGGGGAAGTTGTATTTGTCAGCCAGTGTTGTAAATTTATGCAACAGAAGTATATAAATAGCACTTATCCACAGTGACCTAGAAAGGCTGGAAAACTGGAAATGCTGACGGTAAACTGAGCGAGGAGGTAAAGCGAAGTAGGCTGGTTGTTGGTGTGACGTGTTATCGCACAAAGTCTCATGCTTTGGATGTTTTGATGATACAGTCTGTCATCACACGTCACACACCACAGTCCCATGATTAACTTGATTACTGGTGAAGTGAAACATCTTGGACCGGAGGAAAGACAACGAAAATAGGCGTTACCGTAAAACGTTTCAGTCGATCAACTGGCCTCAGAGATCCTGATGCGGAACGTGTTATCAGGCAAATTTACCGATCCCTCTTGTTTTCTAACAGGTCCTTCCACTCCACTCTTTAACAAGGAATACTTCCAACTGCTGAGTCAAGCGCTTACGGATGACGGAATTATTTGTAATCAGGGTGAGTTTGTGACCGCCTCCACTTATCATGTTGGGAAATGAAAATACATAGATCTCGCTTCAGTTTCTGGTTTTGAAGCGGACTATTTTGGAACTGATTGCTAGTTTTTTTTCAATTTGAAATTGTTTTTCTGATTTTGTACGAAGAGAGTAGACAGGGGCGTCTGTTACTTTCAGTGGATGACCAAAGGCATTTATTTTGATTGATCTACGTCTGGAGCTTTCCATTCGACTATACGCGATTGCTGGTCATTTAAATGGCATGAGATGAAGCATACCTCCCGCCCTTTCATAGTTTCTCCTAAATTTGGAGAAATGCAGCAAAGATTTCGTCGGGTGCTTGAAAATGAGGCTAAAATTGCTTATATTTACATATTCGGTCAGCGATTTGAGGAAGTGAGGTATATTTCCCTCTCCGATAATCTATGTGCCTAAAATTTGCCCATGGACCTGGTCTCTTTTCGAGTGAAGCAATTCTGCTTCTCATGCTTCTCAGATGTTTAGAGGCAAGCAAATGCCATTTGCTGCGTTTTCCGCAAGCAAAGTCCCGAAGTGAAGTGTGAGTCATGACTCCACAATTATTGGATGTCAATTCCATTCCATTCTGTTGCAAGAACCTCAGATATTTAAAGGTCATCTGTGTGAGTGTTTCCGAAACTGCTGAGAGACAAGCTTTGAAACACGAAGGAGGCGATTAAGTTAAACTGGGGTCCTTGCACTTACCGAAAGGGATCATGTCGTGGCGGTACTACGCGTGGTATCAAGTGGGGACTGTGTCCACTGCTGCAGTCTAGACGTTGCTAGTTTCTTGTCAAAACTGATGTAAAATCCAAATCCACGGATGTCTACCTGTATCTGCAGAGGACTTTAGGCCCAGCATTTTACGCTGATGGAACATTCAGCCTCTTGGTGATAAGATGGTTGGATAGTATTACCGTTACAAATCCAGTCGGTTGTAAATGTAGGTGTGTTCACGTTGGCTTTCAGCATGCAGTACAGCTATTCTTACTAACTTTCAGGCAATGCGTGAAACACCCAAACTTAGAGGCCTGTCTTGATGTTGTATAATAGGGGAATCCTTCTGCAATGCCGCTGAACACGGCATAATTGACCATGGGGGCGAGAATGTGCGAACATGCGGCGTTACTTCATGCTTGATACCAGGATGGGCAGAGTTGCGAATTGTTCTGTTTGGAGGGTGGTTATGGGGTATTTGTTAGATGGTGGGGTACTTTTGTGTACAAATGGAGCATGGGGCTACATCTGGCAAACAAAGGAACTCGTATGTAAATCCAAAAGATCAGGCTGATCAGATTATCTTTATAAGTGTGTCAATCATCTCCTCTAAACCGGCTGCGCTCTTGCGTTATCTCTAAGCAGATCGAAGCTGTATGTTATGCCACCCAAAGGTACTGAGTCATTGGTTCGATGGCTTTGGGGATTTCCCATGAGCGAATTCTATGTGACACTTTAAGCTATGTTTTGAGTCCAAGTCAGTTTTGTTTTCCTTCATTCCTCTGGTCCTCTGAACCTCCGCACCTGAGAGTCTCTCTCATGCAGACGTCCAGAAGGTGAACATGGGGCTTCTCCACTCATGTCCGATCAATATTTTGGTGTCAGAAGCATTGAAATCCCTGTTGGTTGTTTCCAAATTGTAGCTAGATCCCGTAAGTCTATATCACGACCTACTACATGTGACTCCTACTTGCTTCACACAGGTGAATGCCCATTTCTGGATCTGGCCATTATTCAAAAAATGGTAGGCTTCTGCAGAGATGTATTCCCGAATGTGGCTTATGCCTACAACATCGTTCCAACCTTCACTTCTGGCCACTCTGGCTATGTTATCGCATGCAAAAATGAGGTAAGCGATTGGCGCGCTATTGCCTATTGTCTGACCTGAGAGTGAACACGTTTGAGTGCAAATTTATCGGTGATTTGTGAATGCAGAACATCAATCTTAGCGAAGCGTCTCGCGAGCCGCCGGCAGACTGCAAATTCTACACCAAGGCGGTGCACAAAGCTGCATTTGCATTGCCCAAGTGCTACGAGGATGTGAGTTTCTTCCTGCTATTACTGGATATCTATTGGAGGAAGCACTGCTTGCTTTGCTTTTTATTTGTTTACGAATTTCGTTGAATAGTCAATAGAGGGACTCGTTTTTTATCCATCCAGACAGTCATCCACCAGCCAATGCAGGTCCGCGACCACATTTACACCTGTGCATCTATCAATCAACCAAACAATAGTGATTAATCCGAATTCACTTGGCGCACATTTCCATACACTCTTCATCCTTTTTCCATTACTAAATGAAGCTAAAAATTTGGTCCCTCTCTTCTATCCCCCTCTGCCCACATGGAGACTATTGCATCCCCTATTTTCGTCAAATCCTGCATCGCCACACCAGCAATGCATTGTTTTAGCGCTTTTTTCGTCTTCAAACTTTTATTCTAATTCGCCTACTCTCTATTTCTTGCCAACATTATTTTTGCTTTCGCATTCTTCAGCCATGAGCATATTTTCGCTTGTCCCTTACCTCCTCCGAGAAGTCGGTAAGCACTTTGGTACAACTCAACTCAACACTCTTCAATCATTATTTCCTCACTCCCTACTCTTAGTATCGTATTTTGACGCCGCTTAGGGAAGGATTCAATAAACGCGACTACGATGTACTGCATAGCATAAGTCATTACTGCTTCTTTTGAAGGTTGTTTTCAACCTCAACACCACGTCACAGGAACCTAGTCGCAGTGTCTCTCTGTTGGTGGGATTGGAGTATGCACGACCACTAGATCATTAGCGGTCCATTCACCCACTTGTCTGCCCCTTTGTTGTGCTGAATTTTCCTATTCGAGCAAATCTTCGTCTTCCACGCTGAGTATCTAATAAAATAGGCCTAACTTCCTCCCATTCATCTCAATCGCTGCCGCTTTGGAGGTTCTTTCAATTGTTGATGCTTCCCCTTAGTTTTGAACCCCTTTTATTCCTTCTAGCCTTCTTTTCAAATGACCTGTTTCACTCTTGTTTTTCTACATCTCTTTCCGGTTCAGGGGTTCTAAATGCGATGCTGAATTTCGCTTGGACTACCTGCTTCTGTACTTCCTAGTTTCTTTTTGCTGTCAAAGTGTATCTTTGGTGATTATGTTTAAGAGAGCAATCAACTGGCAGCAGGTGGACAAAGTGTCCATGAGATGTTATCCTATCATCCCCCCTCTCATTCTTCCAACACTTCCCTACTTCCTTTGTCCGATCTCATCAGGAGCGGTTTTAAAATAATCTTTTGAATGCAAGTCCAGTATGTTGTGAGTCTTCTTTCAGTTCTTCATTCACCAACCCTACATTCTTTCCCACCTCCACTTCACCTTCTTCAGCCTACTGCCGCATTTCATTTGCCTTCAAGGAAGGCAGTTCAAGAAGTGCGTCGAATTCATTTTGTGCATTCGATTTGACTACAATAATTTACTTGAGCTTTGAAACTATAATTCTCCATCCCGTTATTTGCTAGGGCAACTTGCCACGGCAGTACGACTGATTTTATTGGCACGTTGGCTGGTGGCAATTCAAAGAAGTGTTTCTTTGTTTAATCCAAAATTCTTTGTGTTTTTGGATGTGTCTGTTTCAAAGCCACCAGCCTTTGGTAAATGAATACTACTGATTGAGACGATTTTCTGGAATGATATCGATTGACTTTCCCAAATTATCACCTTTGTTTAGGCTCTTCGCCCATTCCTAAGGAAGTAAGATGCGACAGTCGAATTGCTCACCCAGTCCTCGGGAGACATTAATGACATTTGTGTGATTATTGCAACACTACTTTTGGAAAAGAGACTCCTGACCTACTGCACACTCACTTTTCACCGAACTGGAACGTTAATTTCGTATTGGTGTTATGGAGCATGGGGTGGTTCTTCATTTGTTATGATAATATTTGTCCTACTGGCTTCTTTTGCAGCAAAATTGCGGGAGCTAATTGGTGTTAAATTGGATACTTATTTTTCACTGGTCTCTGGGTATCTAATGAGCCAGGATCTACCAGCCTGCCTCTTTCCCCCCCATGCAGTCTGAAGACGTGACCTTTGGTTGCCAATCCTGGCAAAGGGCGTTGTAATTGTTTGTCCTTCATCTGGGCCAAGACAGCCACCTACACTACAACCAGTTGCAGTAGCAGCCGTGTTCAAGCCCCTTGGCTGACATTTAAAATTCACTGGCTTAGAGTTGCACTACTCTCATTGGTGCTGGCAGTAGTGAGTCTTTTCGTAAATTTATACATACGTATGTGCATAATGCCCTACTGGTTAACACTACGGCCATTTTATGTAAACTGAGGGCTAACGTGGTTGACAAATATTGGAAGTGGAGTTGGAACAGATTAAGCTAGAGAAATAACGGAATCCTTCACAGAGTGCGGCATAAGAGCCACTACAATGTCAGCTAAAATGGCAGTTATGTGCAAGTGTGTTGAGTCTTCTTGGTTTATTTGCGTTGTTATTGACGTTGAACGAGTGCTTTTGCCTACGAAGGTCAGCGTTTAACATCAGAACGCAGCATTACCAGTCCTTTATTCAACATCGGCTCTCCACAAGAGCGTTAAATGGGTGGTATCAAGGATGCTGTTATGCCTCATACAAATGGCAGCATCTACCTATCTCGTATCGCAAAACACCCCAGACAAGTAAAATTATTTGATGTGCCCTCCAATTTGTTATTTGGAGGAAGTGCAGCGAAGAGGAGGAATAAAATGAAGGCAAGATTTTTGCGCCTTAGATAATGCTACCATCGCCGCGTACGATGTAACCGCGCGGGAGATCTTTATAATTAGGGATGCTGCCTACGCACACGGAGTTCCTTCAACAACCTTCTTTGTGTCACGACGCAAACTCATGCAGCCTGGTCCAGGTGATCCATTCAATCAGGTAATATCAATAACTTTGTAGAAGGAGGTTAATTAATAAGAGCAGTTGAGGAAGGACTTAAGAAAATTAAAAAACATTCGTTGTTTGCAGTTAAGAATGGAATATCCCCTAACTGACCTTGGAGATCAATTGACAAATAAGCGGGCCAAATGCTACTTTGCCCCTTTCTCGTTTGTTTTTGATCATCAGCAAGTGGTAATCAATATGAGGTGGCGACTTCTCGCGCACTTAACCCAAAACTACCTCTTTGTTGAATACACAGTCGCACATAGCAGCATTTGGTTATTCCATTCACCCGCCTGCAGCCTGTAAAATGAGCTCAACTTTAAGACGAGGACTTCAAATTATTAATAATGTGCAATGATAAGGAAGACTAAGATTAAATATATTGTTCTGCGCATTTGGGATTCGTGTCCTTCTCAACCCAAACACTGCACAACAAATTGCGTTTCCGCTCAAACGATCTCGAGTTGACGTGGCATGCCCACCGGAGGTAGCAATCCCGCAACATGTAGTTGGCAGATGGTTAGCATCACTAAACCTCCATCCTAACAAGTAAGTGGAATGGTTGGTAGGGTGAGTGGAAAGGGCTTTGGAATGACTAATGCGTAAACAGACATTTCGCTGGCTCTACTTTTGGCGGCAACAGATGCAAGCACACCCAAGCCGGCATTCCTTTCTGCTTCGAAAAGCTCTACTACTGCAAACCCTCAGTCAAGTGTCGTGAGAGCCGTGAAGCACCGCCTCAGATACTTGCACTTTGTGGTGAAATAGTGATGAAAACGTTGAAGTAGTAAGATCATGCGGAAGCATATATCCTTTCGGCTCCCAGTTCTCCTCTAAGTGGAAGACACTTAACCAAAAGCAGTAGGTCGGCTAACCTGCCAGTATAATTCGAGTACTAGTGGAAGCGCTATCTTTATGCATTCAATGGGAAATTGGGGCATCTTAATACCAACACAATTTGAAAGGCAGAATCGTCTGGTTAGATTACTGGATGCAGCATTTTGTTGCTTTCTCCATTCAGTTAAAAATTGCTCCAAATAATTCCTATTCTATCCCACAATCTGGGGGCAATGTCATATGTTAGTTCAAAATATTTGCCCAAGATTAGTTCTAAAACTGAATAAGGCTAATGAGAAACTTGCCAAAGGTCATTCACATGAATATGTTATTCGCCATCTACTTTGCAGACGCATTCATGCAACAAGTCCACCGGGTTTGTGCCATCGTAATCCAATCATTACATTACAAACGCTAACAGCATTTGCTCTTTTAAAATATCAAAATATTTGTTCTGCTCCCAATCAATGGATCCACAGAGAGCAAGGGCACACCATGCTTTGAATACGTACGCCTCTGTTTATCGTAAGAAATGTTGTCTACAACTGCCGTTTACAAACATAATCCTAGACAGTGTTTTCACCGGTGTAAGTAGTCGACTAGACACTGAACACTAATTAGGTTAGTAGGTCAAAGAGGCACATGTCGAGTCGTGTAATTGTAGTAGAGTGGTATGATAAATTGGATCTTTTCATCTTTGCGAGTTGCGCCTGTCAGACATCTGGGACTTGGACAATGCCAAGTGGACGAGGACATAATGGAGTAAAGTGGAGTTGAGGCGAATAGCTTACACGTGAAAGGAATAGAATGCATCGCAAGTGATTCAGCACTCATAGATAAATGGTTGAGTTGCTTTACAGCACCGCCTTACCCAAGCCAGTAGATCGGCATTTCATTTGGCATGACAAGTGTGGCTTTGCCTATAGCTTTGAACGTCGCTCACAACTGGACGGCTCTAACATTGTTTCCTTTGCAAGGGCGTCACATGCCGCAACCGCTTATTCCTAACAGTATGCACTGCGAAAAGGCAACGTAGCGCCTGTTAAAATGGAAAAGAGGTGTGATTAATTTAAACTAGCCATGCAACACTAATGCAGATCTAACTTAACAGTTGAGGATGGACTAACATATGTGCATTTGTCAAAGGATGGGCATCCGCCTTTGGCAGAGAAAATGACAAGAATTATTAATAGGGCAAGTGAAGATGCTGATGGTATTCAAAGGTGATTGCAGAATATTGAGGCAAGAGTAATGTGCTAATTCGTTGTGGTATATGGCATTCGCATTGCTGGTGATGGAAATAGCTTAAAGCATAGTGAGGGCCTGGTGCATAGTGAGTGGTGGCTTGCGTAAATTAAACTGGCTACAGTTGTTTGGCCACTATAAATTACATTTTGCACAAATCCATCCTCATGGTAATGTGTCCATCCTATGTTGTTCTGGTTTTGCCCTCTTCAATTGTGATTTAACATGCCTTGCCTCGCTTTCCCATTCTACTTGTAATTCGTTTGCTACTGCTCACTGCTGGTGAATTTAAATGGTCTAACGCGCAGAATGCTGTGGTCGTCTGTGTGCGCTTGTGTCATTTGAAGTGCCTCGCGAGACTAGCATGCAACCCATCTGGACTGAAGGTGTACGTGCCTTTTCCACTCGTGGAAATAGGCCAGAGATATTTGTGAGCCGGATTAGTCGATTCGAAGCTGAACACTGTTTGGAAGGGATGAATGAAGGAATGCAGTATCCGTCGCACATTTATAAGAGAAACGACATGAAGTGATGTCAACCACTGCACAGTTATCATAGTGGTTTATGAATGGCAGTGTTCTGGGACTTCAACCGTTGTCTCAAAGCAACTTAATGTCATTGCATCACATTCTGCTGCAGTAAGCACTGATTGGACTTTGGGCAGCGCTTCGTAAGAGTAAGAGGTGAGTGCACAATGCATGTACAGTGTTGGTGGTGGGAATATCTTGCAGGGCACCTAAAGTCTGGTGCATACAACGGCACCGAGTGCTTCATCGTTAAACATTTCATATCTTATGGCGCCAACCAGCATCAACGTGACTGCTACGTGTCATTCCGCAGTGATGGTGTCATAGAGGAGGCCAGGTGACCTTGATTAGGAGGAGTTCATGTTTGCAAACATCGCAGGATCGGAGGAGAAGAGTTGCAATATGAAGTTTGAGACAGAGTGTACCGTTCACGGTCTATTACCAAGCATTTCCCACAAAGTGCGTGTTCGAAACTGTCTCCTAGGTGTGGATGTCGCGATGGCTGTGTCGTCCTCCGTCAAAGGCGCTCAGCTCGCGTCGAGCAACGAGGCACTTGGATTTGGCCTTATTGATGGAACGGGTAAAATTCCTTGCAGTGACGCTGACTGCAGAAACATAACCATTCTTACGGAAGGCAAGAAATGTTGACTTGTCGATTTTGTACAAAAAGCATATCTGGTGAATGTGCAATGTTAGTCGACCGTTTGAGTGGCACTGGCACTTTGATAGAAGACACCGATCTCAGTCCATGGATGACACAAGTTTACAGCAGATTTGGGAATTGGAAATTGACTCAAGTCTGCGTGACCTCACCTTCTACACTGTGCAGCAGGTGCATTGGAAGTAGTGGTCCCGGTGTTTGTGTTAGAGCACAAATATGAAGCCATTGTGATAAACAGATGTAATGCTGGTGTTGGTGGTGGTGGTGGTGGCGATGGCGGGGGTCTAGTTACTTCCAGTGGCCTTGCCAACTGTGTGGATGTCTACAGATTTTCTTCTACTTAAATTTATTCGCAATGCAGAAGTGATCAAACATTGCCTCGTGGTTAGCGATGTAGCTATTATTGCCATCATCGCTCTTTAATTCTGCGTCGTCTCTCTACCCTTCACACAATTATCATCCAAATATTCTTGCTTTTCCTCATACTACTTGCCGGATTTTATTTGCTCCTTCTTTAACATTGTTAAATATTCTTTCTTTGCGCCCTTTCTTCCATTTTTGATTTTCCCATTCTTTGAAGCGATATTTTTGCCACGCGATCACATGGATATATTCCACAACACCTTCTTATTTGGCCTACCTGTGATGACTTTGATGACACCTTCTTCCCCATCAGTGAAATGCGCCCATCGGATGCAGATGCCTATGATGCTTTGCGCATTTCTGTCCCTATTCAATCGTGGCAATCAGCGTGTCTCGGGGGACTCGCATGCTACCTCGCCTTCACGAGATTGAGGATTGATGAACTGTTTTGGTGCATAGATACGAATGAAACATTTCATAAATGGGGGTACGTGATGATGGAATGCTGAAGCCTAAGAACTGATCGGACTGGTTGAATGATAAACCACACGTGACGATCCGCAGCCACTGTCAAGTAGCAATCGGAATTTATGTAGCATTGTGAGTCGTGGGTGTCAGGCTTCTGAGACTTAGGACAGTTTAAGTAGAGGAGGATAAAATAGAATGGAATGAGTAGAGATGAACAAAGAGTGAGAGGGGATTATGCAGTATATCCTAGGTGACTCTGCGCTTAGGCCACGATGCCCTTTTTGCATTTCCTCACCTCTTCATTTTAGTCAGGAAACCGGCAGTTCGTTTTGCTTGACTAATGCAACTTTGCTTTGCCTACAAATGGACGACTCTTGCATTCCTGTTTTATGAATGGATTGCCAGAAAGAACTGCATATTCGCTGCTGCACGCGATTTGAAACAGCAGCGCCTTTTTCGATAAAACTGGATACGCAAGTGCGTGGTGCCTGAAAGTCAACATGCAAAATGTTGACATTGTACCAACTAATTCGATACGTTCCCTTTTACAGAAAAGAAAGCATCTGCTTGAACGAACAGAAATATGAGCCAGCGAATTGTTCGCTATGCCCGATTTTCTCTGGTACTGCCTTTCAATAAATAATATTGGCGTGATATTATGAGGCAATACAGTTTGGTGCTTCACAGCATTCGCTGGAGGTAGGAGCTCACGATGTACCCAGATTTGGACTGCTTCTTTCACCGTTGCATGACTAATTAACTTGCCTCTGCTTCAAATGGTGTTGCAGGAATTGTACCCAATTACTTTCACCAAAGAACAGATGTTAATTATCGTATGCACTTTTTCTGTCACTTCATTTTTGTTTTTGTGAAAATTTACCAAGTTGATGCAGCTCATCATGAGCAAACTAACGCAGAACCCAGGGCTACACAAGGCTCTGAAGCGGTTGCTCAAAGTTTCGTCAATCAGTTAGAATGTTAATATGTGGTACACGAATCCGTCCATAGCGATTAAGGCCCTATTTTTAAAGCCTTCATGCTACTGAGCTATGCAGGACCAACTGCATTCCAGAGACACGCACAGCATCTGGTCATTTACGAGATAACCGACTGCTGAAAATGACGAATTGCATTCTGGTCGGACTACTGACACTTCGCTAAGTAGGCGCAATCAGAAGACTGGAATGTAAGCCTAGAAAGTCCTCAACTTGCCTAAAGGGCTTCTGTCCATATATCAGCTGATGTTTTGCCGTTCGAGATAATCACAAGTCGTGGAATGAGAATTGCTTCTAATGCTTCCCCACCAAACAAAGAACTGGCATCCTAAAAAGCACTGGAGCAAGTAACAAAAACCATCTCACCTACAAACCACCTTGCCTGCAACGCATAACTTCATGCTTAGCCAAATACCAATCGCATAACAGTATGAGTGCCTACAAAGGTGGACCACTGATATGTGAAGATGACGCAGCTTGCCAACGGGAGACGGAGAACTGGTAAATGGCATATTATTGACTACCTATAAGGATAGTACCGGGGATGCCGCTCGAAGAGACACAGGTTTGCGCTATACGAATGATGCTTTAAGTGTGCCTTTGAGTCGACAAATAGTAGGAAGGTGTGAAGATTATGATATGGCTTTTAAGATCAGTTATACATTGGATTACACCTAAAAACTTGTAGCACAATGCTTGAATTAATGTGACAGCTTACTATATGCAACATGAATTAATACCTATTTGTTTTCAATAAGTTCGTTAAAAAGTTGATTAGTTTTGCACCATCGTATTACCTTTGCAGAATGCCTTTTCTGGAAATCATTAATTTAACGACCAATACTAGCGGTTTCCTCAGCAAATCTCAACGGTATCCGGCATAGGCAGAATGTGTTAGAGTATCTGAATGCACTCCGTATGCGATATGCGGCTTTGTGTAAATCATTTTGCCTTCTTTTGTGGTTAAGCTGCTGCGAGAAGCCTTAGAGCTGACCACTAAAATGCCTTCTACATATTTCTTCCACTTCTTTTCCTTAGGCTCCTTCCACATTTACTCGCACTTCCAAAACATTTCGATTAGATTGTCATTGATAGGGCTAATGCATTTAATGCCATGTTGTGTGGGTGACAGTGTTTCTCGACACGTGAAGCCTTCTGCGACCAACCCTAATACGGCGCAACCGTCAAGAAATTTGCCAAATCAATCTCACAGTCGCAATGCTGACTACACCATCCTCTGGAATCTTTATGGTAAGGCACAGGCAACCATCTATTGCCTCTCAAGTTGCATCTACGCCTTCAGCCAGGTAAAGCCTAGGCAAAGCGTCTTCACTCTTATCCCACGACGGGCTGTGCTACATCATTTCTCACGTTGGGTATGCGATAGTAATGACACCACAGTTAGAAGGATGCAAATTCATTACCCTGCTTTTGAGCAAAATGTACGAAAATAAGCCTTGATCAGGGCTTATTCGGTATTCAAGCCGAAATTTCGCATGATTTAATTTCAATTAATGCAACAAGTAAGGTAATCAGAAAGCCCTTAATGCAGAGTTTACAGTTAGGTATTTTTGCAAACATTAAGGGTAATAAAAAATACATCATCTCATTATGGCCAAAAGGTGAAGGCTCAGATGTCACAAATAGGGGATCTGCACCAACCTCTGCAATCACAACGAACAGCAGATCAACTCAGATCAACTCCCACAGTCACCACTACTTGTGGATCTACTTCGACGGCTTTACACCGACGCAGCCCAGTTTGATTCCAATGGTAGTTGTCTTTGGGTGTGTCGCCTCGTAAATCCTGTAAATAGCCAAATACTTCACCTGCACAGACTATTACTGATTAAAACTTATATTTTCCACAAATGCAATATTCCTGTTAAAAGATCTGTCGAGCTATTATTTATTCGCCTTTATTTAACTACGAGTTGACGTGGCGTTATGAATAATTCCCATCGAAATGAGCAGATTTTAATATATAGCTCTTCAATTTTCTTTAGTCCTCAAATGGCTTTGCCCTCTTGGGGTGATTTTCAACAATTTGATCTAGATCACAAGCAAGTCAACCAATTAATGTGCCCACTATCATCATGCAATTCATTACTTCCGTGGTGACCTTTTCAAACATACTATAGGCTATCTCGTCCCTGTAAGCTTCACTGAAAGTTCGCTACTGGTCACTCTAGGCCATACTAGAAGCGGTCAGTGGTGCCCGTGCGTGCCAGTGGACCAAGTGATAGAGACACATTTGGGCATACACAGGTTCAGAAGTACATGCTGACGTACAGGTGCATGTGCTTAAGTCATAAGGGTTGAGATGCTGTAGTTCCTCTGGTGAGCTTGTTTGACTGCCTTAGAAATGTCTTCTCGAGGTAGATTGCCATAACCGAAATCGCTAACCTTTCTTCTCATGAGTATTTGCCAGCTAGGCGGATTGCTTAACATTTTAGAATGCGGCGACCTAGTTTAGTCCTGTGTGAAAGCACTACAGCTTAATCAGTTACTCATTAGCTTACTCCCACACATACGTGTACTGTGGTTGAGATAAGCTCGTGTGTATCCAAATTCCTACCTTTTAATTACTCGTTACTCACAGGATTGAGAAGTCGATGCATATGACCATTAATTCACGGTTCGTAGCAACTCACCTGATTTATTTGCACCAATGAAAAGCGATTTTCCTTTCCGAGTAGATGTAATTGCTTCAAGAGGAAAAATAGGTTATAAAAACGAAGCATTTGCCAGTCATGTGTGTGCGCAGTGAAACCATAGATAAGGTGACAGTGTAACAATTTTATGCATCTTTTCTTGGTTCCGTCTATTTCTCGTATAGGCTCACAAATGGCACACACAAGTTGGAAATTACATGAGAGCAAATAAGTTGTAGGATATTCCCTGTTGCAACTCAGAGGTCTAGAAATGGATGCGCCTAACCTGTGCATGTCTACGCAGCAATCAGTTTGCGTCATCATGCAGGATACTTCCTGTTAGTTATCATAGCCGAGGGATGGAAGAAGCGCACCTTTATTGAATGCTTTGAGACTAAAGTTGTCATGCAGGTTTAGTCTGTTTTAGCTAATGCACCTCAACAAGTAGTCATCTTTAGGGTCTTGTGATGAGGAATATCCCATTGCACACCAAATTGATGGTGATAATGCGTAATTGGTTTTAGTATTGCTGCTGATTTAGTCCACAACCGACTATATGCGCATCCCATCGCTTGATGTAAACAAATTGAACTTCTGAACTTCCACAAGACTGCTGCCATTTATTTGCCAATCGTAATGTTTCTGTAACATTGCCAGGGATCCATTTTTGTGATGCGTGCGAGGATGCACCAGTTTGAATAGCTAAATACAAATGCGTACACGAATTAGACATGCTGAAGTGATCACAAGTCTAACTACTGAAGTGGATTTGCATTCACGATACCATTGAGCGGAGGTTGAATTAATGGATAAGGTGTCACACAATAAGGCTGTTAAATGGCGAGATTGGGACCAATGCAATTCGCTTCAATCTAAAATGTAAAAATGGCATTCCAGTAAATAATTAATGAAAAAGAGGAAGGAAATAGCTGCAATGAAGAGGAATGCGGAGGGCAATGAACCAAACAACCCACTCCATTTAATCTTCTGCTTGTATCGTATCAACAAACTTAGCTTCTTGTGACTCCACAGTCCTTTTTGTCTCATTATCCATCCACTTAATTTACTCACATAAATGGAGTAGCGTCACGTCTAAATTATGGGTAAAGATGAACTGGACAAAATTATTTCGCTAAGGTGTGTTTCTCATTTTGTGTTTGCTAGATTTGCAGTGGAAGATAGCATCTGCTTACTTGCCAACTGGGTGGAGAAATAGAGACTGTCAGAGCATTATTTCGATCGCATCACTTCTATTTCAGTCGGAGGTATTTACTTGAAGTGTTTAAGTGTCCCTCCCTATTAAAAGATTGTCTGTATACTCAGACTACACAGAGGAAGACAGCATCCCTCCACCAGGCTAAAGCTTCCGGAAATTCGCGCAGTGCCTAGCGCTCTTCACAACCCGACTATTAAGGTCGTCCACACATGTCATATGCCATGCATGCGCTCAAGCACACACACGAGTGATTCAAGTTGTGGAAATCTGCAAATCAACTTACAATTGTTGATGTGTTTCATGACTTTGTGGCTTTAAGATCCGAAAATTGTACAAGACCTTCCATATAGATGACGAATCATCCGAAGAGGGCCTGAAATCATGCAAAACTTAAAACAATTCCCCATCATACTGATCATGCCTGCCACCTGCCTCAACGTGTACCTCCGCTTAGACTACCTCTTGTCCCAATGCCTTCGGCAAAATGTAGCATTTATAAATGTGGTCGAGTTGTATGCGATTGTGAAGTCTGTCGAGTCGCATGTCCACTGGAGGTGGGTCACGCTCAGCCACAGCTCGTCATCAAATTGAAACTTGCAAGAATACAAACTTTTGAGAGCATTGTATCAACAATTCCGACTATCGCATCATAAAATGCGCCCCATCTTCCTACTCAAATTGTGCCTTCAGATTCTTGCGCATCTCAATAATGCCCGGATATGTTGGCTGAGAAATTTGAGTTGAAGAAAGGTTTACCGAGAGGTTCGCAGGAACTTTACGAAAACGCAAAAACGTCAGTGATGTAGTGGTGGATGGACGAATTGTCTCAATTTTATAGAATGTGATCAGCACAGTGACCAAAGGCCTCACTGGTTGCAATCGAGTGACCACTGCTAGATTGGAGACTTTCGAGTGTTCAAATTATGTCTGCAGTGCGTAATATTTGACATAAATGGCTACGCGGTCGTAGTCAAGTTTTCACCTCCCAATAAATGCACAGCAACAACACTTCTCCTTCATTCAAACAGCTAAAATCCAAAAACAAACTTGCGTCTTTGCCTCATTTTTGAACGTGAAACTGGTAGTATCAGCGCTTGAGTTTGGAACGAGTGAAGACGCCACGGTGGCATGAAGCATTGATTTTGGTCTACCTGGAAGTCAAATCCCTGCTTTTGTAAAACATATTTGCCCTTTTGGCTAATGTGCTGCACTGTTTCGCGGAGAATGAGGCAGGAGGTAAAAGCTGTGCCAGCATTCTGATGTTCACCACCACAAGCTCACTAGGTTCGCTTAAACTTATCGTTGTGCCCTAAATTGCAACAATCTCGAGACAGGTTTACCACCGTCTAATTACAAAGTGTTGGGTCTCACAAGACAATCCATAGACTGGTGGATTTGCTAAGGAGCAGCACTTTTGAGGTGCTCGAATCATTGCCATCGATAGTTGCTTACATTTGAATTCGTCGCTCTGTTTTGTTGCTCATGCCATTGAATTTTCACTGCGTTTATATAGGGGTTTTAGTGACCAGGGCTAGCTCATTCAACTGACGGATTCAAGGCATTAGTCACTGTTGTTTACGTGCTCAGTTCTACTCCATTGCAACGCCTAACACCTGGTCATAGCGTGGTGGGCTCACGGCAGCTAGGATAGGCACGGTACCTCTGATGGCTTAGTAATAGCCAGACTGTTGTTTAAACTACCCTCCGATCATATCCTCTTTCGACACTTTACACATTACAAAAATGCACGTCATTATGAGGAAGTCGAGATATGGCATAGGATTCCAGCCCTTTCTCCTGCGTGTTAAGTATCAAAGATGTAAGACAACAATTACCTTATATTAGAAGGCCTTATAATTGATTGCAGAGAGTAAATGGAGCGTCGGACCACATGCGGCCGTCTAAAAGCACATGGTTGAAGTTGGTGTCACCAAATGACACAAAACAACTGTCGAAAGAAGATGGCACGTTTGGCATCTGAGCGGTGGCTTCAGAAGAATGGCGTGAGGGCGTGCTGTGAATGGATCCATATCAGTTAATCGCCTGCTGCAGAAACCGTGATTCAACGTCGTGGATGGACCTCCTTGGACTGTAATTTCCTTTGCCACCTATTTCATTAGACACAGTTGACACTTAAGCTAAATGTGAATTAATGGAAAGAAGCGCACCAGTTAAACGAACATTTTGTGCCCCACAGGATGTTGTGATGCCTTAAAAGATGGGTCAAATCAGAAGATGATGCATTTGGTGGCCACTTGAAACTCTGATAACTGTGCGTTTGTTTACATTGGACACAATTTAATCCAACAGAATTGCAGGAAAAATCATGACTAAATTCCTTCCATGTTTGAAGGAACATAATCATGCGAGAGGACCTTACAATTCCTCGGTATCACAACATAAACTAGAGTTCCATCCATTACCACAAGCAGTGGTGCATGCCTTGGTGTCAATCAGTGTGGTCTCACAGTGCCTACTCATCAAAAGCGCATTTGCAAACACCTTGTCTAATCACAGGGATCAGAGAAAGATTGTAGGACCTGATTTGGAAAAGGGAACAAGGTAAAGTGAGAAGACATGCCTATCGACAATTACTGGTCATCAGAGATGTAAACACTGACGTTGTGGTATACAGAGAGCGTAATGTTAATGCCGATCAACCATAAAGGGTCAAAGTCTATCACCACAATTCTTACGTTAAAAAATTCGGACAGGAAGGTGTGGGGAACAAACGATAACAGTTACTGCAGAAACCTGCAAGAATAGAAACGAAAATCTATGGTAATCAAAAAGCTAATAAAAATAGGCACTAATAGCAATGTAGAATTTGATATTTGACAAGACAAGGGGTGAGATGCAAGGACAAACATTGAGGTCAACCAATAAAAAGACAGACTTAAAGGGAAAGGATTTAGAGGGTCCAATATGATTGGTAGAACAAAGTATATAAACAATGGCAGGTCGATAAAACTCACTTTGGAGGGGAAAGGGAATGATGTGTGAATGCGGTTCCATAACATAGACAAGGAAAAGCGGCAAACAGGCAGGAAGTTAAAGTAAAAGGTAAGTAGATGTAAATGTAAACGGCTAAAAATAATTAACGAATATGCGAAAAATACAAATACTATGAGAAAATTGGGTGAGTGAGTGTGGCGCTGACATCAACACTGACAGGAATTGCTCAGTGCTGTTGCCAAGCGCCGTGCTCCCTCCCGCCGTACTCCTCTCTCTTTTCCTTCTGTCTTCTGTATCCCTCCACCCCTATCCACACCATTCATTCATTCAGCCCATCACTTTACATTCTCTAACTACCTCTCCCACACACATCCACACACCCACTTACCTACCTACCAAACCGCTCCAGGTGTCTCACTCTATTTCCACTTGGCTACTTGTCTCCCACTCTCTCTGCCGCTCCCTGCGCTGCCACGTTGTTTGCTGCAATTGAGAGGCGCCAACACTCTCCTCAGCCTACACCTCCTGCCCTTGATGCTGCTGCCAACGCTACTGCTAAAACTCTTTTTGCTGACCTTTTTTATGCATTTAGTGCCTTGTTTTAGTTTTTATTATTGCCGTTTATTTCAGTTTATTTTCCCTCTTATTCATTGTCTTCTTTCCTCAATCGATTTTGGATTTGACAATTCATCTTTTCTATCTTTCAACTGCTGTTTAAATTTGCTCTTTGGATTTCAACCTCTTTTTAGTTCTTTGTTTTTTTACATGTTTTTAATTACTCTTATACGTATTTATCCTTTCTCAACTTTTTCCTCCATCATGCTCGCTGACTCCTGGTGCTTGCAGATTTTGGAGTGAGACTGTGTGCTTTTACTGAATTCTGCACTAGATTCATCTTGAATACTGCATTTGACGATTCTCTTCGTGTGATAAGCTCACACCATTTAACATAGACTGCTATAATGGGATGGACATCCGCGTCTTAACCGTCCTCCAAGTAAAAGTCACGTATGTAGGGTTCATATTATTTGATCGCAATCATGCAGATGTGTCGCCACCATTTCCCAAATTCAACCGCCTCCCCCTTGTACGTGACATTTCCAAAATATATTTGTGTTGATAAATAGGCACATGTGTTTGTTTTGTTAACGTGATTAATTTATCAAAATGCTGTTTCGATTGATGCGATTTCCTTTAACACCCTGATAACATTACAGTCCCTCTCGGCCAAGGTTTGCGCACGCTCATTGGCTCATTTACTGCTGTGCAAATCCCAAAATAGCCTTCAAATTTGGTCTCTTAACTCCACTGTGCGAACGTCCTTGCCCTCTGGACGTCACATCGCTGCGTTGTTATCCCACCACACAGCCACCCAAAAATTGGCTCTCATCTAAATTAATGCCATCTAAGTTTATGATTCCCAAAACCACACCGCACATTTGTCATGCGGCTTTTATTCACTTTCGAATCAACTGGGGTGATAGAACGGCAGTATTCTAGGCTGCAGTACACTGCCACACAGCAGCCATGCAGCAGTGGGAATCCTCCAACTCTATCCATGATTGTGCCAAATAGTAGGCCATGCTGCAGTGCATCATCACAGTCAAAGTTGGATGTGATGCTGTCAAACATAAAAACACTACTGAGTGACTTGTTGTAGGAATTACTAAGCCATCGGCATTGAGGACATTTTGTTTCGCACCTGCGTCCAATCAAATGGGTGTGCGAATAATCGCCAGAAGTTCTGCCGTTAGTGGCTGGTTTATCTGCGGCGCATGAGCTTAGCAGTTTCGGCCAATAGAACTGACCTTATGACTGGTCCGATGCCAGCGTTTCTGTTGATTAAATCCGAACTCCATAATCAGAGCAAGCTAAGAGGTAGGCAGGCAGACGTTTCCATCACGTCCTTTATCTTAGCAATAATGGTGTGCTTTTAGGCACCCAGATGGCGTACATTCGTGGCAAAAAGGATGCTAATCTCCTTTTCTCTCATGCAAACAGTCATGCTACTGTGCATTTCTAAAATGGGTGCCATCAATGCAAGTAGTCCGCATTGCCTCAGATGCTCTTCATTGCTATTTACCTCCTAACAATGCAGCCGAATGGAGAGAAGTGGCGGTTGGTCAAAAGAGTATAGTAAGAAAAGCCAGAAACCCCACCTCTGTCTATGGTCAACATGCGTTTTTTTTAGCTGCACGAGAGGATTCGCAAACCTCGAAGTCACTACAGTTCACAGACATAACATACTATCACGCTTCACATCCATTCACTAATATACAGCCACACTCTTTGACAGCGCAGGCACCTCAGTGCATAACTTCCACCGTCGACGTCTTGCTTGCTCACCATCAAGTCAATGCCAATACATTTGGGCTCATGATTGTACTCGCGACCAAACCCATTCACTATGGAATAAAATCATCACCAGCATGAGTAGGAACAATCGAATCATGGGCCATTTAAACTGGCGCATCTTCTCACGCATCACAGAAATGTTACAGAAACATATTACGATTGTCAAATAAAAGACAGCAATCATATATTAGCTCAAAGTTTAGGTTGTTTGCATCTGGCGATCAGATGTGCATAGAGTCGATTGCGGACAAAATCAGCAACAAAACTAAGACGAATTACGCATTATCACCATCAATTTGGTGCACAATTGGATATTTCTCATCACCAGACCCTGTATGGCAGCTGTAGTCTCAAAGCGTCTAGTTAAATTGCGCTTCATCCATTCATCGGCTATGATGAACAACAGGAATTATCCTGCACGATGGCGCGGAGCGATTGTAGCGTGGATGCGCACGGGTTGGGTGCATCTACTTCTGCTGGCACGTAATTTCCAACGTGTGTGTGCCAGTTGTGAGCCGATGGGAGAAATAAACTGGACCAAGAAAAGATGCATAAAATTGTTGCACTGTCACCTTGTCTTTGGTTTCAATGCGCACACACATGATTGACAAATGCCTCATTTCTATGACCCATGTTTCCCCTTAAAGCAATCACATCTACTTAGAGTTACTTTGCATTTTAAGCAATCAGTAGAAATAGTTTTTAACAGATAATCTTACACAAAACTTGTGTACATGATTGTCGATCTGGTCAGGATTATACAGACATGGTATGTCGAGTTACCAGCCTTGGCGTCTATTCAAACGCTGCAATCGCGTTGGTTTATGTATGTTAGTCAATGTTTTGGCTACCTTATTGTTGTTCTATCCATACCCCTATTGCATCCTTACATAGAATTACAACCGATCACGCGCATAGCCATGTTTCATCCTAGTGCTAGGCGTTTGAGTCTGACGTCAGGCAGCCAACTTTGATTACACATTCCTCCACATCACAGGCTGTTGCGGGATCTCCCCATAAGAAGCACACATACTGAAGGCGAGGCTTTGGTGACGACAGGAGCATCAGAATGACGAGAAGCGACGCGGAACGACAGAGGTTTGGGCAAGAATGGTTAGGTAGGTTGTCGTGCCTTTTCAGTGAAGGAGCTTTCACCATACAAACACTTGACTTTAAAAGCAACAATACAGTCAAACGACCCTAACAATGCTACTCACAAATTCTTGTTAGGCTGTCCTTTCACAAGTCGTATTAAAAACCCGCCTTTGTTTACTTCAATGGTTCTCTCCTAGACTTTGCCTCCCTACTTCTCAGTTTTTGGCAGTCACACGAGTAGTCGATGCAAGGTTTGTCGTCAATTTCGGCACAAACTTCTACCAATTGAGTGGGGGCTACAGTTTGATTCGGCATAAGCAATACGTTAGTTTTGCAAACGACACGGGACATTCGTAGTAATAAGCCACATTTAAAGTAACACCAGCTGCTCCTTTGCGCTCCTCCTATAATTTTACCTTCTCCCGTACCCGCCTAATTGTGCTAACCGTATGCGAGTACCCTACCCAATCCCGAATTCAGCCCAGTGATTCGCTTCAATTTTATGAGCAGCATTTTTACGCCGCCAAACTTCAACACACCATCAATATCCTTAACTCTACAAAATGCAACTACTTGGAGAAACCGGTTCCCACCCCATTCCTTACGCTCCGGACAGGGTACGCCAAAAATGTTTCGGCAGTCCGCTGCACTTGATACAAGTGTGAATTTGGTAACAGATCAACTTTTGATACGTTCTCAAGTTTCGGTGTAGAGCGTTATTCTCGGAAACCCTAGTCTTTCGTCAAATTACCCCATCAAGTTTGATGGCACACTTACCATCGTCGATACAGACAATGGCATGATGCTAGGTTTGATGGTAAAGAATGTGTGCACAATTGCTCATTCGGACACAAGTTAGTCGCACGGGCGACTGCTTCGTATTCCTCGCAAGCTGAGGGCGAGTCATAAGGAAATGAATAACGAAGTGAGTAAAGATGGATAATGGTAAATAATAAACAATAATATTGATGGCATCGATGAATAATAGCTAAATGAGTTACTGTTACTCTACGTTTTCTACGGTCAAATGTGCAAAGTTGTGCGTCTCAATTGTCAAATCTCCATGCTCATGAACCGAGGTTCTTCGTTGACATAATTGAGTTGCGCAGAGTCTTCAAACTGTTGTACATAAGGTCATAGTTCTCCTTTGTGGCCTGTTGGTCGGAACCCATCTGCCTGAGAGTCGTCTTACACCTCTTAAGTATACTTTGCCAAAATTCTGCCGGAACACTCTCTTTCACTTCATCGTTATCCATTTTCGATCTTATGCTGCAAACGTAGCTTTCCAGAATGGTTTTCGCTGCTATCCTACTCCCCTCTTTCTCATCCTCTAACTTCAATTTTTCTGCGTCATTCACCACCTGTTGTATCTCCTTCTCCGACAGAAGGCCCTTGTCCTTCATGATGGTGATGCTGTTTCGCTGCCCCGACGACTTGTCCGCCACCGTTATATTGAGAATGCCATTTTCGTCTGTGTCGAAGGGCACCTCGATCTGAGGTACTCTACGCGGTGCCGGTAGGATACCTGACAACTCGAATTCGCCCAACATGTTGTTGTCTCTCGTCATCGCACGCTCACCCTCTTACACCCGCACCAACACACTCAATTGATTGTCCGAACACGTGGAGAAGATCTTGGTCTTCTTTGTCGGGATTTCTGCATTGCGCTCTATCAACGTTGTCATCACACCACCTGCCGTCTCCACACCTAGTGAGAGTGGCGCCACCTCCAGTAACACCAAATTCTGTACCTTCTCCGACTTGTCATCAGCCATATTGGATGCCATCAACGCCGCACCGTATGCCACTGCCTCGTCCGGACTTATGGAATTGCTCAGCTGCTTGCCATTGAAGAACTTTCGCAGCAACTGTTGCACCTTCGGAATACGCGTCGATCCGCCTACCATCAATATCTCGCTGACGTCATCCTTTTCCAGCCCTGTATCATTTAATGTCTGTTCCACCGGACCTAGAGTCCTCTGAAAGAGATCTGAGCACAAAGGCTCGAAACGAGTCCGTGTGAGAATCGTACCAAAATCAATGCCTTCAAATAAAACTTCTACATCTATGTATGCGTGCTTGGAAGAGCTCAACATCTTCTTTGCCACATAAAACGCCTTTTTCAGAGGGATAATGGAGTACTTTTTAGTCGTCAAATCGTTGCCCTCGTGCTTTTGCTTAATTATCTCTGCACAATGATAAGATTAACGCTGAAAAGCCGGTGTCATACCTATCAGTGATTTTATAGGCATGAAAATAAGCCTTAGCAGTTATGTGGCAAACCAATGTCTTAGCAGTGAATTCGATATCTTATCATAGAGTAATTAATAGTTGGGTTATTCTTTCCGTCTCTTCCACTACCACTAAAGTACTTCGGAGTGGCAATGACATTCTGCTTTAGAATTATTAAGGCGAACCAAAATTTAACCAGAGCTATTGGTTCATTTGCGTCTGCCTATATGGGAGACTTGAAACAGTAGCTGTCTCTAAAGAATGAAAAGATATGATGATAGTATCAAAATTGTGGTATTGTACGACTACGATGATATGTAACTGTTACGATGCCTCAGTAGCGCATTTGCTTACAAAGCCACCTTCACTGTTAAAGCAACAAAGTCTGAGGTCACACATGGCATTATATCTGAGGGGATGCTTGGCCTGAAAAGTTGTTTCAAAGCGTTTGTGACTTGCGCATCAATGAGCCCAATGGATGGTTTAGTTTTTAAAAGAATTGTTAGCCACCAAAATTATTGTGCGTTGCAGTCTTATAGTCTTACCTACTCATTTCCAGCAAGTGAATGTGTAAATGCTGCGGTCGGTGGTTGACGCACAAATGGGTGAAAATGAAGGTAACTATCAGCATTTCATACACTAAGTACAAAAATCATCACGATGAAGCAATAATTACCCGGAAGTCGGAATAAAAACGTACTGCGAATTAAAGTGCATGGAGGTACAACACTTCAGATGTCTTCACTCCATCCATCCCAATATGAGTTCAGATTGGGAGGAATCACTTGTCTAGTAAGACAAAAGAACAAGTTACGTTTCTGCCTCCCCTGCAGTTGCGTTGTTCTGAATTATTGCGTGAGTAGTTACACTATTATGTGTGTCCATTTCCTTCTAGCATTCACGCAAATGGCATACAAGCTTTCTCACTTTACCTATCTTATTACTTACCCCCATCCTTAAGGACACAAATTAAAATACCACTACCAGGCTGGTGGGTTTCATAGCACACCTAGGGCTGACTTGGACTTAACAATTAGGTGAGATGTTTACCTTGCATCAGCAAGAAACTAGGGACAGAAGTGAGAGGGTAATAAATGTGCTTAGAATTCCAAACTGAAAGCCACATCAGCATCCTCAATGAGGTAGTTAAGCGTGGTGAGAGGCCCGTACACCCTGCTCCCACCTACAGCGTTCAGAAGTGTCAGGCAGTCGAACATCTTAAGCATCTTTGATTCCCGTGGCGCATTTGGAATATTTGAGATCGTGGTTCTGCAATAGTGGTAACACTTTTTAATTTTTCGTTCTCGCCTCTAGATTTTAAGGATGAACACTTTGATGACAATTATTTATTTAGGAATGATTTCCACAAGAAAGCTGTATGCACGATTAAATACATGGATTCGCATTATAAGGCCTTCTGTAATTAGTGATCAATGAGTTGTCTGTGTCCAAACTGGAAGAAATCGAATGGATTTATGTCGACAATAAAGGCCGAAGTGGACACCGTTACTGATTTGGAGAAGCGTTTACAAATGAAACACTTGAGCTATCCTTTCCCATACACTGATGGCGTACCCATCTTCGTTCTTCGCACAATCCATGTGCATTTTTGCAGCTTTTTCTTGGATGTCGATGGCGCAGCTGTTCTTCAGCAATCCACCATTTACACTTTTGAATTTAGCCAACTCGTTTTATGTGGCAGATTTGTAAAGTTATTAATTTGTTAAAATTGATATTTATCTACCCTTTTTAATTAGAAATACAAAATTATGCATGGGAATTGCTAGCATGGACAAAAGAATGCGAATTAGTCCACGTATGGCTTTGACCGGTTTGTCCCTGGTGTACAGTGCAGCTAATGTCAAAATAACTTTTGTCTGCTTTTAAGACAACTTCCATTGAGCAGAATGTGCAACACATAGACAAGAAGTAGGCTCGGGTCAAATCACGATTTTAATCATTCCTGCTAAATTGCAAATTACAATCCCACTGTAGGCTGATTCGACTACTTGAATTCATGATTTCTTCTCCTCACATTTATACCGGAGTCGTGATTTTCCGCCCACTTTGAAATGACTCGTTTTTAGCAGCATTGCGGACACAGCCGCATTTGACCGCAGTTCCAGAATGAAATGTCGTTCTGTCCCAAGGCAAGGACATACGACTTTGCAGAATCGCGGGTCCAACCAACGACACACGGCGTTACAATTTGTGCTGATCTGACGTATGAATGAAATGACAAATAGACAACCACGACAGATTCACACATTTGACACATCTTTATTGCAGTGATTAATTGGGCAGCAATTCCGACCAGCTCGACAATTGCGCACACAGATTATTTGTCAAAACTGTTTTGTTGTTATTGTTGTTGTAGTTATTCACCACTAGAAGAAGGCAGAATCTCGGCAGTTCCGCATTTGTCAGCCATCGTAGCATATTACGAGAATTTTCTTCGCTTTTCTCCCTTTGCCTTATTCTACCTTACACGACAAACCTTTGTTACTGTTTTAAAGAATGCAGTTTTGAAAAATAAAGTTACGGTGCCCGCATAGTTGTATGCAGTTTATTGCCTCATTTGTCATCAGCGCTGCCTTAAATTCCATAGGCAGGTATTTCATCCCCTTACTCTGTCAATGAGAAGAGTTTAGTGAAGAGCGCTAGCCGAAATTCTTAATATTCTGGTTCCTGATAAAATGGTTGTCTCGGCGATTTGTCAATCTGGCTTGGGGCCTATTCATCCCTACCTTGAATGGCAATTGGGGTAGTTACAAATATCTTCCATATGACGTAGGACAGATGTTCCACAATTTATCTACAAGCACCCGGATCATGGGACTGCGAGACATATAGTAGAGTTTCGTGCAGCTGATGGTCATGTGAAAGAAAATGAGGTACATACGGAATGGTGAACCACTCGAGGTCAGCTTGAAGGTTTCCTGGACCGCCAGCATTAAAAAACAACCCCAATAATTACTGCCACGCATAACATCTAAACAATCGGGAACAGTAGAGTGCTAACCTCACAGTTTGGGTTGATTTTGGTATTCAATTGGCATTTGTACGCTTTTGCATCTTTTGACGCAACGAGATTTGTTGGGAGTATGGGGGCTGTTAATGGGTCGGAGACTTGGACTGCCTCCTGTTCGTGTTCCACGACTTGGCTTTAGTGGTTGGTAATCTCAAAACACCATCTGAGCACACTCATTGAGGCCATTTTAGGTGTCTCATTGACGCTACCACGTGACACCTCTTCTCATTTGTGCAATCATAACTATTACTTAGAATAAGATGTAAATCTCTGTATTAAAACAGTTACGCTTTAGGAAAAAGCAGTGATGTTGGGGACAGCAGTAGACACTAGGATCAAGACGGGCTCGACAATGTCAAACGAAGATTAATAAATACACCGCAGTTAATGTAGTGCACAATGCAGTCTCGTTGATTGCATTCGCATGTAAACGGACAACTGCAACAAGAAAAACAAAGCAAGGCATGGAGAGAAAAAAGAAGAGAGCCTAAAAGCTAGGAAGAAAAGGGAATCAGTGGAGGATAGAATATGTTAATTAAAATATTATGCAGTTGGACTTGTAGACATGCACACATACTAGGATGAATGAGTGCATGCGAAAGTAACTGAAGGGAGGAATGAAGCTTTGGATAAATGGAAAGGATCCCGAGCGTTCCACTTCTGTTAGCACTGTATGTGTACTAACCCAGACCCAGTCAGCACAACTCCAGTGGGGTACCAAACCCACGAACATGTGTGCAAGGCTATCGCTGACGTTCACTTCCCTCTACTAAACACCATTCAACTCACAACTTTTATTACGAACTGCATATTCTATTGCTTCTCTTTTCTTTTTTACTGTATTAGCCACTGCCCAAACTCACGAATTCCAGCTTTTTTGACACTTGTCTGGTGTTACCTTAAAATTCTATACCTAAATCACTTCTTTTTTACTTATCCTGCCAAATTCATAAGCTTTCTCTGTTTAATCCAAAAATACTGTTTTACTTTTGCGTCAGAAATGTTTGAGGAGTTTTAGCACTACATGCAACATCCAGTTCAAAATCAGGTATTGTTTGATCATGAATAGTGAGTCCTTATTCTCAAAATAGTAAACCTGTGCCAATGACGACAAGTTAACTTTTTGAGTTACACACTTGTTGGGAAATTGGTCAGACATGCACCGTTTGCATTACCTTTGATGCTACTATGATCACTTTCCTTATTTCCAAATGTGTCATAAATAAAGCAAGTGGTTTTTTAATACGCCCGTACCCTATGAGTGGGTTCTGGTCTCATTTGTTGCTGCAGTGCGTGAAATGCCAATTTGGAGTAGGCGGTTCTTACGCTCTTCTGCTTCACGGTTCGCTGCCTCTATGCCCTGCTGAATTGCATAACAACCTATCTGTAGGAGAATAGTGCAGGTTTAACAATGTCAGATTTGCCTCAAAGCAAATGCACCACTTGCAAACAAAAAGTGGTCGAACTAATCACTGCTTTGCTAGGAGGTCTACATGGTCTTTACGGAGGATAAAAACACGTCATTGCCGCTTCATGGCGAAGTTTTTTTTGAAAACAAAGATAAAACTTAATGTCACCTATCAAATGCTGGTACCACTGAGTTGGGAAAGTATTTGGCTGTGAGGGAGGCAAGGAGCAATTCTGTCAATGAAAATTGTGAGATTTTGTTCAGTCAACTGCAATATTGTAATAAGGCGAGTCCAATCCTCCTTCTTGCTGTGGATCCAAAAACAAATTTTGTAAGCAGTCTTCATTTTTCAACGTGTCATTCAGATAAATCCGCAGAGTTTAAAATAGAAACAAAATGTTGCTGTGATTTGCGGAGTTAACTTTCCACTTAATGGCTGTTGCTACGATATTTGAGGCAGGAGAGAAAGAGAAAGCTGCTTCTCCCTAAAATGCACGCAAATGCTCCCAATTTTACGACGGGAGGACAAATGTTCTACTTGAACAAGTGCATAATAGCAAACCACAACTTATGTACTTACTTACTGCATCAAAATACATCAGAAATACTTCCAAATTCAAGGTTAACTAAACCAGTCGCAGTGCATGACATCTAAATGCACGTACCTGCATGATTCGCTTCAAAGTGGCACTATAGCCAATGATGTTATCTAAAGTGACGGAAGAAGACGAAACAATCAGAGATTACAAGCAACGATTTAACTACGAGTAGTTTGTCCCCTTTTGCATCGAAGTGGGATGCATTTACTCAATTAACATTCGCTTTGTTGAGGAGCCGCACACACGAGGGATGATTTGGCTTCTAAAATTCATTGGCGCATGAGAAGAAGTGATGAATGCTTCTCTTTCAAAGCGGACTCGGCTAATTTGGTCAAATTACTTGCGTCATGAACCCAAGACCAATTAGCAGTTCCACTTTGAAAGAAGCTGGCTGAGATAATCAGAGAAGGCGGTGTCAGGAACCTTAAGGAAGGGCGTTTGTGGCACGAGTGATGCAGTCATTGGTTTGCAGGAGTTAAAAAGATGGATTCTGTATGCTGGCCATGAATTAACGAACGACCAAAGAAAGGCTGCGCAATTCATTAGCTTGCTCTGCGACTCTTTTACGTTATTTGCCAGCAGAAGTGCTTGCAGTATAAATTGGCCTTCACAATCATATCGCTCATTACGTCACCAACACCGATATACTTGTTTCTTATGCGATATGCACCTGAAAGATGCATTGCACTAAATCTCCATTTTCCCATGCCTGCCTGGATTTCAAAGCGCTGCTAACAAGACTAAGACTTGAGAATTCCCTGTCGAACGCGACACAAACTCACACGAGACCGACCTGTACGATGCAAGTGATGAGTACAGGTGCGAAGCTTCTCTGCTTCGGCGAAACCCCGCTGCATTTGGCTAGTCAAAATGAGGCGAGTTCCGACAAATCAATGGCAGTCTGAGCTATCTATTTCTTTGGCTTGCAAATTTTTTAAGGAAAATGAGCGATCAGTAGGGAAATTGCAACAATTATTTGACAAAGAGTTACTCACATAACATGACGTGATTTCAGAGCGCAAATAGTGGTTGTTTAATAAGATTCATTCCACGAGTGTCAGTTCAGCACAGTCAAATGAATTTATGACTACCACGACACTTTAGTATTATTGATCATTTGGGCAAAAATTCCATTTATTCACCACCATATTTAAGTGTCTGACACTCGGATGATGAAATTATGGAAAGGAAGTACGAACTGCCGCTTAATCGGGTTTCGAATGTTTCGGTTTTGGTCTTGGACTCTTCCTCCTCCTCTTGCTGTGCCTCCAACTCATACATTAATCAGCATCGTGTTGACACTTGTTTGTCAAAATAATCGCTGCAATTTTGACAGCCATTCAATCTGATTTCAATGCAACATCCACGTAGGCTAGCAATTCGGCTACGGACGAAGTATGAGGGCGAACGAAAAGTTATACGAATGGTTGGTAATTATAAGTTGTCAACCATGGCATTAATTGTCCAAAGGACTGCCTAAGTTGCCATGTCTCACTAGCTGACACTGATACTTGATGCGACCTCTTGAGGCCGTCGAATCACCGTCAGATTAATGGTCACTTCTCTTGTAGACATGAGCAATCATTGACCCTGTACCAGGCCTCTTTGATTACTCTAGCTGATACTTTTCGAAAAGTAGGCAAGTATAAGATACTTTATGCTGGTTTAGTGGAGCAAATTACTTTTGCAGTTGAAATGAACTCCCTAGCTTCCCACTAAGCAATATGGCCTTGATGTGAGAGTCACGCGATTGTGGTAGTACAGTCTCATAGAAATGCAGTAGTTTTGAGCAAGGGGGTGTGCTTGTAATAGTTTGATAATGGAGGGTCTTACTGGCACAGGCTGGATTACTCTTGAGCTCCTAAGTAGAGTAACTGAAGAGAGACCGTAAAATTGGGAATCCGGGTGCTCTGACATAGACGTGTGGCCAATTCACGAACTTCCACACTTGCAGAATATAGTAGGCAGATACTGTTATCGTATTCCATCTCATTCCACATGGTAAATCATAGCAAGCTGAGTTTCAAGTTTGCTTGTTTCACTAATGTGACCGATGAAGAGTTTCGTTTGATTATGATTACGACTGTGGGTCATTAGTCGTAAAGCTCACCGGACTTCAATTGATATTCTCTCATTTGAGCAGCATTTAAGGAGCACAAGGTTAGTCAACGCAAGGTGAAGCCGGTGATGTCCAATACCAGAACCTTCAGCAGGAGGAAATCAATCGGTAAGAAAATGGCATGTGACGCTGAAGCGCCAGCACAACGCCCTTTATGCGCACACAGAGGATCGTGCGATGTTAACCCCATAAACCAGTTTTAAGTTATGCGGCGTCTGCAAGGCGATGCACTGCAGCAATACTGTGAATCACCAGCGTCTACTTTGACGTGGCAAGTAACGTTGTCACCACTTTGGCCTACGAGAACGCCTCCATACATAGAACGGTGCCAAGCCGACATATTACAACCCTCCATGCATCAACCACAAAGTACTTTCCACTTCGTTCTGAATTAACGAACCTCATTAAAATAAGAGTTGCAGATCTTTTCAAGTATAATTAAATAGCATCCATTTTAGGCTGTCCAACACTCTACAGCATGACGCCATAGACTGGCACATAGTGAGTATACTTAAGCGCGTTGAGTTCTTCTCCTACTTTACACGGCTTTGAGACAGGCCCAGCGTACTATCCCCACAAAATTGATCATCGAATTGTTTTACCACCTGCTACACCAAATGCGCCAGTTTTGAGGTAGCCTGAAGAAAGGGCGAAGGCGGAAACCGCCTAAGTCCAAATTCGGATAGGGATCTAACAGTTGCCATATCGAGTTAGTTAACGCAAATGTTTGCTTAGGCGTAAGAGGTCACCTAGCGCATTTAGGTGTTCACACTCCAGACGTTAGAAATCCACATAATCAAGATATAAATTGACACAGTCATAACTGCTCTGCTGCACCTCTGCCCTACATCCCCAATTCCTTCCCACCAATTACACGTGTTCAGTTGAGTAACATCTGCTATCCCCAGAAACCGATCCCACTGGTCCGAAAAGTATGGAATATCCGACGACACATCCAAACGAAGATGAATGGGGGGAGCAGAATGTAACACTGACAAATCACATTTGTATTGTGTTATTTTGAATGGCGGCAGTCTTGTGCAATGACACGGCGTTGTAATCACACAATTTATAGGACCTCGTACACATGCAGGGAGCACTTTCCACGGAAGTCGGCAAAAGAACCTTCTTTCTTGGTCGTAATGCGCTGTTGCATTAGCCAAGATACTGCGGCGGGTTTGAGTTCCTTGGGCAAAAAGCATCAGGCAGAGGTACTCATCCACCCATCTCATGTAATTCAGGCTACATTTGTTATTGGTCTTGTTAAATCGGAGAAGTCATGTTCGTCTGTGCATTAGCTGATCCCTCCTAAAAATGGTGCTTTTACTGATAAACTTTAGTGGCATCCGCAGAGAAAACTGAACATCAAAAGGATATAGTAGAGCCTTGCAACGGACGCAGATTTTGTAAGACCTACCTGAGACATTATTAAGTAAAATCTGAAAACAAGTGCTTAAATGAAGCCTCGTTTAGGTGAAAAGGGATCACCAGCCAGGTATGATCACTTCTTTTATCCAGCCAATCGGCAAAGTCCATCGACCAACTGAGACTCTCAAGTGCTACTTCAAAGTGTTTGGAAGGACGTGCAGAGGTCCTGGCAGCACCACATCAGCAAATAATTTTAACGGTCGCATTATTTTGCATAATTTTGTCCTGTTTATATGACACCACAAATGATAAGCCTATCGGAAGTCGGAATGTTGGGATTTAAGTACGATTAAAATGAAACAGAGCAGCAACCTGTGACATGCGATTCAGCGGATCGGTGTGAAGAAGGTGTTATTAGTGCAGTATAGAATGTGGAGGGTGGCTGCAGTCATGAACAGATGCTCATACTTTTGGGATGGTGACTGAACCGATGCGGAGGATAAAGTGTGTGCCTTTACATTGCTTTGGAAAACAGGTGAGCCGAAACAAACCTTTTCGTCACCAAACCAGTTTGAACTAATCTGACGAGGGTCATTTTTCAATTAATCGACTCTGTGGCAATTTACACCAATATCCGACGTTGCGGGCGGTTGAACCAACTGCACGCGTACGCAACAGAAATACTGTGACGGGGCCACTGCCACCCGCCCTCGGTGAAATATACAAGCCACTAATGGGTAGTCTTCAAGGTGGGGCTGAGAGGTATTGGTGGCACCTTAGCAATTTAGACAATCTAAGCATGCCTCGCAGGAGAACAAGCGGAATGCCACCGGCGACCATCACTCAGTGCCTGACTATATCGTGGTTATTGTGCAGTAATGGAAACAAGGAATGAACAGGAGTACAGCAATAGCTAAGCGACGCGTTTCTTTTAATTTGTCGTCTCCCAGGATTCGCTTCACTACTATCGTCATCATTTGCTCTGGCTTGTCGACCGCAGAATGAGGGTGAATGAATCGTGCCACGAGGCATGGACCGAAGAAGAGCAAACTGATAAGTTACTTCATTATCAGCCACGAAGTTAAGCAAATGAAAACACTCCCGTTCATCTGTTTGCAGCATTTTTGTTGTCATTTTACTCCTCATTGGATTACGTGATTTCATAAAATCCTCTCTACAGGAACTTGTGCAGCGGGTGAGCCATTTTTCTCTTCCTCCTCGATCTTCAGAATATCAGACTGGTTTGATAAGAACAAGATGCGCCCCAGATCTAAATCTCAGTCACCTTTTACCGCGCATTCAGCGCAAGATTTTCGGAGTCCGACAAGAGTTTGGTTGTTGCAGTTTTACCCGCCCTTTGCTCTGCAGATTTGTGCGTATGTCTTTGAATTGTAAGGTCTTGCATGGTTAAGTAAAAGAGTCGGCTAATGAAATTATGTTCATGTTTGCTATCAGCTGAATAACGCACTCTATACCGACGAATCCCGTTCCGTTCGATGGAAAACAGGAAGCGACCATTTTAATGACCTGTATATACATGAGTTTAGTGTCATATCGAGATTGTATTGGTGAATGGATGGTGGAGGACCTACGATATCATTGTTTACTCTTCCAACTGGGACCCTGTCAGGCGTAGGCTGGATCAATGCGATCACTGTGATTTCAGGCCTTCTAAAAGTGCCTTAATTGTTGCGGTTTCGGCACCACCCACTTGTTCCACTTACTTACGTAGCTCCCTTAAAGAACTGTTTGCGCCAATGTCTATGATGCTGTTAGGCATAGAGGAGACCTGACGCCTTCATAATATCATCCAACTTCATCCTCCAGGGAAGGTTTTATCCATCGGTGGCATACCCATCTCACTTTCTAGACCAGTTCATACCTTCGGCTGTGCGCTGTCAGTAAGAAGGCAGAAGGAAGCTGTCGTGCACCAGAAACGCATTCAGCGCAAGATTTTCGAAGTTCGACAAGAGTTTGGTTGTTGCAGTTTTACCCGCCCTTTGCTCTGCAGATTTGTGCGTGTCTTTGAACTGTAGGGTCTTGCATGGTTAAGTAAAAGAGTCGGCTAAAGAAATTACGTTCTTGATTGCTATTAGCCGAATAACGCACTCCATACCAACAAATCTCGTTCCTTTCGACGGAAAACCTAAAGCAACCATTTTAATGATTTATGAATGCATGAGTTTAGTTTCAACCACTTTCATAAGCAGTCTATCATATCGAGATTGCATTGGTGGAGAGATGGTAGAGGACCTACGATATCATTGTCTACTCATTCTACCAGACCCCTCTAGGCGCAAGTTGGATCTGTGCGATCACTGTGATTCCAGGTTTTTCAAAAGCGCCTTATGTGTTATCCGCAACCCTCCCAGAGAGCTTTTAAGAACAGACAGAGAATTACACAACCTTCATCTGTCCCTCATTCCTTCTGCTGACACCTTTCATTTCTCTATGGCCAACCCATGATCGAATGAAGCAACTCTGTGTAGTAAAACCGTTCCATCTAAACGAATAAGACTGCACCATAACTCAAAAGAGTTGGGGTAATGTTGATACAAATTAGACCCCATTAGTCAGACTCCGCCGGTATCAAAGTAACAAACCATTTAACACACTGCCATGGCGAACTAAAGTTTTGACAACGACATTAATTTTTTGGTAATTGCGCAAAAATTGGAGATTTAATTATACGTGGAGAATGTGATAACGCATTGAAGTGGCCGACTGTCACGCTCGTGAATCTCATCCAAACCGCCACTGCTTGTGCTACCACCTTTGACCTGATTCTGCACACATAAAGGGGAATAGAGATACCGAGTATGGCAAAAACATTATTTGAAATTGCACAATAAACAAGACAACGTTGATGGCGCCCGCGAATTGCAAGCAGGGTTGTTCATTACTACTACATGGTGTTGCGTCTGTGAGTTGTCCAAATCCTATTCATTCCTTTAGGTGGAGAGAGTTGTGGATCCTCCGAGTGCTTGAGCACCTCGATCTCCTCGATCCAAGTTATGCCATTGCTTGACTCCTTATGGTGGATGCTTTCCCACAGCAGTCGCAGATGGTATTCGTATCCACCCTGCAGTAATAAGAAAGGCCAATGAGTCATCAAGGCTAGAAGTGGCAAAGGAGAGCAAATGAACTGTTTTCTGTTCATACTTCCTCACAAAGGCCGACCATCCCGATAAGCCCCACACGATGAGAAGAGGCTGCGTCAATTTGTACAGTCCATGTCTACAGAGGGTGCCGTAAAGCACCTTTTGCTTCGTTTTATCAACATCCCAACGAGTGCCTCACACAGTATGCAAACACGACTTCAAAAAGATTGAATGGACTGATCTGAACAACAGCATACAGGCTTCATGCAGGTGTAGTTGCAAGTGCAAAGAGGATCAGGTAGCGTTTGCATTAAAAAAATGAGTTTGCTAAATAGCTAATCATTCCGAGAGCATAAAAATTTGCGGTATCGTGTAGATTAAAAATACAAGATTAACTTCAGGGGAGAGCAAAATTCACCGTCTCCGGTGCACATAAAAGATACAAAATTCCAAAAAGAGCAAGCAAAATTCTCGGTTTTGTGTAGAAAAATACAAGCAAATTTCATTAAAAAGAGCAAAAATCACCACAGCATTTCGATAAATTCTACAAAAATTACCTCAAAAAGAACACAGGTCGCCATCTAATGTAAATTAATGCTACAAAATTGAAAACAGAGAGCAAATTTCGATGTCCAAATGTAGATTAATACTACAAAATTGCATTCAGAGAGAGCATAGTTCGATGTAGCATGACGAAATTTACAGGAAAATTGCAAAAAGGGAGAGCAAAATTCCACGTATCTTGTCGATAAATACTACAAAATTGCATTCAGAGAGAGCAAAATTCCACGTCACAAGTCGAGCAATACTTAAGAATTGCACACACGGAGAGAAAAATTCCACGAAAAATGCCGATCTTTACTACAAAATCGCATTCAGAGAGGGCAAAATTCCACGTCAAATGTCGATCAATACTGCAGAATTGTAATCAGAGAGCAAAACTCCACGTCTCATGTCAATCAATACTACAGAATTGCCTTCAGACAGAGCGAAATTCGCCATTTAATGTAGATCAATACTACAACATAGCATTCAGAGGGAGCGAAATTCGCCATTTCATGTCGATCATTAATACAAAATTAAATTCGGACAGAGCGAAATTCGCCATTTAATGAAAAAGAACACTAAAAAATTGCATTCAGAAAGAGCCAAATTCACCACTTCATTTAGATGAATTCTAAAAATTGCAAAGGAGAGAGCGAATTTTGCCATCACATGCAGACCAAGACTAAAAAATTGCATACAGACAGAGCGAAATTCGCCATCACATGTCGATCAATACCACGAAATTGCATTCAGACAGAGCGAAATTCGCCATCTCATGCAGATTAATACTACGAAATTGCATTCAGACAGAGCCAAATTCGCCATCTCATGTCGATCAATACTACGAAATTGCATTCAGACAGAGCCAAATTCGCCATCTCATGTCGATCAATACTACGAAATTGCATTCACACAGAGCGAAATTCGCCATCTCATGTGGATCAATACTACGAAATTGCATTCAGACAGAGCGAAATTCGCCATCTCTTGTCGATGAATACTACGAAATTGCATTCAGACAGAGCGAAATTCGCCATCTCATGTCGATCAATACTACGAAATGGCATTCAGACAGAGCGAAATTCGCCATCTCATGTCGATCAATACTACGAAATTGCATTCAGACAGAGCGAAATTCGCCATCTCATGTCGATCAATACTACGAAATGGCATTCAGACAGAGCGAAATTCGCCATTCATTGTCGATCAATTATTACGACATTGCATTCAGACAGAGCGAAATTCGCCATTCTCATGTCGATCAATCTACGAAATTCATTCAACAGCGAAATTTCCCATCTCGATGTCGATTGATACTACGAAATTGCATTTTCAGAGCAGAGCGAAATTCGCCGTTCATGTCGATCAATACTACGAAATTGCATACAGGCAAGAGCCGAAATTCGCAGTCTATGTCCGATCAATACTACGAAATTTGCATTCCACACAGAGCCAAAATTCGCCATTTCGTCGATCATTACTACGAAATTGCTTCAGAGAGAGCCAAATTCGCCATCTCATGTTGATGAATACTACGAAATTTCATTTAGACAGATCGAAATTCGCCATCTCATGCAGATTAATACTACGAGGTTGCATTCAGACAGAGCGAAATTCGCCATCTCATGCAGATAATTACTACGAAATTGCATTCAGACAGGGCGAAATTCGCCATCTCATGCAGATTAATACTACGAAGTTGCATTCAGACAGAGCGAAATTCGCCATCTCATGTTGATCAATACTAAGAAATTGCATTCACACAGAGCGAAATTCGCCATCTCATGTCGATCAATACTACGAAATTGCATTCAGACAGAGCGAAATTCGCCATCTCATGTCGATCAATACTACGATATTGCATCCACACGGAGTTAAATTCGCCATCTCATGTCGATCATTACTACGAAATTGCATTCAGACAGAGCGAAATTCGCCATCTCATGCAGATTAATACTACGAAATTGCATTCAGACAGAGCGAAATTCGCCATCTCATGTCGATCAATACTACGAAATTGCATTCAGACAGAGCGAAATTCGCCATCTCATGTCGATCAATACTAAGAAGTTGCATTCAGACAGAGCGAAATTCGCCATCTCATGTCGATGAATAGTACGAGATTGCATTCAGACAGAGCGAAATTCGCCATATCATGCAGATTATTACTACGAAATTGCATTCAGACAGAGCGAAATTCGCCATCTCATGTCGATCAATACTACGAAATTGCATTCAGACAGAGCCAAATTCGCCATCACATGTGGATCAATACTACGAAATTGCATTCAGACAGAGCGAAATTCGCCATCTCTTGTCGATGAATACTACGAAATTGCATTCAGACAGAGCGAAATTCGCCATCTCATGTCGATCAATACTACGAAATGGCATTCAGACAGAGCGAAATTCGCCATCTCATGTCGATCAATACTACGAAATGGCATTCAGACAGATCGAAATTCGCCATCTCATGCAGATTAATGCTACAAAATTGCATTCAGACAAAGCGAAATTCGCCATCTCATGTCGATGAATACTACGAAATTTCATTCAGACAGAGCCAAATTCGCCATTACATGTCGATAAATACTACGAAATTGCATTCACACAGAGCGAAATTCGCCATCTCATGTCGATGAATACAAAATTGCATTCAGACAGAGCCAAATTCGCCATCTCATGTCGATCAATACTACGAAATTGCATACACACGGATAGAAATTCGCCATCTCATGTCGATCAATACTACGAAATTGCATTCACACAGAGCGAAATTCGCCATCTCTTGCAGATTAGTACTACGAAGTTGCATTCAGGCAGAGCGAAATTCGCCATCTCATGCAGATTAATACTACGGAATTGCATTCAGACAGAGCGAAATTCGAAATCTCATGCAGATTAATACTACTTAATTGCATTCAGACAGAGCGAAATTCGCCATCTCATGCAGATTAATACTACGAAATTGCATTCAGACAGAGCGAAATTCGCCATCTCATGTCGATCAATACTACGAAATTGCATTCAGACAGAGCGAAATTCGCCATCTCATGTCGATGAATACTACGAAATTGCATTCAGACAGAGCGAAATTCGCCATCTCATGTCGATCAATACTACGAAGTTGCATTCAGACAGAGCCAAATTCGCCATCTCATGTTGATCAATACTACGAAATGGCATTCAGACAGAGCGAAATACGCCATCTCATGTCGATCAATACTACGAAATGGCATTCAGACAGAGCGAAATTCGCCATCTCATGTCGATCAATACTACGAAATTGCATTCAGACAGAGCGAAATTCGCCATCTCATGTCGATCAATACTACGAAATGGCATTCAGACAGAGCGAAATTCGCCATCTCATGCAGATTAATACTACGAAATTGCATTCAGACAGAGCGAAATTCGCCATCTCATGTCGATCAATACTACGAAATTGCATTCAGACAGAGCGAAATTCCCCATCTCATGTCGATCAATACTACGAAATTGCATTCAGACAGAGCCAAATTCGCCATCTCATGTCAATCAATACTACGAAATTGCATTCACACAGAGCGAAATTCGCCATCTCATGTCGATGAATACTACGAAATTGCATTCAGACAGAGCGAAATTCGCCATCTCATGTCGATCAATACTACGAAGTTGCATTCAGACAGAGCGAAATTCGCCATCTCATGCAGATTAATACTACGAAATTGCATTCAGACAGAGCGAAATTCGCCATCTCATGNTTCGCCATCTCATGCAGATTAATACTACGAAATTGCATTCAGACAGAGCCAAATTCGCCATCTCATGTTGATCAATACTACGAAATTGCATTCAGACAGAGCGGAATTCGCCATCTCATGTCGATGAATACTACGAAATTGCATTCAGACAGAGCGAAATTCGCCATCTCATGCAGATTAATACTACGAAATTGCATTCAGACAGAGCGAAATTCGCCATCTCATGTCGATCAATACTACGAAATTGCATTCAGACAGAGCGAAATTCGCCATCTCATGTCGATGAATACTACGAAATTGCATTCAGACAGAGCGAAATTCGCCATCTCATGTCGATCAATACTACGAAATTGCATTCAGACAGAGCCAAATTCGCCATCTCATTTTGATCAATACTACGAAATGGCATTCAGACAGAGCGAAATTCGCCATCTCATGTCGATCACTACTACGAAATTGCATTCACACAGAGCGAAATTCGCCATCTCATGTCGATCAATACTACGAAATTGCATTCAGACAGAGCGAAATTCGCCATCTCATGCAGATTAATACTACGAAATGGCATTCAGACAGATCGAAATTCGCCATCTCATGCAGATAATTACTACGAAATTGCATTCAGACAAGGCGACATTCGCCATCTCATGTCGATCAATACTACGAAATTGCATTCAGACAGAGCGAAATTCGCCATCTCATGTCGATCAATACTACGAAATTGCATTCACACAGAGCCAAATTCGCCATCTCATGTCGATCAATACTACGAAATTGCATTCAGACAGAGCGAAATTCGCCATCTCATGTCGATCAATACTACGAAATTGCATTCAGACAGAGCCAAATTCGCCATCTCATGTCGATCAATACTACGAAGTTGCATTCAGACAGAGCGAAATTCGCCATCTCATGTCGATCAATACTACGAAATTGCATTCACACAGAGCGAAATTCCCCATCTCATGTCGATCAATACTACGAAATTGTATTCAGACAGAGCGAAATTCGCCATCTCATGTGGATGAATGCTACGAAATTGCATTCAGACAGAGCGAAATTCGCCATCTCATGTCGATCATTACTACGAAATTGCATTCAGACAGAGCGAAATTCGCCATCTCATGTCGATGAATACTACGAAATTGCATTCAGACAGAGCGAAATTCGCCATCTCATGCAGATTAATACTACGAAATTGCATTCAGACAGAGCCAAATTCGCCATCTCATGTTGATCAATACTACGAAATTGCATTCAGACAGAGCGGAATTCGCCATCTCATGTCGATGAATACTACGAAATTGCATTCAGACAGAGCGAAATTCGCCATCTCATGCAGATTAATACTACGAAATTGCATTCAGACAGAGCGAAATTCGCCATCTCCTGTCGATCAATACTACGAAATTGCATTCAGACAGAGCGAAATTCGCCATCTCATGTCGATGAATACTACGAAATTGCATTCAGACAGAGCGAAATTCGCCATCTCATGTCGATCAATACTACGAAATTGCATTCAGACAGAGCGAAATTCCCCATCTCATGGCGATCTATACTCCGAAATTGCATTCAGACATATCTAAATTCGCCATCTCATGCAGATTAATGCTACAAAATTGCTTTCAGACAAAGCGAAATTCGCCATCTCATGTCGATCAATACTAAGAAATTGCATTCAGACAGAGCGAAATTCGCCATCTCATGTCGATCAGTACTACGAAGTTGCATTCAGACAGAGCGAAATTCGCCATCTCATGTCGATCAATACTACGAAATTGCATTCAGACAGAGCGAAATTCGCCATCTCATGTCGATCAATACTACGAAGTTGCATTCAGACAGAGCCAAATTCGCCATCTCATGTCGATCAATACTACGAAATGGCATTCAGACAGAGCGAAATTCGCCATCTCATGTCGATCAATACTACGAAATTGCATCCACACAGAGTTAAATTCGCCATCTCATGTCGATCAATACTACGAAATTGCATTCACACGGAGCGAAATTCGCCATCTCATGTCGATCAATACCACGAAATTGCATTCATAAAGAGCCAAATTCGCCATCTCATATCGATCAATACTACGAAATTGCATTCAGATAGAGCCAAATTCGCCATCTCTTGCAGATTAATACTACGAAATTGCATTCAGACAGAGCGAAATTCGCCATCCCATGTCGATCAATACTACGAAATGGCATTCAGACAGAGCGAAATTCGCCATCTCATGTCGATCAATACTAAGAAATTGCATTCACACAGAGCGAAATTCGCCATCTCATGTCGATCAATACTACGAAATTGCATACCGACAGAGCGAAATTCGCCATCTCATGTCGATGAATACTACGAAATTGCATTCAGACAGTGCGAAATTCGCCATCTCATGTGGATGAATACTACGAAATTGCATTCAGAGAGAGCCAAATTCGCCATCTCATGTAGATCAATATTACTAAATTGCATTCAGACAGAGCGAAATTCGCCATCTCCTTTTGATAAACACTACGAAATTGGATTTCGACAGAGCAAAATTCGCCTTCTCATATCGATCAATACTACGAAATTGCATTCAGACAGAGCGAAATTCGCCATCTCATGTCGATCAATACTACGAAATTGCATTCAGACAGAGCGAAATTCGCCATCTCTTGTCGATGAATACTACAAAATTGCATTCAGACAGAGCGAAATTCGCCATCTCATGTCGATCAATACTACGAAATTGCATTCAGACAGGGCAAAATTCGCCATCTCATGTCGATCAATACTACGAAATTGCATTCAGACAGAGCGAAATTCGCCATCTCCTGTCGATCAATACTACGAAATTGCATTCACACAGGGCGAAATTCGCCATCTCATGTCGATGAATACTACGAAATTGTATTCAGATTGCACGAAATCATAGCAGATTTAGCAATTAAAACTTGACCGGATTCTGTATAAATTAATTGCTTGTATTGTGTTCAAGGTGCTTTCAAGTGAATGGTCTCATCGTTTGAGTGGTCGGACAGAAATAAGTTGGTGAGGAGGGTAGAAGACATTGACATTTCCTTTACTTATATGCAGTTAGTAGCGGTGTGGGCAATTACAACTTTTCTTTTGCATAATTCCATCCTGACGGCGGTTAGTCTACCTTACGATGGTGGTGGCAGCGTTGGAGCCAGCTGCACGGAAAGTTTCACAGTGCACAGGAGTAAATTCTACAATCTATGGCTGACGAATGCTAACACATTGGATCAAACATGCCCCGTGTGTACTTCCTTTGATGAAATTTCTTAAATGCTTAGTGCTTTTTACTGAATCCCATGAGGAATACCTAACAATATCGGAGGCCCTAAATATAGTTAAAAGCCTTTACAAAGCGGCAGATTCTTCTCTAAAAGGATCCAAAATTTATAAATTGGTCTACCGATCAAAGCTGCTGCGCTCTCCTGCGCATACTGTCACCACATAATCCATCAACTTGGCTGTTTTCATTTTACCAGTGAAGCGAAGTGAAGTTGATGTGACAGCGGTGAGAATCCTTTCACCTCAAGTGGTTGTTGTGAGGACCTATCTGTCACATCAGTGTTCACCATTTCGAGTATTTTTTATTGAAAGGCACCAGACCTTGCTACTCTTCTCTGGTAATTTTTCCTTCTGCTTAGCTGCTCCTCTACACTGAGAGCAAAGCATTGCTATGATTTTACTAACAAAAAGTCGGATAAAGTAGTTGTGTTCTGGGCTTTTGTGATGTTCCGTCGCTTACTTAACATTTATTGTGCCTCGTTACTGGCCTATAATTTTAAATGGTTTCCTAACAGTTGCCCTTTTAAACCCATTTTTAAAGCCAAATCTTCATTTCCCCACACGATTTGGCTTAACAGCATGCATCTACACTCCACAAATGTATTCATTGACTATTTCATTCGTAAGTCGGTAGATAAGTTAGAAATGCTGCAGAGAGTATCGAATTGTTATGTTTGTGCACCGTCTTTGCGTAGCATTGGATCTTTGATGGTGGGTTCGTCTTGAGGTTAATCCGTTCACAAATAACGAAGTAAACTAATTAAACGAATATTTTCGTGCTTGTAAGTAAGGATGAATTGCATTTAGTTTCTTTGTTCCTGAACTAATCCTTGAAAGCCTTCAAAACTTAAAGATCTCTTTGTACCTCACTTGCATCCTAAGATAGTCTTCGATGTAGAGGGTGAAATCATTTGTTGAAGCATCAGTCCTTCTTCAATCTCATCTTTGTGCCCCACAGGCAAATTGGTTCCTACCGTGGCTTGAACTCAAATTATGTTTTGGTGGTCATTTGGTTGTCCTCAAATGTTGTGATACTAAGTGGCCAGGCATCAATCGTTTTCGATTTTACCTGAAGTCTTTTGATTGCATTTACGAGTTTGAGTCTTCGTGTAGAGAAAGCTTTGGTTATCGTCGCTTTCTTTTGAACGCGAGCATGCTTTGCATTCTAGCCTGAAAGTGGACACAATATGAGCAGTAATAGGCATACTAGGCACCGATGCGTGTTGTGTTATGTTATTTTGCAGAAGAAGACGCTAACTCGCAAGGTATTAAGATGGCGCACTTCAGGGGCAGGTTGGACATGGCGCGGGAAGAACTGCAGTTGGTGATTCATATGATTATTTGTTCCGCTTGGTAGTCATTTTACTATGATCTCAAGCAAGCTTGGCTTATTCTAAGAAGTTCGGCATCAGAAGAGCTAGAAATACACTTAACGATTCTCTCTACTAGTCTCTAATGGTCGGGCGGAAACTGCATATTGAATAGGTAGGTAGGTGAGCAGCGGTAGAATAAGAAGAGTGATAGAGACCGCGCTAAAATTGTGGTCTCTATCTACTTTTGAAGCATCGTACTCAACTCTACTACTTGCTAAGTCGCACAGAAACAGCCTTGCCTACCAAGTGGGCCACAATTGTAATACATTGCTTGAGTAGCCATCCAGACGTTGTAGATTTTGGTAGCACTCGGCAAATCGAATCTGCTTGGCCGGATTAGTACTTAAGGAAGCAGGCGAGACTTTTCAAAAGAGTATCCTTTCTTTGTGGAAAGGAAAGAAAGGCGGTAGAATGAAGTTGTTTGGTTTAAATTTCTCCCATAATGATACATGCATTTGCCACCATCTCAAGCAACTAATCGACCCTCATGACAGCAACATTCGTCTGCTTAGAAAGTGCACGAGTGGAAGTGATGAAATTGTAATTGACGAAACGGAAGCCTTGTAGACCGCAGGTAAAGCGCAGCCTGTCGACTCATAATGCTTCAGCCCTTAATTTCGCCACCTAGTTCTATTCTCGGTTTTGCAGGTGGATTCTGTACATTCCAACTCACTACTTCAATATAGTTCACAAATGAAGCAAAAACTACTGCAGTAGAATTCCAAGTGTGCATCACCAACCTTAGTGTTAAGTGTTGCCTCTCACAGGTATCTAGGGTGATTAATGTCATTATCTGTCGATGACCGTCAAAAGACCGATTATTATGCCGTGATGATTGACACAGAAGCTTGACATGATGAAGAGCATGAGAAAAAGCTCAACGTGTTAAGATGGATGCGCTGGATCTATGAAGTTGTTATAAAATCCATAATCTACATTATGCAATAAAGAAGGCACCTTTTTAGCATTTAGCCACATTTTGGTGACGTTCGAAGATTCAAGTGAGTTGCATTGCGTCCCAAGTGCAGCCAGTAATTAGGCACTTTGTTTTGTATTTTGTCTTTAGCAATGATTAATACAGCTTACGTTATAAAAGATTTGTTTTATTGATTGGATTATAAGAATTAACCTTGGTGAAGGTCGAGTTCTTCTATAAAAGCCCGGTAGGGCGGTGACTTCGCTATTTAACGATGGGTGCGTGCGTTTGGGGTGTAATTCTCCTTTCCTTAACAGCGTTGGTTAACAAATGTTCATGCCAAGTTGAAGGTAAATCATCTTTTCATTTTGTAGCATTCGTATAAGTCTGATTCGACCATGATTTAAAAAACCACACTTTGTACTGTTATTTAGGGAACCATGGTCTTTTTTCCAGCAATTCAATTACAGTTTACTGCACTTGCAGCAAGACGTTTTGCCTTAATTTGAATAGAATCACTCTACTGCCGTGACAGGATTCCCATTACCCATTTTGCTAACTGCAATCTAATATTCTTTGCACTGATGAAAGCATAGGGAAATTATATTATGGCTCCTACTATGAATAATAAATCTCGCTACAGGCGAAGAAGCATTGGTGAATTAGTCAGAGTGGTTGTGCCAAGTGCTACTCACATTCAAATATACTTAAGTCAGATGTTAACAAATTGTTGAAACCTCAATTTGAATATCCTTGCCATTACCTAAGCGGAATATGGATAGGGGCATTCGATTTCTCTCTCATACAAAATGAGTTTTGTTTCGGCTTACTTCATGTTGCTTTTGCGTTGCCCTTGTTATGACACCACTGGGGACCTCAGAGTCAAGCGCCCTTGCATGATTCTGTTTAGTGCCGTTTCTGCAGACCCTTCTTTTGTATTTCCCCTTTCTAATTTACTTTACATTGGTGGTTTTGAAGCATTATTGCACTGGAACCTTGTTCTTCCTAGGCTCTACTCCGCTTCCAAAGAGCACTGGAAGCGCTACGTATGTTCAGCAACATTTTCCTCTGATACGTCTTTTAATTGCTAAAAACTTAATTTACTTTTAATCGAGCTTTGCACATGAAAACCTTTACGCTTATGCTGAGTTTTAACCTCACCGCCATTCACTTCGAAAGTTTGCATTTCATAAACGCAACTGTGTAGCGATTTAAGGCAAAGTCTGATGTCACGCATGGCGGTCATCCTCTAAGCGTAAGCAAGAACTATCCTCCTCAGTTGGTAATCAGCATTCTACCCAATATGCCTAAAAATATCGTGAGGGAAAATGTAAGCAACCAACAGTGAATAAGGTCAATTACAGTGACTCAAGCAGATTATTTAAAAATGCCTCATATTTCCTTTTCAATGGAGACGAACTGCATTTAATTGCCAGCACAAAAAAAATAAGAGTTGATGGACAATAGGCCATCCAGCATTGTGATTGAAAGAACATACGTTTTTAAAGCAGTGCAACCGGTTTTTCAGTTGTAACAATGTCCACTCGATTGCGACACATCCTACCATCAAAGTCAGCACAAAGGGAAAGACTTCACGAAACGAAACGTCATTAGAGATAGTTATTATTGTGTGGATAGGCTGGCCAGTAGATCTGGAAATGGAAACACACGCATGCAGACGCTACCTTACGCATATGTATATTCACGCACCTACGTCAAGAGAGAATGCGTCGAAGGTGATTACTTCAGCTTATTATAAGATTCTAGCATTCATTGCGATTAATTCGCTGTGAATGAAACATGAATAACAGTCAACCACTTTCACATCATTTCAAGTGGTCAGCCACTTGTGGAGAATCATTGAGGGATTGAGTCTTTGGTATAACGTAAATCATTGGCGAAAATAGAAACATTCGTTGGCTACAGTTATGAATGGAGCATCTCCCAACTGCCCTTGGCAATCACTTAATAAATAGGAGAGGTAGACGCTACTTTGTCTCCCTTTCCATTATGCCTCTAATTATCAACCGATGGTAATTGGTGTAAGATGACGATTTCCCGTGTAAGTAACCCAAAACTAACCCTTCGTTAAATATACAATTGCATTTTGCAGCATTTGGTTATTCCATTCACTCGCCTGTGACCTGTAAAATGAGCTAAACTTTAAGACGAGGACTTCAAGTTGTTAATAATTTGCAATGATAAGGAGGACTAAGTTTAAATATCTTGTTGTACGCATTTGAAATTAGTATTCTTCTCAGTCCAAACGCTTCACAACGCGAATCACATTCCCGCTCAAGCGTATTCATATTAATTGTGGCATTGGAAGCCGTGCCCACCAGAGGTAGCGTTACCTCAGCATGAAGTTGGCAGACGGTTAGCATAACCTAAACATTCATCCTAATAAGTGAGTGAAATAGTTAGTAGGGTGGGTGGAAAAGCTTTGGGATGACTAATGCGTAAGCAGACATTCCGTTGGCTCTACATTTGGCAGCAACAGGTGCAAGCACATCCAAGCCGGTATTCCCTTCCGCTTCAAAAAGATTCACTATAGCAGGCCCTTGGTCAAGTGTCATGAGAGCCGTGAAGCACCGCCTCAGATATTTGCACTTTGTGAAGAAATAGTGATGAAAACGTTGAAGTGGTAAGGTCATGCAGAAGCCTATGTCCTTTTGGCTTCCAGTTCTCCTCTAAGTGGAAGATATTTAACTGAACGCAGTGGGTTGGCCAGCCTGCCGGTATACTTCGCGTACTAATGGAGGTGCTATCGTTGTATATTCCGTAGATAAAGGGCCATCTTAGTGCCAACACATTTTTAAAGGCAGAATCGTCTAGCTAGATTATTGGACACAGCGATTTGTTGCTTTCTCCATTCAGTTAGAAATCATTCCTAATGATTCCTTTTTTAAAGTGCGTGCTATTCATCTCGCAAGCTGTAGACAGTGTGCCACATTTTGTTCAAAATATTTGCCTAAGAATAGTTATAAAACTGAATTTGGCCAATGAGAAACCTGCCAAAGATCATTCACATAATTACATTAATCACTTTCTACTTTGCAGACGCATCCGTGCAACAATTCCACCAGGTTTGTGCCATCGTAATTTGATCATTACTCTACCAACAATAACAGCTTTTGCTTTTGTAAAATGTCAAAATGTTTGCTCCACTCCCAATCAATGGACCCACAGGGAGCAAGAGCGCACAATGCTTTGAACACGTACGCCTCTGTCTATCGTAAGAAATGCTGTCTACAGCTCCTGTTTACAAACATAATCCTTGACAATGTTTTCGCCAGTGTAAGTATTCGACTAAACACTGAACAGTGATTAGGTTAGTAGGTCAAATATGCACATGTCGTGTAATTGTGGTAGAGTGGCATGATAAATTGGATCTTTTCATCTTCGTGAGTTGCGTGTGTCAGACGTCTGGGACTGGGGACAATACCAAGTAGACGGGAACATAATAGAAAAGGGTTGGGACGAATAGCTTATACGTGGAAGGAATAGAACGTGTCGCGATTTATTCAGCACGCAGCTAAATAGTCGAATTGCCTTACGGCACGGCCCTATCCAAGTCAGTAGATCGGCATTTTATTTGGCATGACAAGTGTGGCTTTGGCCATAGCTTTGAACTTCACCCATAACTGGACGGCGTCGCATGCCGCAACCTCTTAGTCCTAACAGTATGCACTGCGGAAGGGCAACTCAGCGCCTGTTAAAATGGAAAAGGAGTAGGTGTGAGTAATGTGAATTAGCCATACAAACACTAACGCAGATCTAATTTAACACGTGAGGACGGACTAACGCACGTGCTTTTGTTCCGAGGTGGGCATCCGCCTTCAGCACAGAAACTGACAAGAATCATTAATAGGGCGAATGAGGATGCAGATGGTATTCAAAGGCAATTGCAGAATATTGAAGCGAGAGTAATGTGCGAATTCGTTGCAATGTATGTCTGGTGCATAGTGGAGTGGTAGTTTACTTGGATTAAACAGGTTACAGTTATTTGGCTATCATTTATTGCATTTCTTCTAGCTCCAACCAACATCACATTTCTTCCGATGCGTGCTTTCGAGCTGTTGGTGAAATGGAAGATAACGGGTGACCAGGATCCAGCAAATGAGTTTGTAGCATACATCGTAGGGATGGAGAAGCGCAAATACTGCAAGTCCAACAAGGAAAATCAGTGCGTGATTTGCAGTCTCGCACCACTTGTTCCCTATGAAGTTTGTGTTCGGAACTGCCACCGAGAAACTGCGATCGTGGAAGCTGTATCCTCTTCCATCGAAGGCGCACAACTCGTGTCAAGCAATGTCCTCGAGATCGCCAATATCTTCAATGCAAGCAAATACACATGCAGCAACGCCACCTGCGGTAACACAACCATTCCGATGAGAGGTGAGAAATATTGACTCGTTGCCCTGCTTACGAAGCATATCTATGATTAGGCAGTAATAATGCACCGTCTTTGTAGCATCGATTGAAGACATGAGTGATTTTGTATTAAAAGTGGGACGAAATATGAAGTATTGGAGTTGGCCAAAGCTTACGTGAGCTCACTGCATGCATTGTGCACCGGGTGTATTTGGTTTATTAGTCTTTCTGTTTGGCTGTGTGTACATTTCATAGCCTCCCTTTTGCATAAATCCATCCTCATGGTAATGTGTTCATCAAATATTGTCCTGGTTTTGTCCTCCTCAATTGCGATTTTCCATGCTTTGCCTTACTTTCTCATTCTGCTTGTAATTTGTATGCTACTGCTCACTGCTGGTGAATTTAAGGGATCGAATACGCAGAATGCAATGGTCGTCTGTGTACACTGGTGTCATTTTATGTGCCTAACGAGACTAGCATACAATCCATCTGGACTGAAGGTACACGCGTCTTTTTTTCACTCGTAGTCATAGGCCAGAGATATTTGTGAGTCAAAGCAGTCGATTGGAAGCTGAACACTGTTTGGAAGGGATGAAAGAAGGAATGCAGTATCCATCGCGCATTTATTGGAGGGGTGACATAAGGTGGTGTCGACCACTGCACATTTATCATAGTGGTTTGTGAAGAGCAGTGTTCTGGGACTTCGACCATTGTCCCAAAGCAACTTATTGTCACTGCATCACATTTTGCTGCAGCAAGCATTGATTGGACTTTGGGTAGCGCTTTGTAGGAGTAAGAGGTAAGTGCACACTGCATGTACAGTGTTGGTGGTGGGATTATCTTGCAGCGCACTCAAAGTCTGGTGCATACTTTGGCATGATGAGCCACTTCTACATTAGTTCACAGGAAGCAAGCAGGCACCAGGTCTTTCACTGTTAAACACTTCATACCTTTTAGGTCCAACTATCACCAATGTGACTGTTACGGGTCATACTGCAGTGACGGTATCATGGAGAGATCTAGGTGGCCCTGGTTGGGGAGCGTTCCTATTTGCATACATCGTAGGATCGGAGGAGAAGAATTGCAAAGCGAAGTTTGAGACAGAGTGCACCATTCACGGTCTATTGCCAAACATTCCCTACAAGGTGTGTGTTCGAAACTGTCTCCTAGGTGTGGATGTCGCGATGGCTGTCTCGTCCTCTATCAAAGGCGCTCAGCTTGCATCAAGCAACGGGGCACTAGAGTTTGGCCTTATTGATGGAACAGGCAAAATTCCTTGCAGCGATGCTGACTGCAAAAACATAACTATTCTTATGGAAGGTAAGAAATGCTGACTTGTCGATTTCGTACAAAAAGCATATCTGGTAAATGTGCAATGTTAGTTGACCGTTTGATTGGCACTGGCACTTGAATAGAAGGCGTCGATCGCAGTCCATGCATGATACAAAAGTTCGCAGTCGAGTTGGAATTTGGAAATTGACAGAAGTCTGAGTGACCTCACTTCCTATGTTGTGTAGCAGGCGCATTGGAAGGAGTGGTGCCGGTGTTCGTGTTAGAGCACAAATATGAAGTCATTGGGATGGACAGATATGGTGCTGGTGCTGGTGGTGGTGGCGTTGGTGGCGGTCTAGTTACTTCCAGTGGCCTTGCCAACTGTGTGGATGTCTACAATGTAGAAGTGACTAAACATTGTCTAGTGTTTAGCGATGCAGTTATTGTTGCCATCATCGCTCCTTACTTCCACGTCGTCTCACTACCCTTCACACAATCACCATCCAAATATTCTTGCTTTTCCTCATGCTACTTGGCAGATTTTATTCGCACCTTCTTTAATATTGTCGAATATTCCTTCTTTCTGTGCTTTCTTTCATCTTTGATTTTCCTATTCTTTGGAGAAATATTTTTGCCCTACGATCACATGGATATATTCCACAACATCTCCTTACCTGGCCTATCTGTGATGGCTTTGATGACACCTTCTTTCTTATCAGTGAAATACGCGAATCGGATATAGACACCTGGGATGCTTTGTACATTTCTGTCTCCCTCCGGTCGTGGCATTCGGCGTATCTCAGGAGACTCGCATGCTACCTTGCCTTCCTGAGATTGAGGATTGATGAACTGTTTCGGTGCATAGATACGAATGAAACATTTCATGAGTAAGATCACATTATGATGGAATGCTGAAGCCTAAGAACTGATCGGATTGGTTGAATGATGAACCACACGTGACGATCCGCAGCCACTGTCGAGTAGTGATCGGAATTTATGTAGCATTGTAAGTCGTGGGTGTCAGGCTTCTGAGACTTGGGACAGTTCAAGTAAAGGAGGATAAGATAGAATAGAATGCAGTGGAGATGAGCAAAGGGTAAGAAGAAATCATGCAATATATCCTCGGCTACTCTGTACCCAGAGCGGGATGTCCTTTTTGCATTTCCTCACAGCCTCATTCTAGTCAGAAAACCGGCTGTTCATTTGACTTGACCAATGCAACTTTGCTTCGCTCACAACTGGACAACCCTACCATTCCTGTTTTATGAATGAAACGCAAGAAAGAACTGCATATTTGCTGTTACACGCTACTTGAAACAGCGACGCGTTTTTCGATAAAAATGGATACGCGTGTGTGTGTTGCCAAAAAGCCAACATGCAAAATGTGAAGGAATATTGTCTAAGCAGTTGAGAGCCGGTCCCTAAGCACTCATCGTTTCACAAGCTGTAAGTATTTGAGTCTGCTTATTTAACGAGAAGTTACACGGATACACGTGGGGTTCGTACGTAGGTGCGGAGGCTATTTAAATGAGATTGGTGGCTGTTCGAACACATACATGTGAAAGTGTGAGACTGCGATTGACTCGATAATGTTGCGCTCCTGGTGGAAACGTGGAATTAACATGACCCAAAATGTAGTAATTTGCTTGCCACTACAAGCCTGTTAGATGAGACGCAGTCCCAGTAACAGTGTTGTTTTGTCGTAACACACGTCAAGACCATAATGCAGCGATGGTAATTGTGATGGGAATTAGTAGCAACATATAGGGAGTTTGGCTCACACGGTAATAGGGAAGGTAACGAATGCCAAGGATGCAATGGGCGCGTTGGCTGCATGTGTCGCAGGATCTGAAGGGAAACAGTGCAAGACAAAATATGGACGAATGCACGAGCGCCGGTCTTTTACTTTATATTCCCTACAAAGAGTGTGTTCGAGCGCCTCAACCAAATGCAATGACCAGACCGGCTGCATAGTCTTCGTTTGCAAACCTCCAAGTTGAGTCATAGGCAGATCTATTTGACTTCAGCATCGACTTTAATTTATGCTTGTAGCAATGCCATTCTTACGGTAGGTGAGAAGTACCCATTTGTTGTGTCCCACATGAAGCATGTCTAGTGAATGTCCACTTGCACTTTGGTAGATGGTGATAACAGAAATAAAATGCCGTGACATTATGTTGGGTGTGAAATGCAGGCCCCAGTGTAAATGTTAGCCATCGCAGCTTAAACATGAAGTCGGTGTGAATCCACTGTGTGACCTCTGCTCTGATTGCATTGCAATGGTTTCGCAGTGGAATTGTGTGGGAGGACAGGCATAAAGTTAGAAAGCGAATCGGAGACATATTTTCTTTAGATGCACTCTACAAAAATAGGCACATTTGCGGCTTTGGTGTCTGCAAAAACGGATCCAATCCAAATTGCATTTCCTTAAATTTTCCTGATCATCTTCAGAATTGGTGTACCTTTACTGTTGTACTGATTAACACTTTTATGGTACCCTCTTCAACTGTGACTTTGGCACAACAGTGAACCGACCCATTGGAGTCTGCCTCCATTACTTTGTTTTATGAACTTTGACCGCGTGCAGACTTTGTACAGCTTTGCTTCCCTAATCTTGACCTTCGCTTACAAATTCTATTTCACACGCTCACAGATTTTGATTCTTCAGTCACGGATAATCGACTGCTAAAAATCCTGCTGGGAATATTCATTCCTCTGATCGTCATACTCCTCCTAGTCCTGCTTTTCATCTTCCGCAAGCGAATTCCATTCTTCAATCATTCGTGTTATAAGGATTCACCTGCGTTCGATGATGAACGGTGAGTTTTATTTCTATCTTCTATTTCCCTTAACCAGCCTTGTTTATTTGTTGTTGTGTTTGTTTTTATGGTGACGATACCAATTCTTATGGATCAATGCGCGTATGGCTGTCCTTTCGACAAATTTTGCTAAGAGTGAATCTTGCTCTAATGCCCCAATTGCCACTTTGTGTTCACCGTGTTCTTTTAATTCTTGCACAGTGCCCTCTCCTTGATTGAATGCTGCGATGCTCCTGGTCATAAGGGCCCACCAAACCTTATGTCCCATAGTTAATGCGTGTGCATCCCATTAATGCAATCGTTATCGCACCAGTTTAGAGGGTGTGCAACATCGCCTTAGCCATCAATCAGCACTGTGGCATCGGCTTACGAGTCACCCTGCCCTTGTTCCTGTCCCCACGTATGGAAAGATTGTCTTTAAATGTTTGTGCTAGCAAACAGAGGTTCGGTTGTACAAAGCTGAAATCGCTTTGGCTGGGCCGTCCACTGATTAGAAATGCAGTGATGGAAACGAGTTCCTGAATTGCCGTATTTCTTCTGACAATTAGCTTTTGTAGAAGAGCTTATTTTGAAAAAGAAACGTTTAATTTGGGTCCACATAGTGCACTTTATTTGCCCACTTCTTCTTGTCGATTCCTTTCGCTTCAATGTTGCTTCATTAACTCTGTGGGTTCTCTTACGCTCCGCTCTCAATCCATACACTCTTCAACAAATGCTTCAACAACGTTGTAATGCACGTCCATAAATAGCGCAAATGTTGTGTCCGTTTTGGCTCTTAATTATTTTCATGTAAATGTAAATGTATTTGAATATGTGACGAACAGAATTTTATGAAAGCATATTGTGTGACCCATTCTTGTATTTTGCATTCAGGTCCACTGCTGCCGCCACCACCAAAGGAAAGTGAATAACTCTCTGCTTAGCTGAATTGTGAGTGAATTGTGAAATGAGCTAACAACCGCTCGCTTTATCCTGCCGATTAGTGCTAGCACAGAGGAATGCACTTATAACAAAGCGCTCTGGAATGCGATTTCACCGTTCACTATGCACATAAACTTCTCATGTAAAATTGCAGTTTGCACAAAGTACTTAAATAGGAGAGCAAATTGTCAGCAGCCAAAACATGCTAATCGTTTCTGCACATTGTGCTAACGATGTCGATACTTTCTCCTTTTCAGAAAAGAAAGCATCAGCTCGATCGAACAGAAACATGAGCCAGCAGATTGTTCGCTATTTCAAATTTCCTTTTGTATTTTCTTTCAATAAATAATATTGGTGTAATATTTTGCGGTGAATCAGTTTGGTGCTTCACGGCATTTGCTGGGGGTAGGAGCTTACGATATCCCCAGATTTGAACTGCTTCTTTCACCATTGCATGACTAATCAACTTGTCTGCCTCAAATGGTGCTGCCGGAATTATACCCGACTACTTTTACTAAAGAATAGATTTCAATTATCGTATGCACTTCTTCCTGTCACTTTATTTTTATTTTTGTGAATACCCACCAAACTGATATAGCTTATCATGAACTTTTGAAATGCTTCAGATGCCTTAGAAGAAGGCTCACAGACCATTCCAGTGTTTATGCCCTTCAGTTTCTGTTTCTATGCCATTTCAAGGGAAAAATACATATGTTTTGCGTAGCAGAAGGCAGCAACGAAGGCACTGGAGTTCTCGATTTTATGGCAGCAAATCATTTGACAAACGCTCATGAGGCGAAATTTGCTAAGTAAATGCAATCAAAAAGAAAGAGAAAGCTAATTTCTGTGAGTGGCCTAATTCGAGTCAAAAGTAATAGTTTTCTTTTCTTCGTGCGTTTTTAAGTCACTTTATCTTGCCGATGCAGATGCAGTTGCCTCGATCTCCCATTCCGAATGTTAATTGTTGGCGCTTACATTCGAACACTAAAATATTAAAAACGTACCGCCGGTTTGATAAGCAGGACAGCGGATTAAACCTTTTGCTAGAAGAGGACCTAGAATACACTGAAGTTAGAGAGAATCAGCGTCTCGGTCTCCTTATATTTGTACCGTTTCCTATTAGCCCACATCTATGGACATGTCCCAACTAAAACAACCTAATCGGTTTAAAGAAATCAAAGCGAAGAGAAGGTAAATGACAAAAGGCCACACTAATTTTAGCAATGACGTATGTTCATTCTTTCAAGGATGGCTTAAGATCTGTAATTCTAACTATCCTGCCTCTACCGCTGCCAGCGAAGAATATTGCTACTCTCTCGTGCCTTCCACAGCTAGTTGTGATCGGCCACAATAGGCGTCAGCATTAGCCACGACGTTGGCATGCATGAATGCTGCGCCACCTTAATTCAGTTTTGCTATTGACTAAGAAGACCAGACCTGTACTGCCACAAAGTTGGTAATACGTTTCTTTCGAGACTCGTTTCAAAGCAGGATTGCTAACTGGATAGCCGTTCAGTTCAGACATCAACTCCGACTGCCCCAATGTGTTTCAAATGCCCCATGGTATAATGACAAACTCGCTAAGTCCGCTGATCTTGGTCGCCTACGTCGCTAGATGCTTGACAGATCATCAAATTCCGGTTTCACTACCCCAGAGATCAAGTTAGCCTCATTTTCTATCCTGTTTATTGCCGAACAACTTTTATCACCGGTCTAAGTCTCCGGCAAACTGAGAATTGTCCATGTAGCTTCCTACTCATCTCAAATGTAGCCAAATTAAAAGTAAACTTGCTGACTTTTCCCACCACTTGCAACAAGATTCGGATCACTGCCTCTTCCACAAGGTTATTTTGACAGAAAGCGAGGTAGTATTTGAAAAGAGAACTTTGACGGATTTCGCAAGGGGAAGAAATCTGAATGATGAAGTGAAATTTGAGTAAAAACTGGCTTAAGACGCGATAGTTCGTATTGCTAATGCTGTCCCAAACTTTGTGAAGGTAGCTTTCGCATCCACTAAGGCACCGAATCCAACGTAGATGCTTCGCTACTAAAAGAAGATGCAGACGACTACAGTAGCGTTCTTATTTTGAAGCTGCAGCTATTCCATGAACAATTAAGAGCTTCGCAAGATGATAATTAGGTACACGAAAATGTTTTCATGACGGGACGCTATGCTAGAACAAACAAGTACAGTCAAGCAAACATAGGTGTCAGCAAAACTGGACCATTCGGCAACCACCCAGATGCATATCGTCTCCGCTGCTAGCAGAAGTAACCCAGCTAGTCGAGGAGATAATTCGAGCTGAGGTTGTAAAACCGTCAAAGCTGCCATACGCCCCTCAGATCGCGCTGATAAAGAACAGTGTTGAGAATTTACTACTGTGCGCCATGTATAGTAAGTTAAACGTCGTAAATAAGACGAACTGATTTCCACTGACCCACATAAATGGCTCGTTAGACTCTCTATGAGGTCAAAGTAACTCTCTACCCTAGGCTTAAGAATAGAATAGTGGCAAGTAAAAATGCCGCCAGCAAAGGGAGAGAAGCTATTTCAACTCCGTGACGCTGCAAGGTTAATTGCATCTCAGACATGCATATCATCCGTTCATTTACAAGGTATTGACTGCAGACAATAACGAAATCGTATTCTGATCGAGCTACTGATTCTTCATTAAGTAGGCGCAATCAGAAGACTGGAATGTAAGCCTAGGAAGTCCTCAACTTCCCTAAAGGGCTTCAATCTATAAATCAGCTGGTGTTTCACTGTTCGAGATAGTCACAAGTCGTCGAATGAGAGTTGCTTCTGATGTCTTCCCACCGAATAGGGAACCAGCATCTGAAGAAACACTAGAGCAAGTAACAAAAATCATCTCACGTACAAACCACCTTGTCTACAACGCACAACTCCATGCTTAGCCAAATACCATTTGCATAACACTATGACTGCTTACAAGAGTAGACCACTGATATGTGAAGGTGAAGTAGCCTGCCAAGGGAAGAAGGGAAACCAGTAAATGGCATATTAAGTGACAACCCTTAAGGATAATAATAAAAATGCTGCTCGAAGAGACATGGGTCCATGCTATACGAATGTTGTTATAAATGTGCCTTTGAGCCCATAAATGGTAGAAAGATGGGGAGATAATTTACGGCTTCTAACATAAGTTATGCGTTGGATTACAACTGAAAATTTGTAGCAGAATATTTGAATTAAGATGCCAGTTTGCTGTATGCAACTGTTTGTTTTCAATAAGTTCGTAAAAAAATTGACTAGTTTCACATTTTCGTACTAACTTTGCAGAATGCCTTTTCTGAAAACTGCTAACCTTGCATTCATTTTACGACCAACGCTTGTGGTTTCCTTAGCACATCTAAACGGTATCCGACATAGGCAGAATGTGTTTTAGAGTATTTGAGCGCATACATACACGCATACATACGTCGGTTTGCTTGTTTGTTGGCTTAAGATTCCATACACAACTCATAAACATAGATTATTTCGGTTTCGGGAATTGGCAACAGAGGAAACACATGTTAACGCACTTCATAACAGTTTGTAGATAAAATTGAAAACTAACCGCATTTTAGGAGCTTATTCCACGCAAGAGTCGCGCGTGAAATTACCTGTGCAAAGATGAAATTTGGTGCGATCCGACGCGACGCCGCGCGAGTAAAATGGATGGGATCACAAAACTGTGAAAAGAAGGAGCAGATGAAATGGGGCGAGTAAGGCCGATTATAACATGAGAAAGGGGGCTGTAACCACGATTATGTTCACAGGACGACATAATGCAAAACTATTTAGAGGTATTGAAACTGTAATGGAGGACAGCTCACATGGTACAGGTATATTCACAAGTGACGTTAACGCTGTGACTGTTGTACTTCCCTTAGACCCATTAGCACCAAGCGTAGATGATTTACTGTACTCTTCCTAGCTGGCATTTCTTTAGGAAATGCATTCAGCTACTTCTTGCTTCCAAATGCGTAGAAGATGGAATTTTGACTCGTGAGCACCAACCCCTTCTTTACTATGCCAGGCTGTCTTGGCAACATTGCTAGTTACATGCTTGTCAGTGAGTTGCACGCAGGGCGGAGGCAGAATGAAGGCTGAGATTGTGGAATTCGTCTCAATAAACAAGAATTGGATTTGGGCCACTTTGTAGTGCTAATCACAAAAACTGCACACGGACAGCTAATAAGAAGTTGATTATTTGCTAGGGGTTAAGGCCCTTGTGAGTGGAGGGACGACACGATGGCGTGAACACAAGATCTTTCGTTTGGTAAACTTCGTGTGAGTTCATATGACCAGCTCCCCCATTCGTGGTGGCCAGTAAAATGCGAAATTCTGCCATTAATTTAGGCGGTGTAAACGTCTCAAAGTGCGCATTTGCGGTTGTGGGAAGCGATACTTTTCCATCCATAGACGAAATTTGCTTCCTGTAACAACAAATAAGTAATAAAATCCCAAAGTCTCGGTGGCTTGTTGGGAGTAGCCGGGAGGCTATGGAAGCAAAGGAAAGCAATAGAATATGCAATTTGTTTAGAAAGATGAGAATTATAGGTGAGTGCCAACGACATCATATGAAGAAAATTGAGCGCAAGCGTGTTAAAGTTATGTGGATTGTGGGTATGTAGTTTACATTTACCAACACACCACCAAATGCACGAGGTATTGCAATGTAGGTTGGATGCAAATGAGAAAAAACATTGTGGGTTTTATAGCAAAACTTTATTAAATGCGTATCTTTTGAATTCCTTTTATTCTACATATTTTCTATTTTTTATTTTTATCAACTCAGTAATTCAAATACTTGACTGTTTGCCTTTTTAGCGCTTTAACTGCTGCTAAGATAATTGTTTTACGCGCACTTACGTCTGCACTTGTCCATAGGTGTCGACTACTCACACCGTGTTTGGCATTCTGGAGTTCTACTACAGACTAATTAACACTTCTTCGTGGGTATTCTCATAAATGTCCTTTACATCATTTATGCATATTTGGTCGCCGAATGAGAACAAAGAGGAATTCGGATCATCCGCATGGATCCTGTTACCCGTCCAACAGTCGTGTTACATTCGTACAACTTTGCGAGGAACATCATCCTCTATGTGATGGGTTCAAAGATGCGCCAGTTCAAATGCCCAAACACAAATGTGTGCACGAGTTGGACGTGCTGAAGTGATAGCGACATAAACTTATGAAAAGAGACTATCATTGCAATGTCATTCAAGAATGTTTTTCTGAAAGACCTCATGAGAATATTAAGAAAGGCCTCCTGTTGCGATTGAAAATGTAACCGGTGCAGTTGAGGTAATGACCGAAGAGATAGAAGAAGAAATCGATGGCTATGAATTAAAATGCAGGAGAAAATGATCCCAACGATTCTCTACATTCAAGCCCCGCTTCTACCACACTTTCAAACTCAGCTTTTAAGCGACTCAACTCAGTCATAGCCTGTGTCTCAATGTCACCTACTTAATTCACTCAGCCACTTCAATCGCTTCAAACATTGCCAGTGTAGGTCGATTCTTGGATTCTTTGTTAGTCCTTATAATGGCTAAGGCGATTCCGCAATTCGACTATAAACATAGACCCTAATGGCAAATAATGCAGCGATAACATTTCACTGAAGGTAAAATTTGCGACACGACATTACATGCGAACTTCATTCATGCTTTATTATTAAACCATAGCAGAAGTTTTTGTTCCCTCTCTTAGAATAGCCTCACATAAATCCATCAAAGTATTGCCTTTGGTTAAACTCGTCCCTAGTTACGGGTATGCGTGCATATTCCGCATCATTACGTAAATCATACGCAATTTCTTCCGAAGGACGTCTCTTAAGTAGTATCAGACCACTCCCTTTCTTCGATTTCTGTCACTTTAATCGGGTGGTCTGCAGCTGGTTTCCAGCGTACAATCATCAAATCACAAAAGTTTTCGCTGATAGCAGAAGCAATTTTTTTCGTATCATGTGCAGACAGAGATGGAAGACGTAATTATACGTCTGGATTGCACATTGCCTTAAATGCGGTAGTAACACCTAGTTATTGCAAGCGAAGGGACTTGCCTGCTTGTTCTATCTCATAAGGACTTCTACTGCGATAAACGATGCTAGATGCAGCTATGTTCCAGTGATTGGGCTTAAGCATACCTCTGTTGGTTATAGGTTAATCAAGTGCGGGTCTATGTAGAAATCGCTTGCATGATTAATAGAATGCAGATTTGGCCACACATAATTGGATTTGATTTGCTCCTTGTGTGCAAATGCCAGAACAGCATTCGTCTACTTTCACTACTCACTTACATTGAGGCGGATGCGCAACACATTAGCTGAATGTGCTACTCAAGTCAAACCACGTTTTCATAGCCTTTCCTCTAAACGGCTTGGAAACAAAAAGGCGTGTAGAAACGAAAACAGCAAGTGCATTCATTCAATTTTCTCTCTTTCTTGTCGATGCATGAAAATTTGCTTGGTTTTTATTGACCGAACTTACACTTGCATGACAGGCAGTCAGTCCCAGTAAAATGAGCGTTTCACTGTTATTTTTTCCAGTGAGCTCATTTCTGCCGCAGTTCTGGGTCCGTTAGCGAAAAAATTGAGGCCACTTTAATTGGCCATATTAGGGTCACCAAAGTCTGAGAAGGAGAGGGCCTGCTGATACCGTCGTAAGAAGTTAAACATGTCGTAGTTGCGGTGGACAGCATCTAGGCCCCAGACGAAGTCGAGACAGATGTGGTCCGGTAGGTAGACATGGCGTATCTGAGCTCTCGTGTCCCGAGTAAGCTCGACTAGGATGCGGGCCAATCTCACCCATCCCGGTAAATAGTCACTAGCACCCCTGCCGCATCCATCCCGTAGGGTGATGGTATTAACCGATTGCACTTCACCATGTTCCCGAAGCCCCGCAAGTGACCTTGCCACATTGCTTGCACAGTACCATTAAATGTGCTATATCAGAAACAATCTCATATTTCTCTAATCAAATGGTAGGTTATCATATCTTGCGAGGATTCTGGTGTCACTGTAACGCCTCTTAATCAAGCAGTAGACATTACAGCATTGGCACAATAAAGGCAATAGAATATAGTCGTTTTGTGAATGCCAAAAGTGTTTGCGCTTAACGTAAATTACATAACGTGGAAATCAAAGTAATCCAACGGTTGTGTGCTACAAAAACTGGCAGTCAAGTCAACAAAAACCGGAACAATGCGCCTGACCATTTCATCTATATTTCCAAACAAAAGACTGTTTGATCGCGACTTCAGGTGAATTTATTTTTAGAAAGGTAATGTGGCCCAAGTGCACTCTCCTCGAATTTATGTTGCGCGTGTCGTATCCCGCGAGCAAAAACACGAAGGGAAGGAGACCATCGCTGCATATTGAGTGCGAAGAAACACATCACCCAGTCAGAGGGCAAGAAGTGTCCAATTCCACCTAAAAGCTATCAATGCATGCTGAGAGAATCGCACATCGACGTGATGTAGTGCATACATCTGCGCACATGCTCCATGTCTGCGACTGGAGAAAGCGCTGCAAACGCTTGTGACACCCATTAAGAATCAGATAGGCTTTATCTCATGCGTTGCACTCACTTACTCACCTTCACCTCAGCACTGACGTTTGTAGGGACCGTGTGGTTCGTGTTGCGCCTTTTCTGCCACTGGCACACTAGATGGTTAGTACAAGAAGAACAAAAAGCTAATTAGTTTGTCTGAGCAACAGTTGGTAAACTGTAGTAGAAGCGAGGGCAAAGAGGGTTGCAATGGCGGTTACATGGATTACGCCTTTCAACATTGGATGCGCAATGGAACAGAGAGTGAAAGGGATGATCCCTACACTGCAAATGTACGTAAATTGGCTACTGACTCGTGTTACACAAGGAAAAGTATGCTGTAATGCTCGAGAACTGGAGGAGAATGATCCAGCACCGCGATAGTCAAGCCACTATCGGAGCCTATTAAAATAGAAACGCTGATTTGTTCATCATCTGTTCAAAACTAGAGCACGCACATCCCTCTCTCACACCAATACTATTCCACGCATCTTTATCATTGCCAATGGCTCTCCCATACCTACAATGAACATTTGTTTCATGTGTGACGTGCAGGCAATAAAAAGGTAACTTGCACGCAAAAGCATTCGTCTACCAGCCTACAAGCTTTGTAGTAATAGCAAAGAGATGCGGAAAACAGTCTGATAACGTCGTGTTGGTTGAAGACGATGACTACGGCGTGGCTACCAAATGTACCATTCAACTTGCCAGAGCACTTTCAACTGCAAACTTTTGAACGATACCACTAAACTTTGAATTGTTTCGAAGCTTCTACTGTTCATTCAAGCAATAGGTGGCATCAGCTGTCCTTTATTGCCTTTCCTTTAAATTAATCAACCATACTCCTTCATTCACCATAACCTAGGAAATGGAAGATTGGCTAGTGGAATGACAAAATTTTCCATGGTTCTCACTGTAATTCGTGCATTATGCCAAGGTTCGGTTATGGCAACTTTAAATCTATCCTAGTGATTGGTACAACCTGTCTGCTTGACGGCTGGAAGCATCTGTGACTATTTAAAAGACGCTATAGTGTTTTAGATTGGATCCGATGTTTGGTTTGCGTGCAAAACTCAAAGGCCTCCACGATAAATTTGCCTGCAAACATCATATCTGGTTAATGTACTGCTAGCAAGCTAGACACTCTGAACTGCATTGTTTACGAACTCGCAATCCCTCCACAGATTTTTATTAGTGGTCTAACTACCTATCAATTGCTTGCATACAAGTCAGACATGCGCGCCATGTCATTTGCATTGGATAGCTCGAATTCAGTTGAAACACTCGACCATCCACCTCTCTCAACATAAATTTGCTTTCCCTTGCGTTTTGATAAGATGGAAACTGCAAGAGGAGAGCGATCAGCAATTGAAAATCAGCGTTGCCAAAATGGGACCTGTTTCTGTCGGCATTGACACTAGCTCTCAGGGTTTCATGGCCTATGAGTGAGGCAACCTCTCCAAGTAGTGCATTTGCTTAACAGATACAGTCCACTTAATGCTTCCTTTCGTATACATAGACGGCATCTTCCAAGGCCCCACTTGCTCAAAGGATGAACTAGATCACGGCGTGCTGGTGGTTGGTTACGATACTGACAAGAGGCGACAGAAATATTGGATCGTGAAGAATAGTTAAGGTGAGCAATGGGGACAAGACGGCTACATTTGGATGGCCGGAGACAAAGGAACCATGCGTGGAATCGCTGCGATGGCCAGCTATCCTCTGATCTAACACAATAGATCAGGCGATGTTGCGATAAATTCTTTGTCGAGCAAACATTACTGTTAACTGCTTACCTTGATTAAGTAAAAAGCACAAAATGCTACCAACACCTTTTCGGGACTTCTTTTATTACGTCCAGCTAAAGAATAATATGAATTTCTAGTTTTCCTCCCTAGTTGCTCTCCTCCTTCCAAGCTGATCTTTTGCTTTCTGATCACCTAATGTCTATGAATTTCCACGCCTCGTTCAAACGGCATCAACACTTTGCGACCTAGAGGGAGGAAGGGCGAAAAGCAGGAGCAGCGATGCACAAATAGTTGGCTAACGAATGTCGAACACCATCTCAACTACCCATCCACTCACGCGCCATTGACACGCACAACCAAGCACTGCTGCTCTGCTCCTAACTCTCCCTCAACTACCCTGCATGATCTGCCTGCACCGCCTCGTCTCCTTGTGAATAGAACAGATAGAGATTAATGTAATCTGCAGTGTAGTGCTGAAAGAGGCCCTCAATAGGGCCGTTAGAGCATTCACACGAAAGTCGTAACGTCTCTAGCTGTCCGCCTACCGGGTTCACCGCAATCTAGCCACCAAACTCATAGAGACTAAGACCCTGGTGCTTGAGGGCATAGACCACACCCACAAAAATGACGACCTTAAGTGACGCGTCCTCAGTGTGCGTGATGGCGTAGCGCATGGCGTTCACCAGGAAGGCAGCCAGACCTAGAGATGCGTCTCACGTCATCACGACGCGGTAGACTGTGCCCACGCTTTATGCCACTTAAGCATAGGCCAGTCAACAAGTCCCTTACGTGGATTTCAACAATTTGCACTAAGATGCATTTCCATCCTTTTGACACACAAATGCTACCTCCATTGCGATTTCTTATCTACTTTATTCCTGTTTGTTAGCACTAATCGCATGTGCGCCTAAACACATGGATGACATAACATACATTTGCGAAAATAAATGAAGACATAACTGGTAAGGTAGAAAAATGATGCAGTGGTGAAATACATTAATAGTTAATGCGTAAAAATAGACACTAAGTGTATGCACAGGCTAGGCTAGCTGCCTACTCTTCATTCTAGCATGTAGCTATCCAGTAGAACACCTCAGAGCAAGAGAAACCGGTTTACTTCTCGCCCGAGCCATGACGATAGTGCGGTAGGTAACGCCACAGAATGCGGCGATTATAAGATGCCAAGGGAAATCGTCACCACCCTCCTTTCAACAGTGTCAACACATTGCGACTAAAAAAGAGGGATGAGAAAAACAGTAGCAGCAGTTCACTAAATATTGGCTAGAGATTGTCGAAGGTCAGTCCAACTAACCGCTCACTCAACTGTCAGTAATACATGCACAGCCAAGCGCTGCTACTCTGTTCCTAACTACCTCAGAACCACCCTGCATGGTTTACATAAACCATGTCGTCCCCATGTGAACAGAGCAGGAACAAGTTGATACAAACAGCAATGTAATCTTAAAACGGAGACATAAATCATGAAGTTGGAGACCTCACGAGAGAAAGAGAACAAAATTCACAGCACTGTGCAAAATAATGCTAAAAATTTTCCCATCTAAAGCGAAATCTACAGCATCGCGAAGATGTATAATTAAAAATTACAAAAAATGAGAGCGGAATTCACATCCTTGACCAGATAAATACGGAAAAAGAGCCAGCAGTGAGACCAAATTTCAAAGTTTCTAAAAGATCAAAACTAAACAGAAGCCCAGAAGAAATAAATATCCAAGTGGCCGGCAGATAAATACAACAAAATTGCCTCAGGAAGGAGCGAAAATTGCAAAATTGTGAAGATAAATACGAAAGTGCATAAAACAGCAGCCCTGTACATAACAACACAAAAACTGCTGCAGAAGGAAAAAAACCGCAGTCTTGCGTAAATCAATGGCACAAAATTGCCTAAGGAGAGAGCTGACATTGTAATTTTAAGTAGAATAATCCAACAAAATACGAACAGATAAAGCGAAGATGGACGTCTCCTCTAGATCAAAACAACATAAGATTAGAGAAGGGGCAAAAATCAAAGTCCCGTGTAGATAAATACAAAAATATTAACAACAGAAGGAACGAAGATAATTAACCTAAAGATAAAAAAAAAACAAAACATGAACAAAAGTGGCAGCCCATAAAGATCAATACAAAAAAATGCCCAAACAAGGAGAAATAATCGGTTTCGTAAAGATAAACAGCACAAAATTGCCCACAAAACGAGCAAAAATCGAAGTCTCCAGTCGATACTTAGCAAAAATTGCCCACAGGAAAAGCGAAAATCGCAGTCTGGAGTCGAAATTAGCACAAAATTGCCCACAGAAGGAGCGCAAATCGCCGTCTCGAGTCGATCAGTAACACAAAATTGCCCACACGACGAGCGAAAATGGCAGTCTCGTGTTATAATTAGCACAAAATTGCCGAAAAGAGAAGCGAAAATCGCAGCCTCGAGTCGATCAATAACACAAAATTGCTCACATAACGAGAGAAAATCGCAGCCTCGTGTTATTACTAGCACAAAATTGCCGAAAAGAGGAGCGAAAATCGCAGCCTCGAGTCGATCTATAACACAAAATTGCTCACATAACGAGGGAAAATCGCAGTCTCGAGTCGAAAAATAACACAAAATTGACCACACTACGAGCGAAAATCGCAGTCTCGTGTCGATCATTTGCACAAAATTGCCCAAAGGAGGAGCGAAAATCGCATGCTCCAGTCGATCATTGACCCAAAAAGGGACACACAATTGGCGAAAATCGCAGCCTCGAGTCGATCAATAACACAAAATTAACCACACAACCAGCGAAAATCGCAACCTCGTGTCGATCAATAACACAAAATTGACCACCCTACGAGCGAAAATCGCCGTCTCGAGTCGATCAATAACACAAAATTGCCCACACGACGAGCGAAAATGGCAGTCTCCTCTTATTATTAGCACAAAATTGCCGAAAAGAGGAGCGGAAATCGCAGCCTCGAGTCGATCTATAACACAAAAATGCTCACATAACAAGGGAAAATCGCAGTCTCGAGTCGAAAAATAACACAAAATTGACCACACTACGAGCGAAAATCGCAGTCTCGTGTCGATCATTTGCACAAAATTGCCCAAAGGAGGAGCGAAAATCGCATGCTCCAGTCGATCATTGACCCAAAAAGGGACACACAATTGGCGAAAATCGCAGCCTCGAGTCGATCAATAACACAAAATTGCTCACATAACGAGAGAAAATCGCAGCCTCGTGTTATTACTAGCACAAAATTGCCGAAAAGAGGAGCGAAAATCGCAGCCTCGAGTCGATCTATAACACAAAATTGCTCACATAACGAGGGAAAATCGCAGTCTCGAGTCGAAAAATAACACAAAATTAACCACACAACCAGCGAAAATCGCAGTCTCGAGTCTATCAGCAACACAAAATTGCCCACACAACGAGCGAAAATCGCAACATCGTGTCGATCAATAACACAAAATTGACCACACGACGAGCGAAAATGGCAGTCTCCTCTTATTATTAGCGCAAAATTGCCGAAAAGAGGAGCGAAAATCGCAGCCTCGAGTCGATCTATAACACAAAAATGCTCACATAACGAGGGAAAATCGCAGTCTCGAGTCGAAAAATAACACAAAATTGACCACACTACGAGCGAAAATCGCAGTCTCGTGTCGATCATTTGCACAAAATTGCCCAAAGGAGGAGCGAAAATCGCATGCTCCAGTCGATCATTGACCCAAAAAGGGACACACAATTGGCGAAAATCGCAGCCTCGAGTCGATCAATAACACAAAATTGCCCACAAAACGAGCGAAAATCGCCGTCTCGAGTCGAAAAATAACGCAAAATTGCCCACACGACGAGCGAAAATGGCAGTCTCGTGTTATTATTAGCACAAAATTGCCGAAAAGAGGAGCGAAAATTGCAGCCTCGAGTCGTACAAACAGCCGCCTTGCAGAAGGCCTTACTTTCTCAACTGGCAGCTCTATCACTTTAATAACTTGCCATATTTTGAACACATGTCCAATGGCGTCATGCCCTTTAACCTCGGTACAGATTTATTTTTACGGAACCTTATCTAAAGTAGTTTTTTGCCAAACACTTTATAGTCAATAGCCTACAAAACAATTGAGAATTGTTTATTAAGCAGGCCAAGCTTTTCATTATTTACTCCGCCTCAAACTGGAGTTCTGTGATGCAGATATCGCTGTCAAGATTTTATTGAATGCCCATTTGCTTCTGTCTTTGAAGAAAATCAAACTGATTGCTGGTCCATCAAGTAGTGCTACTGCACGAATGACTTTGTCTCAAGCTGTGCACAACAACATGCTTGCAGTTGCTCGACAACTACTGGAAGAAGGCGTGCGTTATTGTTATGACGTCACCGTCTATCCAAGCCATTGATGTTTGCTTGACTGGCATGGCTGACAGCGATCAAATTGCGTATTTACCCAAGGCCAAGCCTAATGCTTGCATAGCTGAAAAAGCTGGATCAAGGCTCTGCTTCCGAAATGGGTGCTCAGCAGCATTGCTTTTACTCAAAGCTCTAATTTCGCTACCATATACAAGAAGAAGTTTAAATTTTACTGCATCAAATTATCAAAACACTTGCATTAACACTACACACAGAGGATCCTGTGACAACGCCGCTCATCGAGGCTGCAAACAGAGGCAATGTAGAAATGATGAACCTTCTTCTTCAAAAAGGAGCCTATGTCAACTTACGTGACCACCACGGCAACACTCCTCTTCACTGGGCAGCAAGGTTAGGCGACTTGGCTGCTGTCACTGTGCTCTGCCAATCAGGCAGCGCCACCGATGTGACAAACACTAGCCGGCGAACACCGCTGATGGAAGTCCGCAGGCATGGCCAATCTGATGTTGTGCAATACCTGCTTTCTCAAGATGCTGCTGAAGAACTTCTGCCAAGTGATGTAAATGAACCCACACTTGTTGCTGCTTGTGCTGCGGCCTGTGAGGCTTTTCACTTTGCGACCAGTATCATTACGCAAGCCAAGCGAGTATTATATTTGTGTGTTTAGGCATAACTGGTCCTTTTTCTAACACAACATGCGGCATTATCTGTTAGCGCCTACATTTCCCTATATTGATAACCCACAACGCTTATAGATTCCACATAGTTTCAGAAGTACGACACCGACGTGCATATAATTTGAAGTCGTCACTTCCATTGCAGCTAAATATAAAGAATTTATTAAAGCAAAACGTGATTATTAAATTTGGAATAAATTCTACTAATGCAGGAATCGCATGGACTAGACGATATTGGAGTCGAGCGAGAGGAAGATGATGAGCAGCAACCTCTCTTCCAAGCCGTATTAAACAATGATATCGCTGCCATAAAACGTCTGTTGGAATGCGGTGTAAGCCAGATTTCGTAGCCCTTAAAGCTCTACACTGTTGATCATGTCCTGTTCATAAGCCGCGTTTTTTGCAATCCATCAAGTCACAGAAGCAACTTTTAACGATTTAAGCACATAGGATCCTATACTAAGGCCAAACTAAAGCAAGGATTATTAAGCCAAGGCAATGCTCATTTCTCACCTTCAGGCGGGTGCTAGCGGGAGTGATGGAACTTCAGTGTGTCCTCCTCTTCATGTAGCAGTGTATAAATGTCATCGAGAAGCACTGCAAGTCCTCCTTGATTATGGCACGTCGGTCTCTTGTACCGACGAAAACATGAACACTGCGCTTCATTGTGCAGCCACCAAAGGTCACCTGCCGCTCGTGAAAATGCTTCTGAATCATGGGAGTCGCATTGATGCGGCGAATGTATATAATGAAACCCCTTTAAGCCGAGCTGTTCACTACAGGCGCACAAAGGTTATTCGACGCCTTATTTTCCATGGTGCCGGTGAAGGCTACAGACTGGATGAAAGAGACCAAGCCGCGCTCACGCTTGCTAGTGCCGAAGTGCGTGTTCTACATTTGTCTATATGAATTAATAGAGACATTATTTACTTCTTACTCATTATGCGATTGCCTATGAAGGCAATTTTACCCATAGCACGACCCCGAAAATTGGGCTAACCACCTGATGATGCGTCATACCCGTAATTACATTTCCTACAACTAGGGTGACTATGAAACGGCAAAATTCATTTTGGAGACAAATTGTCCCTCGGCTTCGCGAAGCAGATGTCTGCAAATAGCACTCGAGCAAGCTGCCTTGAACGGCCACATTCTGCTGATACGACTGTTGCTCCTGCATGGAGCTGACATCAACCGATGCGTCTCCTGCATGAAACCACCTATTTTTGCAGCGATTTGTGGACGTCGCGTGCCTGTTCTCCAATACTTTATCTCGAATGGAGCCGATATCGAGCAGCGAGACAGGAAGGGCCTCACGCCACTTATGCTGGCCGTCAAAGTCGGGGACGCCAACATGGTCGAGTGCCTCCTGGCTGCCGGTAAGTGGTTGAGTTTTCGCCGAATAAAGGAGTTTACTGTGGTCATTTATTGCAAATAACTGATTCCTTGAAGTCTAACTTAGGTATTTACACCTTTAAAGCCAATGGGTCATAAATGCGGTGTTTATAGTTGCCTCTTCTTAACTCTCTCTCCAACCGTTTGAACATCGTTATCCTTACCTTACTAGCGTCGTATTAATCTACATTTTGGTGCTTTGTTTTTAGGAGCCGACGTGAATGCAAAGTATAGAAAACATGGAACAGCTTTGTCAATCGCCAGTGATCTTGGTCACATGGAAATTTGTGAAAAAAAATTTCAGAAGCTGTAGAGCGTAGTAAAGACCCGTGATTTATGTCCCACCCGTTGACTATGCTATTGAGTAACAATTGTATAAGATCGGTAGAGTAATTGAATTTTATTCCTATCATCTCTTATCAAACGTTTCCACCGGTTCAACATTGTACAAGACCTTATTGTATAGAGGCCTATTTGCTTTTGCGACAACCTGATGCCTGCGAAACCACAAAGCTAGTTTCTGTGACTATCTAAGCTGCATGTACTGAGAAAGCAAGCGGCTGTGACTCAGCAAATTCATTTGAAGCAGACGTTAACAATTGTATTGACTTGTCGTATTGATGGCTACATGGGCAATTCAGACACTGTGGGATCGTGTATATTCAGCCATAGGACAGGCCTTCTCTAAGCCAATCAAGGAGTGATGATGGCATGTGGTTAGGGGTGCGCCTAAGAAAGAAGCCTATCCGTTCGCAGACCTGCGTTTGTGAACAGCTGCTTAAAACTTTTCTGAATTTTATCGTTTATCAGGGGAATTTCGGGTCGCATTTCGCCGTCCAAAGATTCGATATCTAAATTCATTTTTTTAATATTAGTGTTCAAACAGAGACAAATCCTTATTTTTTCTTCGTTGTGCTTTTATTTACATCGCTGAGGGTCGTCAGCTTGCGTTGCTTAATGTAAGACAGTCAATAACTCAGTTCAGCACCATAAGTAGCATAGGACAAAGTTTGTTTATGGAAAATTACTCTCGTGTACTTTGTTCTGCCATGCTTGTGTGTAGCCACAAAGAACGTTTTGACTACTATACAGAACTTATTAGTTTGCTTATCTCTGCGCTTAATCATTTGTCTATGAATTGTCCGCATGTTGCGCTTTGATCGGCATCATACTCATTGGCCTCACACCCTCATCCTGCATCAGTAATACATTACCTACATCAGTATTATGATTTCTCACGACTACGGTTAATACTCGATGCCATTTAATTACGCAGACGCATGTTATAGGTTCCATTGTGCGCTATGGCAAGATTCGACTTTAATATCATAATACTTGACGTGTTTCGACGGGTAATAACCTCGCCGGTTCGCGTGATGTCCTGGCAACAAGGACAGAGATTTACTAGCTCGTACTCTTACAGTTTTTGTTGTCGATAGAATACTGCGACGAATTCACTCCGCGGTATCGCAGGTGGTAGGCTTTCTCCAAGGCGCATTTGTAGTTGCTAATGTAAAAATGCACAAGATGAGTAGTGTTAGGAGAAAACATTACTTTTGAATTTCGCTTGATCTAAAAAAGTCCGCTAGTGCAATGGATGGGTTTGCGTCTGCTCAGAATGCATAGTGCCTCAAGCTAATGGTTTTTAACTCTCAGTTCGCTGCGAAAGCAATACATTAACATAGTCTCTTGGGAACTGAACCTATTCCAAAGTGTCTATTTGCGCCGTTAATTTGCCACATCGTTGGCACGAGAGTGGGAGTTTGGACATTGCTGATTAAAAACAGCCAATAAAACCAACAGAAAAGCTAATTTGCTTTACACATTTCTAGATGATCGAAAGCATGCATAAATGAATTCTTAAAAGACTCTTTGCATTTTGTGGCTTTTTCTGCCAAAGTTGTGGGATTGACGCTTTTTTAATTTGTTTTATGTTCTACAGGCAAGTTACTAGTGGATATAAAGTTCTCAACAGGCGAACGGCTTAAATTTTTCATGTTAAAGAAATCCATTGCATGGCTTTGCTACAGGTTATTACTGTAGATGAGGCTGAAGTGCAGCTTCCCCACAGTTAAATGTGGTGCAGATACCGCAGTTCGCAAAATCAGGCAAATGTCCTTGACCAAAGCAACCTGTGGAAGTTAAGTATTTTAGCTCATTGTCTCGTTGCTCCCTAGATAAGGAAGGCGATTTCTTAAAAATAATTAGATTAGAGGATTTGACAATCCCACTTCAAATAAACATGAAGTAGTAAGTTAGATTACTCCTTCATTTCATACATTTTAAGCTACATTCTAAGCATTAGTGAAGATGGTGGACTTGGGATTAATGAAAACTCCTTGTGTGGCCCAATCCTCTGGGTCAAAGGCATTCCACTCCCTACTTAAGGAGTACATGGCCCAGCATGTGCGGACTTTTACGTAGATGGATTCATTTAAACTGAGCAATGTGAAGCACGCTAATACTGATTACAAAATAACGTTCTGACCATCACTAAACTCTACTCAAAAAAGTGTCCTACCTTGGTCTGGTGATTGGAAACTAACAGAGAGTCTGTGACATTTGATGTGGAGACATAGCCCCAACGTTGTCCGTATAGCTTGTAAGACAGTACATATCATATCTTCTGCAGAGGGACTGGGTAGTCATTTTACACTTGGTGCCAGAGTGTTGAGCGTTAGCAGCTGGGCTAGGCTTAGACAAAATGGCGATTTTTATTGGGTTACGAGAGAGCAGCTATCATTGTCTTCGACTTCTCACTGTCTCGTCATTTATTCTAAGCGCATTTGCTGTTACCCGTTATTGCTTGCTCATAGACGCCGGTATTAAGCAGCCGTAGCAAAGCTTTGCAAGCTATAACAGGACAAGTGATTTTAGCATTCATTAACCTCATTTTTGCCGTTGCACAATCCAGAGAAGAAAGCTGGTTAGATGAGGTTATGTTTTGGCGGATATTGAAACTACGGGCCTGCAGAAGTCCTTGTGGAGTAGGAGTTTTTTCTCCCCAGGAGGTAGTGATATCTCCTCAGTAACAACTTTCCTGTGTATTGACAGCATCCCGCCTAAAAGTTGATTTATACGGGCATTATTGCAGCTCACATTGCGTTTGAGCACAAATCTGTTATTTCTTTAATGGAAGATTTTCGCGAACGCCATTTGGTCTTGACATTTTCTGTTAAAACTTAGACTCTATCTTTGCATCTGACCAAACATGGTGCCTTGCATGGGTGCGTTTTATTTAAATGGAAGGTAATCGGATGGGCGAGAAGCTGCATATTACAGAAGGGGTGCTTGTTGGTAAGATGACTGTAATGTCTTAGAACACATATCTGCTTCGCTTGCCTGCACAGCTATACCAGTTTTCCTTTTCTGTAATTGTCTGTCTGCCCGCTTGGTAACATCTCTGGTGCCTGACATACGGCAGTCCTTAGGTAGAAAAAACCGATTCTATCTGGCTCCTCTAATTATGCGCATATACAATCATGATATGCCAAATGATGCCTAAAGCACAGTGCTACACAGAGATGGGCACCCTCCTAGGCATAGGCCCTAACTTTGCAATTGCTCATGCCTAGTAAATACTTTTGGTGTTCCAAGCTGTTTAAAGGAGCAAGGAAAAGGCCACAGCAGGTCATTTCCTTGAACAGAAAACCAATGCAGGAGGATGTCACAAGAACGGCAAAGGGACAGCATAATTATAAATATTCACCATCTGCTTGAAGTGGATGGTCTGGGATTCATTTGTACTAGCACAACGTGATTAGCATGGACAATTTGTTTTTGAAGAGAGCTCCTTGTCCGCTAAAGTGTATTATTTTGTTAGCTCAGCTCCACTCCTCTACGCTAATTTCCCACATCAAAAAGATCGCGAAAGGTAGATCATCCAGCATTTTACAGTCTTAGGAGCTCATATACTGTCAGAGGTGACATTGGTCAGCAGATTGCCAGAACTCGTCTGCTCTTTATAAAGCAAGCCAAGGATATGCGAGTATCACCAAGCATATTACACCAGTATCATTGTCACCGGGCAATCGTTCTTTCAGGAGCCCTGATTCTGTGTCTACTGATTGAAGATCCTTTAACCTCTAGGTCCCTTCCCTTTAAGCTTATTTTAGCCACCAGAGTAGACAGGATAGGACATCAAGTTATTAGAATGATCTGCTGTGCGACTCAAATAAGCCATTGATCATGAAGAAGAGGCACCAGTTAGAGAATTTTTCGATCTGCATAATAAAGTGTGCTAAATGAACGAAGAAACCGCAAATATCTTAAACTATTAGAAAAACGAGCATTGTGTGACTTACCTCGGACCGGGCTAGCCGGGTCAACAACTGTCCAGTTTGGACACGGAGTTCACTTGCGCATTATCGTTATGATCAACCACCGCAAGGATGGCAACTCTCTGAGCTAGCCGCAAAATTTGCAACGAAATAAGCATTGGAAGTTGCCTGCAATCCGTGTAATCCAGCGATCGCAGCGATCGTGCAGCATTAAAGTAGATTCGGTTATTTCGCTAAATGTTCGGTAAGTAGGTTAGTGTCCGTGCGGGTAAAAAAACGATGGAATTTGACTAGCATGACTGGTGTGCTGCTGGTCCGAGGTGGTTTTAGACATGAAATCTACTGCTTATGCATCAAAAGCCTCCCGATATTTAAAAGTAGATTTTCTCGCTTTACTTCCTGAGACGCATTGCATGAAAAACGAACTTATCTGGGCGGCTATTGTGTCCCGTGATAAATAAGGCCTGTCTTTATTTCAAAACATCATTTCTTTTTACTTCAGCTGGTGGGAAGCCTAACTTCTTAACCAGCGAAGCCTTGGAGTGTGCAGAGAATTAGCTTCAACCCGTCTCACATCATCATCCATCCAAGTTGTATTAGACCAAATGAATCCTTCAGTGTAATCACCCAGTAGAGGTTCTGAAACACATGCCAACCTTTTACTATGAACAGTCCTTTCCCTTGACTGAGAATGGGTCCAGCTAACGTTTGAGAAGACTTTCGGCTTGGAGAGATTCGGTCAACACGGAGCCGTTGTATTTAAGTTCTGACACTAAACGCACGGATTTACGAGGCTAGAGTTGAAATACGATTTGCCTCCTAGCTTAGCATAGATTTTCCTTTGCTTTTGTAGCTCTCCATCATTTGTAAAATGTTTAGCTCATCGTGCGCGGGGCTGCTTTTCATGGTAGCCATTAGAGCTGGAAAGGCGGCAGCAAGATCGTGTGGTTGCGAGACTGCGTGCACTTCGAATGAAGCACAAGCTTGCAAGGTTTGAGAATTGTACATTAATTGAACCCTTTGAATAAGTCATTCAATGTGGTAATTTTTTGCAGAAGCACAGGTCTGATGCGTCAAACCTGAGGCCCAATTTTGCTGAACGGTAGCTCAAAATGCCGCATTACGGCTCGATGCCAATCAATTCGATTAGACTGGAATGAAAGGCTAACATGTGAAATGACCGATGAGAAGTTACTTTCAAGTAGCATTTGCTTCTTTCGCTGCTTTACACCAAGTGATGCAGTGTGGTTCCTACGCATAATTTGTATCCGCACGCGTAGAACTGTTCACCTAGTCAAGGCCACTGCTTTTTTGCAGCGAATTGTGAATTGCGGTGCCTTTCGTAATTGAGGTAGGACCCATGCCTATTTGATAATAATTAACTGCTGAGAGTTCCATCCTCAGAGATAGGGAAGCATGGTTAGGAGAAGCAGCCTTACCGTATTTGCTGGGAGAAGTTGAAGTAAATTTGCAGTAGCTTTCAAGTTTGGGGGCAAATAGCGCATCAGCAACACAGTGGAAAAGAAAAATCAGACTGTCATTACGTGAACTGACTCAGCTAAAACCCGAAGAAAGTTTAGCTGCATGAAAGGGTTCTTAACCTACCACTTTACGGCACATGGGGCGAAATGTGATTACTTTAAATGTGTGTAAAGCCAATCACATTCCCCAATTAAAGTGAATTCAATGAGTGGACATCGCAATGATCTGGCTTCAGGAGAGATGTCAACTCCAATTTCGGCCGCTAAAGTGATCGTTCTCAAAATATCAACCAAGATTAACAACCTTGCATATGCGCTAGCCACGTAATCATGCCTCTTTAAAGTGCGTGCATTAATTGATTGAGTTTGATCTGCCCAATCTCACTTTCTTTAAGTGGTACATGAGGGCGGTCGGGAACCTCGTGTGCAGCTCTCTTAGCAATTTATTATTTAAGCTGCTCACTTACGAGTGTGCAGCAATTAGCCTCAACGTCAAGACTGTCTGTCGTCGATTTCGGCATAAAATTCTAAGTGAAGATAGTTGAGATATGACAGATAGAAGAGACAACGGTAAATTACTTCAGGGCAAATGTCCGTAAAGAGTTAAACTGAAGAGAAACATATTTTGATCCTCTCTAGTGATTGCCTTACTCAAATGATCTTTTGTCAAAAGTACCGAGATTACGTTCACGGTAGGCGCAGAAATCCTTCATCTTCAGTCTTCATGACGTGAAATAAAACAGAAACGCGTCGAGTCTCTGAGAGGCTGCTGTCAAAGGGTACGCACAATAAGCCTTGCAATGCTGTTTGTCTATTCAGCAGTTCTATGTGGTGACGTGGGAACAAGGCATGCACATTCATACGTAGTGTGATTTCGCCAACTAAAGTAGAGCAGAGTCTTCCACCTAGTGAAACATCAGTGCGTCTAACTCCCCAAGGTGAGTAACAGATACTTATCCTTTATGATTTAATGGAAAGTAGAGTTTGTGAAACTAAATGAATCTGTGAAAGCCAAAAAACTCAAAGAAGAAGTCGGTGCTTTTACCTGCCACTTATTCAGTGTTATGAAACGGTCTCATTTTATTTGCAAATAGACAAGCATAAGCTTTTGGTGGGCTCCATAAGCATTTGGAATTGACTTGATTTTGACAAAAAACTCGCTACTTTTTACACCCACTATTCAAATAATACAAGAAAATGGAAAGTGCGTAAATAGAATGTGGCAGATTCTCTTGAAAGATGCTGTGGCTGTGTATAAGGAACGCTGAAAAGGCTTACAGGTGTGCACCAGAGAACGGGCTTCAGGTCTACGTCGAAGAGCAATCAAAGGATAAGATAGTAAGGCAGCATTCGCAGATCATCTAAGAACAAAACTCTTGATTTGCCACTTGTCATTTTTATCCCGACAAAGAATACTACTAAAAAATTACGGTTTTTGGCTGGCTTTCTATTCGATTCCTCGGCCTTGGCCTAGTAAAGAAATAAGATACCTTCCTGGGGAATTTAAAGCATCGCGTCAATAAACTGCATGCATCTATTGACAAAAGCCCTATTGGGCCCTTTAGGGTCCAAAACCAATTTTGAGGTCGGGTTTTACGCCTTTTGGAGCATTATACGCAACCCATGCCTTTGTTCATGCTAATGCTCCGATTGCAGTTCCATGTTCCATCATTCCTTGTATTTCATGTAAGCTGCAGGGAGGATCATCAGTTTATTGGTTTATTACGATAAAAATAATTCTCTCGTTGCGTTGTAGCTGTTGGGATCTTTGAGTACTAATGGTTTACAAATATCTTCTTACACTTCTTTTTCACGTGGAAAATGGTGAGAAGTGGGTAGAGCATTAAAAAGTATGCCATTCGAGCTTTCTCCCTGAGTGTGTTTTTGCAAGCATTAGGTGCGTGTTTAGGTATCGCCTACTATGGAGATAAGGAGTGTCACGACCTTACTGGAAGTGCCTTTGTTTCCTCCGCGTTAAATTCAAATCCATTATTTTTTGCAGTTATTTTATGTCACCCTATTTGACCCTTAAACTCATTTAGACTGCCTGACTGGGTATCACTATAACTGCTTTGGAATGACTGTCAAATACCATTTACTATATGCTAGGTCACCATTGGTTTCCAATCAAAATAAAAGAAATAGAATCTCTTTAGCGCCATTCATCATAATAGGAGAAATTTTATTTCACTTAGCTGCAAAAAACTGTGGGATTCAAACATTCAAACGCTGTTATTTGAAGGTATCAGGAGAATCGTATGTATCGCCATTAGATTGCGTTTGCGCGATCTTTAAGTGACTTTGTCGGACAAAATGAATGCAAGTAGGGGGTAACATGCGACATCATTTTCGACGTGGTGGTTGTTCATTGACAGAAGACAGAACCCCAGCAGTTCCGCATTTGTTAGTCAGTTTAGACAATTGTGAACCTTCACTCTTCTTCCTCCGCCTTATCATACCTCACACAACGTCCTTTGGCTAGTGATTTACAAAAGACAATTTCGAAAAAATTGCAGTGCTTAATAGGTGTATGTAGTTTATTGACGCGATGCTTATGCGCTTGCACTCATTTGCCTTCTGATGACGCCTTTAGATGCAGTATGAACAGGACGATCACTTCCACCACCGACGTCACTGCCTCCTCCGTTAATATTACCTTATTTAATAAAGAATTATATGCGCGAAATAATCAGCAATCAGGTAGAGTGCGAAGGGATGTAATATGATGGGATAGAACCTAACTGTCCGAACAAGCACAAATATGTGGAGGAACACCCCTTCACACTGTACTTGATTGCGGACTATTTCGTGCATATGCTAGTGAACTGAGTGGAGCGATATTAAGGGAGGAGGAAGGGACGTTGGTGGTGGAAGTAAAATCCTGTGTTCATGGTGCTGTCGACAACCGCATCAGAAAATAAACGAGTACAAGCACGTTGAAGTGTGTTTCGCTAAACGCAGATTTGCAGTTTGCATTCACAAATACATCGTCAAATGCACAAAGCGTTGGAAAGTGAGTTGCGAAACCGGTGCACATCAATGCACGCAAATGGGAAACATTGTGGATATATGTCAATTTAAAATTAAACGCACATCTTCTGGCTTTATTTTCTGCATTATTTCCTAATTATATCAGCCATAGGCTCAGCACCTCTCGCAAAGTCCAAAAAGTAACACGATCAACAGTCCCATTCTCCCTTGCCACTATCGCCACCGTGGGCGAGTAACGATGACAGTCTGATGATGAGGTTGAGAAGCCTCCCCACCCCACAACCAAGGGTTGCGTGCGGTAAAGCCGGCAGCGGCTGACTGACAAGGCGAACGTGCAAAGTCTGCACCTATTTCTGTTCATTTGCGTCTCCATGCTAATCACAAAATGTTCTGTGAACAGCAAATCACTTGCTGTGTTTTGGACCCACAACGCCTTTGGCACCATGTAGATCCAAGTAAGTGGCAGGCTGTAGTCCTCCCCGTTCCCAGCAAATTAGGCTTCACCCACTACATCAAATCCTCCAATCCTCCTCCTCCTCCTCTTCCGAGCACCGGATGATTTCGCTCGAAACAACAACCAAATAACAGTTGTTAGCACCACTCACTTCACATCAGTACACAACACCTCTCACTAACGCCACTCCTGCCGAGGTGTGCATGCTGCCACTACCACCACCACCGACACACAGATGGGCGAAGTTGTAATGCAATGAGACACTGAGTGAGTGAATGAGTGAGTGAGTGAGTGAGTGAGTGAGTGAGTGAGTGAGTGAGTGAGTGAGTGAGTGAGTGAGTGAGTGAGTGAGTGAGTGAGTGAGTGAGTGAGTGAGTGTGTTGGGACGCCGGCTGCGGTTGTGGCGACAGCATTCGCCCTTCCTGCCTGCATGCTTTGCACGTGCAATGTGACAGTCACCAGGCAGCCGACTTTCAAATGGTGAAGTAACCGATTAAATCCATTGATAGCGTCACATGCTCAAACTGAGTGGCACGACGATGAATGCTAGTCTCACGTGCCTTATTGCCCTCTTCATTTCGTTTCCTTTCGCGGCTTTTAGTTGCATTCCTTCCTAGTCGCCTGGACTGTGGCAGACATAAGGGGCTTGTGTTGTGGATAAGAGGTAGATGCTCGCCTTTCCACACACACTTCTACTAACGCCAATCACTTGCAGGTTGCCGAAGAAGCAGAGCAATCTTTCACAAGGCACTTCATAGAGATGATCATGTAGAGGAAGAGGTGAAGGAGGAGGAGAACTCGACAGAAGCTATTGATGTGAAGTTCATCAGACGTTGTTCGAAGCCAAGCCCTGCAGTCTGAAGAAATGCAAGAAACTACCACTACAGACAAGGGCTATGGGATAGCTGAACTTCCAGATGAGTCCGAATGAGAGGAAGAAGGATGTGAGAATGGCGCAACGGGGGCGACACTATAAAGGGGAAAAGGAGGAAGACAAAGTATCATTTAAATAAGGAGGAGGAAGAAGAAGATTATGAGAAGATGCACGAGATAAATGCCGAGTTCCAAGTTGACGGTGAGCCAAAGAAGACTCGTAGCAGGCAGAAACGACTCTTCACCAACATTTTCGGCGGACTTGAGTGGCAACGACGTCAACGACCTCACTGGCTTAGGTTTACCGACTCCATTGGACATTGATGGACGGGGGGATGCTTGCTCCCCACCTCACACCAAGACGTGTTGGTGGAATTGTCTTTCTGGTTAATGCAGCATCTCGACTATGTGTTAGGGACATATCACTTCCTGTTGTTGTTGTTGTTGTTGTTGTTGTTGTTGTTGTTGATGTACCTACTTGCACAGCCAGTGGTTAGCAAAGGAGATAGGTAATGACCTTTACCTTCACCAAGTACTAAGCACTCTCTTCACTTCACTCCGAGGGAAGGACGTCCGTCCTACCCCTGCCTTTCTTTCTCTCCTATCCTTCATTTGGTGTTCGGCCGAGAAGATTTAGTGCATACGTCACGCTGCATTTGTGGGTTGAAATTGCCGCCACCAGGAGGCTTGATTGCTAAAAGCTCACTTAGCTCGTGTAGCCCATGAAGTTCTAGAGCAAAGTGCTCCCATCTATCGGGTCGTAGACAGCAGGACACGTAGCGATGCAGGCGCTTACACGTCGTCATTCGCCACGGGTTTTGTCCCCTCCTTCTTCACTTTTTACGCCATTCTGTTCCCCTTCCTAAACTCCTTTCCTTCTTCTTCGAGTAGCTCTTTGTCCTCCACCTCCTCCTTTCTTCGTATTTATATCTCGTCCTTCCACTTCCTCCAATTCGCATTCATCTGAACTTTGGGCTATTGCATAGACTTTTACCTTTTGCACACAGTTCATCCCTTCTATTCTTCTCCGCATTTCTCAGCTTTCCGCACTTTATTTACTGCATTCCGCTTTTCCTAAAACACCTCACATTTGTCTTTCACACTAAGACTGCTCAACTGCTTTTCAGTTTTATCCTACAAAAGGGAATTTGTTATTATGCTTTGGAGCTCCCGTCTGACAACTTTTTCAACTCTTCCTATTTCTGCGTTATGCTTGTTATCAACTACGTTTTCTTTTTCATCACGACCCATCAGTGTGGTATTATGATGTTGTCAAGGTCGTCGCCGTCCCCGCCTTGTGAAGCAGAACTCCCCCACTATGAAGCAATACAAAGCAACATCAAGTCTTTCTCAAGTGGCTTGAACAAAACCAGTTTGCTCTAAGTATCCAGGTCATCCCACAATGCACTGCCACGTATTTACTTTAGGAATAATTTGCCCAAAACTCAACCACACACATGCTGAAATTAGATTCCGTAAGTAAAATTTTGTTTGCCTTGGCACTGCAAATTTTGAACTCCAAAAGACAATTGTTACTCTTATAGCTAGTGTCTTCGTTTCGCTTTCGTCCCGACAAGTATGGTCTCCGTGAAGAAGCGTTCCAGGCTAGGCAGCAGCATGCCACATTTTAACGGTTCATGAAACCTTCAATAGTAGGGAACTCACTTCAAAACGCACCCATCACTCATGCTGTCAACAATTAACTGCGACCAAACAAAATAAAAGCAGCTCCACATCTTCTGAAGCAAAATACGCCACACCTGTCACGTAGTCATGCAAATGGACTGCAGCTAGGCGAGCTTTAATTTTCAATAGGACATCTCTATTACTAATCAATTCATACGTACTGCAGTTTCCTCAGCTTTTTCCTCCTTAAAGGCGACAGAAGACATCGTACTCAGGCAGAACACATAAATGTGTAATTAACACACCACCTTGAAAAGGTGCCACCGCGATGCAATCAATTAGCCCACCACCAAAATCCTTCATTCAAAAAAAACCACTGGCTCATTACACGGTTCACTTTGTCTTGTCCAAAGCCGTGTTCCGTACTCTCCTCGGTAAGGCTACTGTCGTCAATCTCCCCATCCCTCGTGGTGTGAGCCGATTCCCCATTGGATAGGAAAACGTGCCAGCCATCAAGCGTGTCCACGAACAGTGGAGGAAATATTGACCTAGGAACGAATTGTAAAACTCCCGTCAACAGTGCGACATCATGCCAACTACAGTGACAGAATAATTCAGCTTTAACATGGCTAACAGTCTACAATCTACTGTCACATCGGAAGCATGCAAGGCCAAGCCCAACTACTTGTCTCAGGCAGTGGAAATACACTCAACACCGCCAACTCGCCGATGATCGTTTAATAGCACACTCACACGCACGCACAAGAATCCCGAAAACGCACAAAATCAAGCAGCATAAGCTGCCTAGGTTGAAAACTGCAAAAATATGTGGCGCATGAAGTCGTTGAATACTTTGCCTTTCCCTTACAAATCAATCGCACTCGGGCAATAGGTCATCCCACCCACTGCAACAGCCGCACCTAGGATTCGCCAAAAATGCGTCCTACGCCTTAAAAATCGGGCAAGCGATTGTCGAATATGACAATGGATCGTACAGAGAACCATACTTGCATATCAAAGCATCCTAACTACACTTCCAATTATTCCACACCTACATCATACCACCATCGCCTCGTGCCATAGTGGCAAAGGTGACAATACCTGGACATCTTAGATTTAAATAATGAATATGCAAAACTAACAATCGTAAGAAGACAATAACATCTGATTCCACTTATCCAGCATGCTTACCAAGTTACAGGTTCGCTCCTGTTCCGCTCTCACGTGGCACTCACATCACACTCAATCGTTCATAAGGCCTCCTCCAAGCACAAAGCCGCGCCTCTTATGTCCCAGGTTAATGAATAGTCCACATTGAGCAAGAGAACTTTTGGCAGAGTCGATTGACCGAATGATTGCAAAACCGCCGCTGTCGACGACGACGAAGACGACGGGTTCAAAGGCGCTCAGTGGCTTCCCATGGGTCGACTTCTACATCCTCATTTCCTTTTCCCATTGCCACCGACGGCGTGGGTGTAGTTGACAGACTCGTAAGTCTATGATACCATTAAAAAGCGACCCACAACTACGTTGAAGGCAGTAGCGGCAGCAGAGCGAGTGTTAGTCAGTAAGACTGCTCACCTTCATCAGCCACCGTTCCCACAATCTTGCCAAGTCAATGAGCACAACATAAACGTCAACAGTAGCGCAATAAACAAGCCATTGCAACGCATGGAAGGTCGAGTATTACACCACACGACACTATCGAAAACAGCCAATGCATCGTTGGTCGATAACCCGTCCACGCCTTCCATCATAGTGGTAGAGCACCTGCACACGAGAGCCACAGAAGGATGTGTAACAGCAGGGTAGTCAATGCAGAAAGGGTTCATCCCACTCTCTATGAATCGTGAGCAAGAATATTTGCACCCACAGTTTACTTCAGTGTAAATTGGCACCCCACATAATGACCTCCCATCGCATCACAAACGCGGTCACATCAGAGCAGCGACGCCGCACCCGAGGCAACTCCGACTCCAACACCTAAAATTGTAATTCAAACAGAGCCAAGAGGATTTCGTCCTCATCATAACTAGAAGCAGTGAACGACGTCCATACTTACACGTAATTGATAACAAAAGCAAGGATTTGCGGAAGCGTCGGATAATGGCACTAGGACAAAGTGCATGCACATATATTCGGCGAACAGAAGGAATTGAACCACTGCCACGACTTGGAAGCCAGGCCACCTGGCAAAGGCAAAAAATGGCGACCAGTTGCTCATTACCGGTTTGAAGAGCAATGCATTCAAAAAATACACTACACGGCCCCTCTCGCAATCAAGTCGGGCGTTCCCTTTGTCAATCTCTTGCACAAGTCATCACAACGTGAATAGCGTTGATGGAATACACCCACAAGCCAGAGGAGAAACCGCTCCACCAGAAGCAGTTGGGGGCAATGACGATGTGCATCAAACCGTTTTAAGGAGGCGACAAGTCGCAAAGACTGCCTCATGTAGGGGTAGCCAAATGTGAAAGTGACGTCTTTATGACGTCAACGTTTTGATTGGTTAATGCCAACCATTGAGGAGCCGCTTAAAATCCTGACGCGTAGTCATGGTACGTCATGGCTCCTCCACCATAGCAGCTAATTTATCCAGCAAATTGCCAAAATAGAATGCTGCTCGGACCTTCTTCCTCGTCACTGTGGCAACCCATAAGGAACAAAATGCGCCTTGACAATTAGTGCTGAAGGAAAAGAAAATAATTCCTATAGTAGACTTCTACCAGTAACCTTTACGCCTTGGAAACAATTAGCATCCACTTTTAAATTCTTACCCATTAGTGTCAATACGTCGGTTGGGAATTCTTTCGCGTGCACTCCATCGAGGTGGATCAGTTCTCCTAAATACTCCATACCGGTTGGCGTACTGTAGGGTTCAGAGCAATCCTTTTCCAACTTGGTTACATTATGCTGACAAAAAGAAGGTAGTATTTCTTACAATCTCCTTATTTGTTGCATAAACAGCTTGCTTGGTTATTAGTCTCCAATTCAAAACCATGTTTCCAGTTCAATTCATATCGTTCGCTTGTAATAATCTGCTTTATCCTTCATTCCAAACGTTTAGTCTTCCTTCTGCAAATCTCTTCGACCAAGTCGTCCATGTTAATAAGTTTACCGACCATCTTCAGTTGGATCGTTTCCTCTTTTTCCTGTCGTCTGGTGTCTGTTGAGCTGCACGCATTCGAGGAGTGAGTGGGAGGTAGTGCGCCACAGTGTTGGTATACATCGGATAGAGAAGTGGCCACCGACGAAAGATGTTCTCCGCGACATCTCAAATGCAGCCCATGGCTAACACATTTCGCAGCCATTTTGACGACTAATCACCCAAAGGAGGGACAATTCAGCGATTCATTTGACTGGATTTTGCCTTTTTTGCAGGTGCAGAACATGGAGTTGCGTGTGCGAGTGCTGAGTTGGTGCTCCCGATGTCATCGCGGTTATGAATGGTGGGCAGTCGACACGTGGAATGTCGAATGTTCGACCACTTCGACGTGATATCATCCACTGACACATTTGTGTATTGCTGCTGTTTATTTCCTGTGCTGTATTGTTTGGACTTTTTTGATGAGTTGAGATAGGTTCATTTTAATGTGCGGTGGTTGGCTTTCGTAGTGTGTTCATTATCTTCGCTAGGGTGTGGTGTGCCATTCGTGGATGTGGATGCTGAGCCCACAGCGTAGAATGTGGTGGTGGTAGTTGTAAGGGAGATGGTTATTCTTGAGTTGTGGGTGTATAAGGCGGCCGTATTGGGCGGTGGCTGGACGGAATCCATTGCACATCTGGTCGCGTTGGATTCCGAAATAACGGTGCTGAGGGGCTGGCAGTCAGGAAGAGTTGTTCCAGGTGATGGGTCTTTTTTCATCGCATTCAAGTTTGCCGACATTGCGATGCCACAAACGTCCTTCATGCGTACCCTCAGGGTAGGGTCTGGGTCACCTTCATCCTAAGCAGAAAGCGGTCTCTCACAACCCAATAAGTGTTGGGTCCTTTCTCAACTGCTTTTCTAATTCAAACTTATCATTTTAAGTGTAAGCCTGGTTGAACAAGTTGTATGAGGCAGAAATAAGCAGAATTGTAGAGCGTGGAACACAATCAGCAGCTACACAAAGGGTGATGGCGCGCGAAGCGGTCCGATTCAGTGGTGGAAGTTACATCGTCCGCAAAGACGTTGGCCTCCCAATACATCAAGGTCCTTCTAAAAACTTGCTTCACCTAAAGGGGATTTAGTACAGCATTGCTTAGAACAGCATGTTCACAACACAATCAATGTTGCTTTACCATTCCGCTGGCTGATTCAATTCCAAATTGTTATTTCGAGGTACAACCAGGCGAAGTAGGCGATGTAATCAACGAAGACATACAGCAGGACAAAACAACCAACTACATTGTGGCAGCATTATAAGTGCCTGCATTGGTGACAATAGCGCACAATCGGCTCCGATACAATCGGAGAGCGATGCATTGGTAAGGACGGCGTAGAACATGATCAGATGCCCAACTGGATTACGAGCATTGGGAGACAGTATACTAGCATTCAACACATGGCTTCATTGAAAGGATATTGCTCAGTACAGGTTGAAATGGCAGGGAAGAATGTATGCGATCGGGATAGGCATCAAACCCAGAACAACCCCAAGACATTACCACAGCACCGTCTCTTGAACCCACCCCGCCAACACCCACGTATCACCTACTTTCTACTAATTCGCGTCAGCTTCTAACGCCACGTCGTTCCTCACCACCGATGCCGAAAAGGCTCAACCAATTCACCCACGCTTTACTTGTGCCAAGGTACCTCTTAAACCGCCAAACTCAACGACACGGTAACCAGCACACTCAACCACTTCGTACCTGCTCTCACCAACTTCACATCAATGACTCTCCTATCTCTTCGCCTACACGAACACATCCACTGCGCCGATATTCCACACCCAATCCCTCCTCTCCCAATGCCACACCCCTCTCCAATGCTCCTCCAACCCGAAGAGTAAGGTACACCATTTCCCAAAGACTCGTTCACACACACAAAAACACATTCAAAGGTGACTGCAAAAGCACCAATCGTTCGACCATCCCTCAGTAGCCTAAGCGGAAAACAAACAATCGTCTTTCCAGTGGCCCTCAAAAGGGCCGTTGTCACGTTCATGGTTGCAGCAGACTCATCAAGTCAGTCCAGCGGCCAGTGAGGCACTCGGTCATCCTACTCCTTACTGCCCACCGGCTTCTCCGTCTTCTTCGGTAGCAGCACCGCCTGAATGTTAGGCAGCACACCACCCTGCGCGATTGTCACACCACCCAACAACTTGTTCAACTCCTCATCGTTGCGGATGGCCAACTGTAGGTGACGAGGAATGATGCATGTCTTCTTGTTGTCGCGCGCTGCATTACCCGCCAACTCCAACACCTCGGCAGCCAGGTATTCCAGCACAGCTGCCAGGTAGACCGGTGCTCCAGCACCCACACGCTCCGCGTAGTTGCCACGACGCAACAGACTTGCCACCTTTGCCTCTTCCACTCATTCTTTTCTTTTATTCTCTCTCTGTCGACACCAAACAGCAAACCGACTGAAGCGTGACTCCGTCACATGCCGCACTGCTCCCGCCCTATAAGCCACACTTATCACACTGAGGCACACTTCCCATTGGTCACAGAGCAGTCTAACCAGTTTGCACATCTCATTGGTTCGCCAACGTCAACGCCCTCTGCCATTGGTTGTTTACTAACCATCCTGCTGCACTGAACAGGTGACTGCGCCTCGCCTGACTAGATTGTGTACGGGAGAAGCCATGCATTTTTATTCAAAACTCTCACGTCAGATGACCTGCGTTTTACCGATATCGCATGTGCTGCAACATCATACACCCATACACCCTAAATCGTCCTATTTAGCTATGTTAGAAAAGGACAGAGTAGATAACGCAATGGACAGATAGCTTTCGTACATACCGAATTTACTTTTACGCTGTATTCCTGACATTTGCAGTCAGGTTTCCTTCAATTTCCATCTTTATTCTTCTTCTGCTAATTACTTACTTGATGGTACTTCTTATTTATTTTGGTAAATGCTCTTATAGCATCTGCATCTACGTGCACAGGCGTGTTGGCTAAATTAACGCCTAACCCAAAATTAACAACGCCATTCACTCACTCACTCACTCACTCACTCACTCACTCACTCACTCATTCACTCACTCAGTGTCTCATTGCATTACAACTTCGCCCATCTGTGTGTCGGTGGTGGTGGTAGTGGCAGCATGCACACCTCGGCAGGAGTGGCGTTAGTGAGAGGTGTTGTGTACTGATGTGAAGTGAGTGGCGCTAACAACTGTTATTTGGTTGTTGTTTCGAGCGAAATCATCCGGTGCTCGGAAGAGGAGGAGGAGGAGGAGTGGAGGGTTTGATGTAGTGGGTGAAGCCTAATTTGCTGGGAACGGGGAGGACTACAGCCTGCCACTTACTTGGATCTACATGGTGCCAAAGGCGTTGTGGGTCCAAAACACAGCAAGTGATTTGCTGTTCACAGAACATTTTGTGATTAGCATGGAGACGCGAACGAACAGCACTGGGTGCAGACTTTGCATGTTCGCCTTGTCAGTCAGCCGCTGCCGGCTTTACCGCACGCAACCCTTGGTTGTGGGGTGGGGAGGCTTCTCAACCTCATCATCAGACTGCCATCGTTACTCGCCCACGGTGGCAATAGTGACAAGGGAGAATGAGGCTGTTGATCGTGTTACTTTTTGGAATTTGCGAGAGGTCCTAAGTCCTGTGGCTGCACAACTTGGCCTGCTTTGTTGGTGCTGTACTTCTTCGAATTTGTCACCTGCTGCGTCACTGGGATGTCGGCTGAATGGGGCATTTCTCCTTCTCACCCTCCTCTTCTTACAAGAGGTAATTTTTAAGTCATGTCATCCGTCTTTTGGTTAAACACTTCACACTCAAATGCTACGACTGTAGAAATGTTTCTCTCCCCCCTTAGTGGAGAAAGCAATGAAAAGTCTGCGTTGGGTGGATCGTTAGCGAAAATCAGACCGTAGGCACACCAATTAAGAGCATCTGATGGCAGAGCACTGTTGCACAGTTCTGCTGCAGTGTGTGAGAGGAGAAGGGAAAAAGAGATTTAGAAAGTGTGTTTGTGTGCCTGTGTGCCACATATATGTGACGAAACGATGAAATGAAAAATAAGACTGGATAAAGGCAAGGATATCGTTAAAACAGCAAATATTTGAACCTGATTGACAAGTATTTAGTTCTTTTCTAGGCAGAATTATTTGGATGGTGGAGTGGTGAATAAGGGTACAAGAATAATAATAATGATAGTAACGAAAGAGAAGGCGAGAGGAGAGATTAAGAAAGAGAAGAGCAAATTATGCATAAAAACAAATATTAAATATTTAGTGAATATATCTGTGATGAGTGTAGAAATGGAGGAATGAGGGAAGGAGCAATGACAGAGAAAGAAGGAAGTTAAGTTAATACTTGCTAATTGAAAGGCATTTTCTGAGAACGAAAAAGAGAAGGAAAGAATGTCGTACGAATAATGGAGGGAGGAGAGAGGTGAGGAAGGGCACCTACTAGCAGTGGTTGTGGCGGTGATGGAAAGGAGAAGGTGCATTGGATGAAGGGGAGAAGGGAGAAGGAAAAAAGAACAAAAGAAGAAATGAAAGAAGGGAAGGAAGAATGAATGAACGATTAAAGAGATAAATGAAGGGGTGAGTTGGCAGAAAGTGCTCTGGATTGCAATGTAAGCGGAGTCGAGGTGAACAGAGCTAATGCATATATTTCAACTGTTTAGCTACTTGCCCACCTTGGAGCTGAGGAGTGTTGTGGACATGCTTTGAGTGCCATACTTTTGTAGCAGCATGACGCGGAAATGACAAATGGGTTCAATCCAATTTCTGGACTCATTTGGCCTGTCTGACTAGGCATCACTATATCAGCTTTTGATAAACTGTTAAATATCGCTTATCAACTGTCGCATCATTCTGATTTCCCAACCAAAATAAATGGAATCATATTTCATAGCGTTGTCTATCTTACTGGAAGAAATTTCGACTCACGTAGCCGCAAGAATCGTGGGATTTACCCATTCAAACGCTGGTAGTTGAAGGTATTTAGAACCTCGAATTTACCGTGATTCGATCGCAGTTCTGCGACCCTAAAGTGAACTTTTTGGACAAAATGAATTTTAGGTAGGCGGTGACGTGTGACGTCATTTGCGACGCAGCAGTTGTTCATCAGCAGAAGGCGGAATCTCAGCAGTTCCGCTTATGCTTGTCAAAGTAAAAAGCTGCGAATTTTCCCTCTACTCTCCCTCTACCTTCTTCTACCTCACTTAACAACCCTTTACTACTGAATCACAAAAAAGGTAGTTTTGGAGAAAAAATCACAGATGCTTGCATAAGAAAATGCAGTTCATTGACGCGACACTCGAATCTACCGCATTTGTTGTCAGCACTGCCTTAAGTTTCAGAAAAAAATATTATTGGAAAAGGGCTCACTTTTCGATTTCCGTGCTCCCTCTAATGTACGCCTGGCAGAGTTTATTGAAACGCGCTAATCTCTTTCGCCACTATGCTGGTTCGTGGAGAAAAGTTTTTTGCGAAGATTTGTCTATTTAATCTAAGAATTTATTCATCTTTACCTTCTACATGACGTAAGACAGATGCTGCACAAGTTTCCTGCGAGCATCTGGAGCATAGAACGGTAATGCCCATAATGGAGCTTCGCGCAACTGCTAGTTATGTGGGTAAAAAGTAGCGCAGACGGAACGGTGAGCCTTCAGGGTCAACTTGAAGATTTCCTTGACAGCCAGTGTTGTTTTGAACACCAATTATTACTACCGAAAATAACTCCGTAAGAATCGTAAATAGTAGGGTGTTAATCCCTTAACATTTGCATGGTTCTTGCACTATTTGACACACGGAGATTTGTTAGAAGTTTAGGTGCTATTGACACCATTTTAGGTGCCTCAATGATGTCACTACGTGACCTCTCCTCGCGTTTGTGTGCAATCAAAACTATTGGCTAGAATGAGACGCAAATTAAAAAAGGATTAATAAGTGCAACTATGTTAGTGTAGTGTAAAATGAGGCCTCGTAGATTGTATTTGCAGGTGCACGGACAACTGCAACATGCATTTTAAAGTAAGGTATGGGGAGAAAAAGGTAGAGAGAGGAGATTGTAGGGAGCAGCTACGAGAGTATGAAAAAGGAGATGCAAACGGGGTCTAATCGAGAAGTGACTGTGCGAAATCCAGTCGTCGATTGGGCATGACCGTGGAATTTATGCAACATGAACGGATTCTTCAGTTGCTATAACCAAAATAATTGTCTAGTCGCATTGTGATGTCATGTCTGCTGGAAATACTTTATGCACCCCATTAATGCCACTTGCAAATGTGCTATGACAAGAATCCACTGTAATGCCAAAGTTCGTCCGCAGTAGGGCCTCAAATCTCCAAACGCACATTGCAGGATGCCAATAACCAAAACAAGTGCAGCCATTAATGCGCGAACAAGGGCTGGCCTAAAAGAACCTGAAAAATTTATAAAGATGCGTATCCAAGTATTTGGATCACCAAATAGATGGATGACAAAATTAGAAAATAATGCACAATAAAATAAAGTCAGAAGAGGTACATTTAGTTTTTAATTGACATATATCCACAATGTTTTTCATTTGCGTACATTGATGTGTACCGGTTTTGCAACTCACTTTCCAACGTTTTGTGCATTTGACGATGTATTTGCAAATGCAAACTACAAATCTACATTTAGCGAAACACGCCTCAATGCGCTTGTACTCATTTATTTTCTGATGCGGATGTCGACAGCACCATGAACACGGCATCCACCCCCACCACCAACGTCCCTGCCTCCTCCTTTAATATTGCCTCACCCAATTCAGAAGCACATGCACGAAATAATCCACAATCAAGTACAGTGTGAAGGGATGTCCCTCCACATATTTGTGCTTGTTCGGACAGTTAGGTTCTATTCCATTACATTACTTCCCTTTGCACTCTCCCTGATTGCTGATTATTTCGCGCATATAATTCTTTATTGAATAAGGTACTATTAGGGGAGGAGACAGTGACGTCGATGGTAAAAGTGAACGCCCTATTCATGCTGCATCCGGTGGCGTCATCAGAAGACAAATGAGTGCAAGCGCAAAAGCACCGCGTCAATAAACTACATATATCTATTGAGCACCGCAATTTCTTCGATATTGTCTTTTGTGAATCATTAGCAAAGGGACTTTGTGCGAAATAGGACAAGGCGGAGGAAGAAGAGTGAAGAAAAGGTTTACAATTGTCTAAACTGACTAACAGATGCAGAACTGCCAAGATTCTGTCGTCGAAAATGATGTCGCATGCTACTCCCTACTTGCATTCACTTTGTCCGACAAAGTCACTTAAAGACCGCGCAAAAGCAACTTAATGGCGATACATACGATTCTCCTGATACCTTCAAATAACAGCGGTTGAATGGCTGAATCCCACAGTTCCTGCAGCTAAGTGAAACGAATTTTCTCCTATTATGATGAACAGTGCTAAAGAGATTCTATTTCTTATATTTTGGTTGGAAACCAATGGTGACCCAGAATCTAGTAAATGGTATCCGACAGTCATTCCAAAGCAGTTATAGTGATGCCCAGTCAGGCAGTCAAAATGAGTTCAGGAGTCAAGTAGGATGCAAGTTGTCAATTCCATATCCTGCTGGCATAAAAAACTACAACAAATAATAGATTTGAATTTAACGCGGAGGAAACAAAGGCACTTCTAGTAAGGTCGTGACATTCCTTATCTCCATAGTAGGCGATACCTAAACACGCACCTAATGCTTGCAAAAACACACTCAAGGAGAAAGCACGAATGACGTACTTTTTAATGCCCTACCTACTTCTCACCATGCTCCACGTTAAAAAGAAGTGTAGGAAGATGTTTGTAAACCATTAGTACTCAAAGATCCCAACAGCTACAACGCAACGAGGAAATTGTTTTATCGTCATAAACCAATAAGCTGATAATCCTCCCCGCAGCCTACAAAAATACAAGGAATGATGGAACATGGGACTGCAATTGGAGCATTAGCATGAAGAAAGGCATGGGTTGCGTATAGTGCTCCAAGAGGCGTAAGACCCTACCCTAAAATTGGTTTCGGACACTGAGGGGCCTAGTCGGGCTTTTATCAATAGATGTATGCAGTTTATTGACGCGATGCCTTAAGTTCCACAGGAAGGTATCTTATTCCTTTACCAGGCCAACTGGAATTAGGAGCACGTTTAGGTTTATGTAGTCACTCTAAAGTATCCCTGAAAGAGTTGATTGATGCGTGCTAATCGCACTCGCCAACATAATGCTTCCTGCTAGAATGGTCATTTCGAAGACTTGTTATTTCAGCAAGAGGACTCATTCATTTTACTCTAAATGGCTTTGAGGCTATTATAGCTTCTACATGATGTAGAGCAGGTGCTCTACAATTTGCGTATGAGCATCTGGAGAATAGGACTGCTAGTTATGTGAGCGAAAATGAAGCAAACACACAACAGTGAACCCTTTGAGGTCATCTTGAAGATCGCCTTGACCGTCAGCATCAAGAAGATCTCCAATAACTACTACCGCAAATGAGTTCTCAGGAATCGGGGAAAGTGGAGTGCTAATCACATAGCTTCTAGTATTCACTTAGCATCCATACGGTTTTTTCCACCTTTTGTAGCGAAAAGATTTTTAGGAGTCCGGGTGCTACTGATGAGTCGGAGATTAGGACTGCCTCTTGGTCGTCTCCCACGACTTTGCTTCGCATGGTAGGCAATCCAAACGCATAACCATGACTCACTCATTGAGGCCATTTTAGGTGCCTCAATGATGGCACCACGTAACCTCTCCTCTCATTTGTGTGCAGTCAAAAATATCGCCTAGAATAAGGTGCAAATTAATTAAAGGATGTAATGTTAAAATAGAAGCAGTTACGTCCAAGGCAGCAATGGATATTGGGGTCAGAGTGGGGTTGACGGTGTAAACCGAAGTCCGATGAGTCCAATTCTACGATTGTAGTGTGAAATGCGGCCTCGTTGATTGCAGTTGCAGTTCATGGGCAGTTGCAACTAATATTTCAAAGTATATTTTAGAGGTAAAAAGAGAGAGATAAGGCCTAAAAGAATGAGAACAAGTAGGAATAGGGGGAAGGCATAAGACATTAATTAAAATACCATGTGGCTGGATTTGTAGACATGCACACATACAAGAACGGTTAAGTGCATGCGAAAGTGAATGAAGGGAGGAATGAAGCTGTGGATAAATCGAAGGAACATTGTGTGGAGCAGCTACAAGAGTATGGAAAAAGAGGTGCAAATGGAATCCAATGGAGAAGTAACCGAGCAAAACCCAATCGTCAGTTGGGCATGGTCTTGCAATTAATGGAACGGTGGACGGATTTCTCGATAGTTGTAAATAAAATAACAGATTGCCTAGCCGCTTTGTAATGCTATGGCTGCCGAGACCACTATGATCGCTCAATTAGCGCCACTTGTGAATGAGCTGCGATGGATATCCACTGAGATTCGAAAGTTGGTCTGCAGTATGGCTTCGAATCTCCAAACGCGCATTGTGCGATGGCGATAACTAAAGCATCTGCAGTCATTAAATACGTGGACAAAAACTAGTCTAAAAAAACATGAAAACGTTTTGAAGATCCACATTTAAGTGTTTGAATTGCTAGGCAGATGGATGCTATAAAATAGAAAATATGCAGAGGAAAATAGGGTCAAAAGAGGCACATTAATTATTAAATTGACGTATATTCACAATGCTTTCCATTTGCATACATTAAAGTGTACCGATTCCGCTCCTCACTTGTCAAGGCTGCGTGCGGTCGGCGATGCTTTTGCGCTCGCGCTCATTTGTCTTCTGATGAGGCCGCCGGATGCAGCATGAACAGAGAGCTCACTTCCACCACTGACGTCACTGCCTCTTCCTCGAGTGCTACCTTATTCAGTAAAGTAGTATATACGCAAAATAATCGGCAATCAGGTAGAGTGCGAAGGAATGTAACATAATGGGATAGAACCTAACTGTCCGAACAAGCACAAATATGTGGAGGGAAGTGTAGAAAATAAAGTGTAGCGAGGAAAACTAAAGTAGTGCACAGACGATTGAAGTGCATCAAAGTGTGCCAGCGATCCTGAGCGTTCCACTTCCGTCCCATGTTCTCCGTGTGCTAACTTAGACCGACGTAACATAACCTCAGTGGAGCCCCGAACCCACAGGCACGGTCGTATTAGTGACCACTCAACTTGCAGCTTTCTTTGCTATCGGCATATTTTATCGCTTTTCATTTCCCCAAAACCACTAAAACGTTTAGATTTTTTAACATTTGTCTGGTATTATTCCAAGAATTTTATGCTTGAACCATTTGTTTTCGATTTACCCTGCCAAATTCACTAACTTTTTTCCGATGTATCCAAAACGTCGTCGCGTTTTGTATGTCAAAAATATTCAAAAGTTTTAGCCCTGCATGTAACAATGCAACTCTAGCCTTAGAATGGCAGAGCCGTGCCAAAACCCACCAGTTAATGTGTCTAGTTCCAAACGCTTCTCTCACTGATGGTATTCAAAACGGTACTGCATTGTGTTAAGAAATTGATCAAATATTTATTGCCTGGATTTCCTTTGATGGTACTGTGAGCACTCTCATAATTGATTGTCGCACTTTTTGAGCAGTTTCTGGTCTCATTTTGTGCTACAGTGTCTAAAATGCCAATTTTGTACTGGGTAATCAAGCACTCTTTCCCCTTACCGTTCACTGCCTCAACGCCTCATTGAGTCGTTTTTAGCCTGTTTAGACAGGAATGGTACAGGTGTAACGATGTCAATATGCGTAAAAGTGGACACCCCACCTGCAGTACAAAGTGCTTAACCCTATCACTGCCTTGCGAGGAGCTCTACCTGGTCTAAACGGAGTCGGAAACACATCATTACCGTGCAAATACAAAAATTTTTCCAAAAAACAAAAATGAAACCAAGCGTCACCGACCAAATATTGGTGCTACTGAGTTAGGAAAGAAACTCCGTGTGTGAGAGACAACTAGCAATGCTGTCAGTAAATGTTGTAAGTTTATTACTCGATCAGCTGCAATGTTGTCGTAAGGCAAGTCCAACATACTTTCCTGCCGTGGCTTCGATAAAATACTTGGTGAGCGGTCTTTTAGTGCCGACATTTCATTCAGATAAGTATGCAAGGCTGAAAATGCAAACAAAATGCTGCTATTATTTTTGCTATTAGTTTTCCAATAAATGGTCGTATCCACGATATTGGAGGCAGCAGAAGAGGTGGTACCTGCTTCTTTTTGGAACGCACGTCCATTATAGCAAATCACAGCTGATGTGCATGCTCACTGCATCAAAACAAATCACGATGACACCCATTTTTAGGGTCAATTGAAGTGGTCGTATTGCATGGCATCAAAATGTACGCGCCTGCGTGATTCACTTCTAAGCGACGCGATAGTCAATGATGGTATCGAAAGTAATGAGAAAAGATGAAAGAAACAGGGATTGGAATCAATGGCTTGACTTCGAGTAGTTGGCTTCCCGTCCGCGTCAAAGAGCCACATTCGCTCATTAACATTCGAGCTGTTGGTGGAATGCGCACACGTGGAATGATTTGGCTTCGAATTTACCGACGCATGAGAGGAAATGATGATTGCTTACTCACACACAGTCTGGTCAAATTACTTGCGTAATGGACTCAAAATCAATTATTAGTTCTACTATGTAAGAATCTAATTAGGATAAGTAGAAAACGTTGTGTCAGAAACCTTAAAGAAGGGCGTTTGTGACGCAAGTGATGTAGCGACTGGCTTGCACCTGCATCAGACGGCGGGTTATAAAAGCAGCAGGAGATGGACAGGTGGATTCCATTTGTTGATCATGAGTTAACAGACAATGAAAGAAAGGCTGTGCAACTCAATTATATGTTTTGCAATTCTTTTACTTTGTTCACTAACAGAAGTGCTTGCAGTACAAACTGACATTTACGATCATATCGTTAATTATGTCACCAATACTTATCCACTTGTTACTCATGTGGTTTACACCTTTACGAAGCAATGCGCTTCGTCTTTATGTTCCTATGCCTTCGTGGGGTTTGATGCACTGCTAACAAAGTAGCTATCATGAATTCCTCGTTAAACGCGATACAAATGCGCACGAGACCGATCTGAACGATGCAGCCGGCGAGTACACTTGTAAAACTTATACGTCAAGGAAAATGCCAGCTGCATTGACTAGTCACAATGAGGTGTGTTCGCACAAATCAACGACAGCCCAAATTAATTAACTGATTTATGGAATTCTATAAGATTAAAGGCGATTAGTAGAAAAATTGCAGCAATTATTTGAACAAATAGTTGCTAATAGAAAGCCATTTGATTTGAAGACGCAACTAATGGCCGTTTAATAAGCTTCGTTCCATTAGTCCAATGGCATAATCGCTACAGCTACATTTTGGTGCTTGTGGCCAGTTTCGTGGAAACCCAATTTATTGTACGCCATATTTAAGTTTTCTGATAGTCGGTTGATGAAACCATGGAAAAGAGGTACAAACTGATGCGTAGTCAGGTTTCAAACGTCTTGGTTTCTACCTCGGACTCTTCCTCTTCCTCTCCGTCTGCCTCCAACTCATGCAACAATCAGCATTGTGTTGACAGCCATTTGTTCAAATGAACGCTGCAATCGTGCCAACCATTCAATTTACATTTGACGCAGCATCTATGTAGATTAACCAAATTAAAAGACGCGGTTCATATCTCTACTACGGACAAATTGTGAGGGAGAGCGAAGAGTTATGCGAATGATTTGTAATGATAAGTTGTCAACTATAATGTTATCTCAAGGACAGCTTGAGCTACCATGTCTCGCTAGCTGCCACTGACACCTGATATTAGCTCTTGAGGCCTTCGAATCAGCATCAGAGTAATGATTACTTCCCTTGTAGACATAAGCAACCATTGACTCTCTACTAGGCAATGGTTTTAAGCAAAAGAATTAGCTTGCAATTGCTTGATGGAAGAATAGCCTTGGTCCAATCTCTGAGTTTCTTACTGTCACAGGCTGCTAATAGATTAACAAAGGACTGGATTAATCTTGAGCTTCCGAGTAGAAAACCTCAAGAGAGACAATGGAAATGGAAAGTAGCTTATGCAAAAGCGGTTTGCAATGCGTGCAGGATGGCACCGGATAGAGTTCTGGTTCATTGATTTGCGAGGATGGCAAAAACCTGTAAATGCACTCTTATATTTGCTATAATGGGATTCCATTTCCATTTTTGGGGTATGATCGCGAAGGTAAAGGCAAGTTGGAGTAGCTTCTCACTCTTCTTCAACCGGAACCCATGCACATGAGTTCCTCCTAGTGCTCGATTAATGTAAAAGCGCTAGAAATATGGTCGTAATGCACCCAAAATGGAGTCAACGCTTATGTAATTTAAACATTGGATGAGTTAGGCAGACTCCTTTTTGCTCAAATAATGGGAGGAATCCTACATCTTATGGGCAGTGATGACTACATTTTTACCATTATTGCACTTAAATCTATTCAAAAGAACTGGTTGGCATAGACATGCATTTTAGTTCATTGTCGTGCATGCACGCACTCATAAATATGATAAAGCGCATGATGGTAGCCCTCTGCCTAGTAGGTTATCCACGAAAATTGATAGTTTTTGCCGAGATAATTAAATCCGACTAAAATGCTAAATTGGGAAGACTTGCACCATCACCACCACAAATGCTATATGCACTAATGGGATATTAACAGGCAAACTTGTGCAAAGATATGTCATGAATCACATGTTAATTTTAAAGAAAGTGGAAGCCAAAAATGCACTGAGATTATGAAGCGTGACGAAAGTAAGCATCAGAAGAGATCAATTCAATACGATTCTGGACTGGAACCAAGTGAACAACTAGTGAGCTCTCGAGTCCGGTAATAGTTGAGCCTGAGAAGAGTTTTAGCAGAGACCTGCTCTCTAAGCTGAGAGCACATTCCAAACAGCCTCTAACCGAAATGGGCACCTCCTGTGCAACATGAAAGCGACGTTAAACAACCCAACCTCTTACCGAGCACGCGTGTTGCATACGCATGGAAGTAGGCGTCGGTTTATTTTCCAGCGGCGTGCGTGCTTGCATGGATTCATGGATTCATTGCTTAAACTTTATAATTGCACGAAGTGATTAGCTTATTGGGCCAATTTTACAGCATCCGACACAATTTGAGCATTGGCTAAAATGCATACATCATGCCATGCTACTCTGCAAAAGCGTAAAAAACAAACCACAATGTCAGCAGCAGCAGCTGCCTTTTCGATAGACAGTTAAATGTTATTAAAGGAATTTGTGTTGTCTCTTCTATAAATGCATTCATTTAGGATTATCATCGGCGTAAGGTGGGCCTCGGAGCCTCAGCCAAAATGCTAAAGTGTGCTCACTCCAAATTATTGGGTGCTCACCTACTTCTATTTTATGAGTAGATGTCATTTGATTCCAATTGTTTGTCCATTTCACTTCACTGTGCAAGCCAATGTTTGGTTCATTTTACTATAGATGAATGCACTAAAGCGTTTGCCACCTAATTTCGAGAATGCAGTTTACTTTAAGTATATTTTTTAAGGATCTGAATCATATGAAGATAAGAATGGATTGCATTTCGTACAGCATTTCGTACAGAAATGGCGCAGTACACTACTGGCTGCAATTTGAGCTGTGGCATAACGCAATGAATTATAATCTTTAGGCAATTTCGTAGGTTGCCAAAAGTGTGGTAGACTTTCAAAATAATTATGGACTGTTCTGTCTAGAGTGTTCGTAGACACGCCTGCGTTTTCTTCAACAAGTTGGTAGGGAATTAATAAACTACTGCCGAAGTGCAGAGCCGACAGGAGCACTTCGTGCTTTGGGCGTTAATTTTAGCGTTAAAACAACACTGCTATAGCCGTCAACGAATATGCGGTTGTAAAGTATAAATGAAAAAAATTTACTTCCCTTTTTTTAACGATTGTGAGATACGAAGACCATTCAAACTGCGTCACACGCCGGATAGCGCGACGAGTGAATTCGGCTCGTGCGGTATGCATTGTATTAGGCTTACTGTCTATCATTGTAGGTATAACTTTAAACATCTTTAATTTAAGCCTGAGCTTTATTTGACAGGTAGGAAGTCTTCCAGTTCATGCATCCATTGCTCAACCATCAGCATGAAAAGAGAATGCCAAAATGCTAGCAGTACACACTGCTGTACCGCATTTGCAAACTCTGTTTAATTCTGAAACACATTTGGGAAAGTGTCATGTTTGTTTTGCGCATATGTTTGAAGCAATGGATTCAAGAGGCTTAAAGTCGTAGTGCATCAAGGAGCTTGGATAAGTCATTTACTCCGCCAGCATAAATGACACTGCACGGAGCCTTTAATACAGTTCCTTGCCTACCACTAAGCATGCTAAGAACCACCGAATACAATATAATACGGTTCAAGCACAGGGCTGGCTTATTGTAGCAACACCGTTATGTTCACCCTGCCAAGGTTCTAAGTAAGTTTAATGACAGAGACTGCATTTAAAAGCTCTCAAGCATTTGATTACCATGTGGCCAATCAGGAAGGCCCCAACTCTGGTTAATGCTGCTGAAAATGGAAGCATGAGATGAGGCTTTCTCTCTTATTGCTCCACATGGGGACTGATGTGAACACTCATTCACATACTTAGGCATATTGCATGAGGATGGATGCTCGAGGGTTGTAAAGCGACAACATTGACGTGAGCATTCACAGAATGGACCGTAGCATGCAAATATAGTTATGTTTGAACAGCAAAATGCAATTTCACACCCGTCACATGCAGCCGCCCTGATGCTAGATGGAACGCAATGGATTATCAGTTAAGAAATTTGCTTAAAGTGCATAATCAAATGATTGGGCATTCACTCAGGTTCCACAGGCTTCACTTCACTTCAGTAACCTTTGTAGACAGCGCATATGGGATTATAGGAAGGCAACAGTACAAAATGAGTGATTTAGCCCACAAAATGAGCATGCTGCATCTGCGCAGGTATGTACGACGTCATATGTAAGGACTTTAAAGGACTAGACATCGGCTTTACCATTCGGCTTGTTGCCACCCATCATTGCCTCTTGTGACGACCAACGAAAGAGGTAAGTACCTGAAAGGCAACAAAGAAAACAGGAAGAATGCAATCTACCCATTAATGCTTAAAGTCTACAGAGGAGCTAATTCGCTGATAAGCGTATAAAGATCCAAATAAACTAACCTTTGATGAAGTTTAAATTAAAGCCAAGAATTTCTCCACCTGAAGCTAGTGAGTTTCACAGAGCTATTCGACACTCGTAGATCTTTCTCTATCACTCAATTAATCTCTAGATACCTCGCAGCTATCACGCCCAGGGTGTCTAGCCAGGCAGAATGCGCATAATTCTACTCTTGTCGACTGACTGACTAAACTGCCGAATGAATCAGTTCAAACGCTTGACAAGCCTTCACTCTTTTAAAAATGTCTTCTCGATAATAAGCTGCATGCAATTTCATTGTGTCAAAGAAGGGGCCAAAGGAAACGCACAATGAGTTGATGCAAAGGTCTTTGTATAGTTTTTTCCTCCTCAAGAAAGGCTTTAATGTTTGGGCCGTTATAAATCTTCCTGACTGCTACCCTTAGCCTGCGTATGAGAACCGGACAAAATACACTGAAGTCGCCTCTTCTCACATCCTTCTCTGGTTCCACATCCTAGCAATGGATGATCGGGTTCCATTACGCATCGTTAAACCCTAACCAGACTCGCTTGAAAGGTGGCGAGTCTTGCTGAAAAGGAGAAAGAGAATCGAAAAAACAGAGAGTGCAGAAAAGACTGACCTGCTTTACTGTCATTATGAGGCGCAATTCAGACTACCGTGTGTTTCTATTAAGAATTACCGCAGCAAGATGTTACACTCATGACAAGCTTTCGAACCCTAACTACGAATAGATTTAGGGATCTTTTTATGATTATGGCAGTGACGAACTCTAGCACTCGTCTTGTTTGCCATCACCAGATCAGTCAGTTCTTCTCTACTTAGGCAAATGGAATGATTCTACTGACAAGGTATTGAGTAAAAGTGCAATTCTGGTATTTATGGCAAACTGTTGTAAGAATGTTGTAAGGATTATTTCAAATGCTCTACCCAAACGCATTTGCAGTTAAATGGGTTACTGCCGATGCAAAACTCTGCGTGGGCAGCTCTGTTCAGCCTATCAACACGAGTCTCGTCTAACATTTCTTCAGCCATTGAGTGACTCCACCCGATTCGAGTGTGGCAGAGGCGCTTCTGAAGGATGCCCTCGAATACCGCAAACCGCCCAGTCACAATTTCTTTGATGTTTCCCTCCACTTAGCCATGACGATTGTGACTGAGCTGTGAGTTGTACTAATCACATAATGCGAGCTTACTGGAAGGCTTTCGTCCAACCGGGATTTGCAACCGCTTCATGCTTTTTCCCATTCTCTAATGGCCGCATACTCGGGGAATGATTTGCAGCACAGGCTCTAGTGTGAACAGGCTTGTAAGTGAGCACCGACGTGAGCAGAGGTGACAGCTCTATGCTGACGTGTGAGTGGCGCAAATGGAGTACTATGGAAGTGCCAAGTATTGATGCCTGACTGAAAATATTTTGATTTCCGTAAGACCTAAGTAGTAAGTCAGGAATGTCCTCTCCTCATCGTCTTTGCTATCAGGAAAATAATTTTGTAAAATCGCACAAGACCGCAATAGTTTTCTTTGACACAAACTAGTGATTCTTGTATCGGTGGGGTAATGCCTAATGGAATTGGTGCTTCGTGGCTGAGGCAACAACGCCAATCAATGTGTCACCCGCAATGGCACAAAGAGGTGGCAGCCCTGTCTCTGGCTCCATTATTCATAGCTGATATGACGCCACATGTGAATGTCACTGACGTGGATTGCAGACCAACAATTGGTACACAATTCCTGTGAGGGAGATTCTACTTTCCATCTACCTCTACTTTAATCTGATGCCGAGTGTAGCAAGCGTCACAATTCCTCGCCTTTGTACCCAAAACGCCCTTCACTGTGCCAATCCTCAACTGGTCCTCTGGTAAGTAGACAAGCAAGTGAAGGTATGAATGGGTAAGTAAGTCATTTTGATTGGACGCAATAAAGTTGGCTTTAAGTGACCACAAAATAATTCCGGTTTCGGATGGAATATGCAACCGCCGTACACTAACATTTTCTTAACCTCACCAAAATTGGATGCGTGGAACTCCTCCCAGGAATCCAGTCAGCAAAAATGGAACTGAGTTGGGTGGAAATAGGCTTGGAGAGCCGAAATTTGACTCTCAAGAACTTCCCATACAACACTCGCTTAAATAAAACATGCGTTATTGGGGACGCACTGGTGATCGCCTGCTCTCATGAATGAAACCAAAAACTTTGTTTTGACCTACATGGACGGGCTTTAGTGCAATTGGTACTTCAAGGATGTGGTAAATGCTATTATTTACCTTTAGCAGATCAACAACACAACCATTTCATCAACAGTAAGGCAGCGGAATGAACGCCTTGCGGGTGTTAAAAGAAGAGGAGAGGATTTGGTTGAGTGCGCCTGAATGAGTACGAGTGTCATGCGTCAACAATGTGCATTATAAAGTCAATTTTGTTAACAAAATCACTCTAGATTGCACCATTCTGGCCAAAAGCAACGCGCTGGTCCAAATCCTTTTTAAGGCATTAAATAGGAGTCACTGCATTGCCACAGTATTGCACAGCCCTTCTTGTCATTATTCTTTATGTGCTGCAACACGTTTAGTGCTTAACTCATGATCTTGGATAAGAAGGCCGCCTTGATTTTTCATCGCATTAGCTGCCCTCTGGGCCACCAGGCTCTGCAGCGCATGTCGAGAGAATAGCTCTATCATAGTCTAGTGTCTTCATTCGTCGTCAAGACAGTCTCTGTCAATGATGGCCTTATCAAATGTGTAGAGTGCTAATGCCTGGCTGCACGATTGGTTAACGACCGTCTGCAGGCAGTAAACAACAGCAACACAAAGCACCAGTTGAGGGCGGCCTTTGCCAACGCATTTAATTACACTGAATTAGGGCAAAGGATAGATACTCTAATTACTGTCATTGTCAGCTATGCCACGTCTCTCCTTTCACGTGCTTCTACTTTCCCAGCTTTTGATTACAATACATTTACCGAAATCATTTGCTTGTTGTTTTGAACGTAAGGTATACCCATTCGTAGGCTCTAACAAGACGCATTAGCAGTTGAGTTTGGTGACTGCTTACGTAGGGCTCTGTTCAGCCAATTACATGCGCCTCGTGTGGTATCCATTCCTAACTTTGTCAGCCCTTAAGTGGCTCCACACGAGTTGGTTGTGACAAAGGCGCACTAGAAAAAAGGTGCCTCCAAATTAAGTTTTCTTTGACGTCTTCACCTGTTTACGTATGGCGCTCGTCATTGTGCACTGAACAGCGCCAATCACATAACGCGTGGTGCCACCGAGTCAATATTCACTGCGATGTGTTTTGTTTTTCTGGTATTGCTGCTACTTCAAATCATCATGACATTAGTTTTTGCTCGACAACGCCTAAGACGGTGTTGTAAAATCTATGGCACGCAGTTAGAAAGTACTGTGTAACACTAGGGAACTACTTTCCTAATAGTTTTTACCAACATCATTGCTGCTGCATCAACAAAATGAGTTCCTACTCATTCTTATTTAAGGAAGGAAGAAAAGGTGGAAGAATAGACAGGCCTGATGGAATGTCGGAGCAATAAGCTTGCCTAAGGATTGGCAGAGGGATGCAAACTTCGTTGCGACTATCACACAAATTTTTGGGCTACCACTTGTCTCTTTGATGTCTCAGAGCATTTATGCCCTTTCTTTCAATCAGTCACCTGTACACTATAGCATCCAAAAATCCAAAGAGTCCCACAATCTTGCCTTTTCCCCAATATTTCACCACATCTGTGTTTAGCCACATAATTCTAGGTAATGAAACCGAGTAAAACGGAAGGGATTTGCTAACTATACTTTTAATGGTAGAGAGATAGATAAAATAGGGCTTTTCATGCCTATCAGCAAGGAAATCAAATCGCACCTTCCGGGCTTCATGACCGCTGACGCAACGGTATGTTTACCTAAAAACTTACCTTCTCTTGCATCAGTCAAATGGGAAAGTGTACACATCTGCGCCCGTTGACAATCATATCTCCACAAGCAGCTAATTCGTCTGCATTAGGGTTTGATTAAAAGAAAGTGGCTTGAACTCAAACCACAGGTTACAGTGTAAGCAACTGGCCGCTTTAAACTAACACAGTTATTCGCTCTAATTAATACGTGTATGCACATTGTCTTTTGCAAAGTTTCGAACAAGATCTCCTCACGAATGTTTGGTAGCTATTCCAAAGTCGCGTAACGGATACACTGGTGGGTTACCGCCGGCCTAAGTTGCCACTATGACATTCTAATTTGTCAGTTGCCTTAGGTCCATCAAGTTGGGTGGCTCGCTCACAACCGCTGGTAGGAAGGGTGGCATGATGGTAAGACTAAGTGCTTTCGTCTGGACATTGAAAGATGATGCTGGCATCACCCTCATTAGTTAGTTCGGCGTGACCTCCTATCTCTGCAACGCACTTCTGTTGTCAACGGCGACTAGCGAAGCTGGCGTACCATTTGCTACACGTTCATGGGACTTGAAACTGTTGATTTGTGGCGTTATTTTGATTATGCACATTAGAGGCGTTAACATGAATGGCTGAAAAACCCATGTAAAAAGACAAATGCTTGTCAACAGTCAAAAAGCTAGCAAATTAAGTATTCGAAGGTGCTAGTTAATTTCTGTGTATAGCCACCCAATTTTGACAACATCTACTTCTTCTCTCCGGCCCTTCTTTGGGCCTGCACTCCACTTGGATTTATGTAAGCGTCATACTATTCAAAATTCTTTGACACAACTGCAGGTATTTTCCTAAATTTGGCCCACCTATGCGTTCATCCACTCTGACCGGCTTCAAGTGGCACTTCTTTCACTGATCGCTCAATCCCCCATCCACCTTGTGCTTATTCAATCCTCAATGAATCCAAGACTGATGTGTGTATCCATTGGATCCACCCATCCATGAATACGTTCCTGTTCTGTGTTTCTTCATAAAACAACAGAAGTTGGAGAATGATGACTCGTTTCTCACCGCAGTGGCCACAATCACCACTTCAGCAGTTGCCTACCTCCTTCGTGCACTTTGAACAAAATAAATTTCGTCCTAAATGCGGAGACCGGTGCTTCCTTATTGCCTCTTTATTGAAGTCAACCAAACAGTTCTCCGTTTTCTGAGGTACCATTGAATACTAGGCTGAAAAGTAAATGGATTCCTCGCCGAAGCTTGAGCTCTTGGTTGGTCAGCCTTTTTTGGGCACTTGTAATTATTAATAACCTGTCGGACCTTGCATCACTTGATTCGCTCTCATGATAGCACAGCTGTGTGGACCTGGAGGCCAAATCCGAGTAATTGTGTGTCATTGTCAACCTAAAATCAGGTATGCGCCTTAAATTAAGACTGGGGTGCTTCTTTGTTTTTGCATTGGTGCTTCTCTAACTCAGTAGCTATGAAGGAGCTCATGACCACCAAATGGGGTTCTACTCGAAGTGGTGAGAAGTTTGCAAGTGTTGCACATTTCCACCTCTTACTACCTGATCTACAATAAGAGAAAAAGTAGTTTGGTAGAGGTGCTTGACATATAGGTCCATATCATGCCTGCGTAGTAGAGTGCAGAACTGAGTGCAACAAAGAGGGATGTGTAAGAACAGGAGGTTCGACTCCACACTGTGTATTTCACTCCAGCTTCTTTGAGGGATAAAGATCTGAGTCGAGAAGAAGGGTGGCTGCATCAGCGTATGCCTAGAGCAGTGACAAACAGTAATGTCAACACAACAGAACCGTTGAATTCATTACCCCTGGCCTCTCTGCAATACCATTTCTGAGGTGAGAGATATTTGTCCAATCATGTGTGAAGTACATACTCCTGATTTTCATTCGTGGAAAATGTGCCTTGAGGACAGCTTGAGCTGTCACCCTTACAGAGACTAAGCCGTGCAAAGGAACGAAAATTTCTTCCACTTACGACTGCATAAGGAGCTGATGGCTTGCGACTTCCAAACAGGCTCGATTGCATTGCTGCTCTTCTTCGGCCTCTGTACTCACACTCTCCCATGTCAAATGGTGCTCTCGTTTCCTTTATGCTCGGTGCCATTACCCAGCCATTGGCAACTCTTTAAAAATGTAGGCATTGCCGCCTGTATGCTTCGATTTAATTTCTTGTTCGAAGCATTGGCAGATAAATGCCACTACTGCTGATACGATAAAACCAAGTGTCTGACCCTGCTAAGCCGATTGACATGCGACTCGTCCAGTGCCTTGAGTGGCTCTACCTGATTTGGGTGTGACAGACACGACTTGGAATGCATGGTGCAGTAACTGTGGTGTAGGAATGCGTTCTATTAGCGCAAGTCTCCAAACTACGCGCTAGTCACAGTGCGTGGTGGCAAGGAACCGAAGTAAATGACAAGCAAGTTAGCATGTACATGGACACGACTTTATCGCTAATTGTTGAGGCTGCTTTGGTTCTTACAAGCAATATCTTTTAATTCAAAAAGAACATCTTTTAAATGACTTTGTTCTTATCCAATCCATTGCATTCAAGAAGTCTGGAGCTTCCTATTGCAATCTTTAACGCCTGACAGTATGCCAGGGAGGTAGCAGTCATTGTAATGACGAGGCATAGTGGTTGTTCAAATTAAAGCTGACTGAAGCAAGCCTTGATATCTCTTTAATATTGTCTAGTAACCAATCACGATCCTATGGTATCCTAATAACGCATTACAATTGAATTCTGGACAATCACTTATTTGGATACAATTTTCTTGACTCTAGCTAACGGTACTTAACTCAATTACCGCCCACGAATGAAACTTACAGTCACAATGAGTAACGCAACTACGCAGCATAATATTTAGCCCCGAGACTCTGCTGTGCTACGACTTTCGCAATTTGCCTTTTTACCCAACCGATTTATGCTGAGGCAAGCAATGGCAGTGAGGCATCCGAATATTGTCAGTCGAGGGCCATTGTATGGAAGCTGCTACGCTCATACGTTTATGTTCCACAAAATCGTCAACTCACAAGTGTTTTTACACAGGATCCTCCATCGACCATCATTCCTTCAAGTGTGGCAGCCGGTAGCTAATGAGGGGAAGCTTGAGGCAGTGGCAAATACTGGTTGGATGATGGCATTGGAGTAGATAGCGCACATCACAAATAGTTTTAGCATCATCAGCTGCAGCTGATATGCAGGTTTGAAAAGATTGTGGGAGTCATCATCGTCAGAATATACGCGTTAGCATTTGTGGATTCCACGAAAGCATGTCAACGGGTCCATCCATTGGCATCGACCTAGGAACAACGTTCTCGTGAGTTGGTGCTGTCCAGAACGGCAGGGTTGAAATCATAGTTAACGATCAGGGCAACCGCACAACGCTGAGTTGTGTTGATTTTACAGATCAGGAATGTCTCCTCGGTGAGGCTGCGAGGAGGCAGGCAGTTATGAACCCTACCAACATGGTATTCGACGTAAAGCGTCTGATTGGATGCCATTTAAGGTAATAAATTCTGGAGGAGTACCAAAGATCGAGGTGCAGCACTGTGGCACGACAAAGCATTTCATTGCTGAGCAGATCTCATCCATGGTACTGTCAAAGATGGAGAAGACAGCAGAGGCATACCTGAGCGAGTAGGTGACAGATGCTGTCATCACAGTGCCGGCGTACTTTAATGTCAACCGGCATCAGGCCACGATCGATGCTGGAGAACTGGTAGGTTTAAATGTGCTGCGCCTCATCAATGAGCCGACTGCAGCTGCCATCGCCTACGGTATGAATAAGAGTATCACCAGGCAGCGCAATGTGCTTATCTTAGATTGGGGCGGCGGCACCTTCGACGTCTCCATCATGTCCATACAGAATGAAAAAGTTGAGGTGAAGGCGGTTGGCGGCGACATACACCTGGGTGACGACATTACTTCTCTATTGGTAGACCACTTCGTGAAGACATTCAAGAGGGACCACGAAGGAACAGACTTGACAATCAAAAAAAAGGTATCAACCGATTGAGAAAGGAGTGTGAGGAGGCAAAGAGGGTGTTGAGCTCGGCTGAGAATGCGAACATTGAAGTAGTATTGTTGTTCAATGGCATTGATTTAATTGCAAATCTCACAAGGGCCATATTTGAGCAATTGTGCTCAGACCTCTTCAAAAGAACGATGGATGCAGTAAAGACTGCGATGAGTGATGCAATGATAAAGAAGGCTGACATCAGCGAGATTGTGCTGATGGGTGGATCAACGCGTATTCCAAAGGTAGAGAAGGGTTTGCGGGACTTCTTTGATGGCAAAGAGGTGAGGAGATCCATCAGTGCAGACGAGGCAGTGGCTTACGGTGCGGCTATTTTGGTGGCAAATTTAACCGGTGATGTGTCAACAGTGCCAAAGGGTTTGGTTTCGCCGAAAGTGGTCCCATTCTCTTTGGGTATTGATGAACATGGTGATATTATGGCGGCGGTGATAGAGCGTAACACGCCAGTTCCAGCTAAGGCGAAGAGAATATTAATTAAACCTATCGACAGCGCACCTGATATGCTGGTTTGCGTGCGTGAGGGCGAGTGTGTGAAGACGTGTGCCAACCACTTGTTGCGTGAGTTTTGGTTGACTAATCTCTCACCAGTACCGCGTGGTGAATGTGAAGTGAATATGACCTTCAAAATTGGCGAAAATGGCATCCTTCATGTGTCGGCAGTAGAAAAGTCGACAGGAATGCAAAATGGTATCATGACCACCAACTACAGGGATTGTATGTCTCAGAGGGAGATAGGGCAGAAATTTTTAAGGAGGAGGATGAGGAGGAGAAGATTAGATCGACAGCGAAGCGTGAGTTGGTGGACTACGTCTACAGCATAAGAAGGAAATTGGAGAAAGAGAAGATGAAGAAGGAGACATAGGAGGAGAATCAAGACGCGATATTAGCGCGGTGTGAAGTGACGATCAGGTAGACGGACACCGAAGAAGAGGCCATAAAGGACAACTACGAAGAAATGCGCAAACGGTTAGAGAGCATGTGCAGTCTTTTGATGAAACCGAAGTAGTGCGGTTCGTGAACAAGGAGGTGGGAAACGTGAACTGAGATAGGTACCAAAAGCGACTTGAACGGCATCCAACTGTGAGTTAATGCAATTCCTCACCTATTGTGTCTTTCTTAGCCCACAATCAACGAATTTGTGTGTATATTAAATGAACACGTACAATACGATTAATTCGACCTGACCTGTAGATTTCCCTTGTCTTCTTTTGTTGCTCTCATGTGTGCGTTACAGAGTGTGTATTCACCTCTTCTACTTTATTGGACCTCACTGACAAAGAAGGGAACACGGATATGACAGACGTTAGGAGGGACGCGTTTATTATAAAAATCGCACAATACCTGCATGTGTAGGTGACTGAACGAAGGAGAATATAAATGTTCCAGGGAATATGGGCAGTTGCCAATTAACCGGGGAATACTTCAGGCCAAATCCTTATTCCTTACCTCTGGATTCGTAGTACTTTAGCAAACACCTGGTCTAGCTGGCGTGAGAGGCTGCGGACTTATCTCGATGGCCTGTCGTAGAGGGCCACTTGCAGTCTGTGAAGTTACAAATGCGATTCACAATCAAATTATTTAGCTACTGCTCATCAAAACAGACGTTTTTGAAGTGCAGACTTACTGCGGTCCCTTTAACAGATGATTGGAATCCCGTACTAGTTACTTTTTGGTGGTGGCGAAGTCATAAATCAGTGTCTACCACTGCAAAAAAGGCATACCTGAGGAGTGGGCAAACTATTTCATTTTACCAGAGTTTTACTTGTAATGAATAGGTAATTTGTGGACAATAGAAATCAAGAAGTTTTGGATCTTTATAAAAGTCGCCCAAGATTTCTTTGAGGCTATATCACTTTTTCATAGGAATAGTCTCAGAAGTAACTTGGAACCCCAAGTGTAAGTAGAATATTCCGCCATGGCGCAGCATGTTGGAAAGGCGTCATTTTAATGTGGAAGCGATAATTAGTGTCGGTGCCATTCATGGTGGTAGTAGTAGGGAGTAGAGCTTTAACTTTGCAAGAAAAGGAAAGAAAAAAGGCAAAGTCGCGTAGGAATTGCTGGCTGTAGATCCAGCAAGGTTTCAGCGAGGTGATGAAGGAAGCAGGAAGCATTTTCGGAACAATATCTCTGCAGAATTAGCTAGAAAGTTGGGTGGCACTTTCAGCAATGCTTAATCAGTGGAAAAATGAAACGCTCTTCGAACGATTAGCAGGAGCAAGGTTTCACACGTCGAGGCGCTTTAAATTGCCACTGCTTAAGCTGTGTCGGTCACAGCGCGAAACATTTTCAGTGCTTCATGATTGTAAAATGACCTGCGATGGTGCCTAAACAGTGAACAGAGGCAGTAGAAAAAGCTAAGTAGGCACTTGGAGTTAAACGACAGCACCATGTAACAGGATGCGTCAGTAGGTGGTTAGACCATGACCCAAAATGGCTGATTATGCATCAGTGATAAAAGACGTTCCCGAACTTTTAAATTCAGACTGACTGTGGTCAAAGGGGAACTGGTAGCAAAGTAGAGGAAAAGAGCTTCGGGCTGCACTTATTTGTTTCCTATTCCACTATTTTTGCAGTGCGGCTTATTGCGCTCAATTTTACCAAAACCAATGCGATACCCTGGAAAATGCTGATAAAAAAGACGCCAAATACGCAGCTCTGTTTAGCCACTCGACACACGACGTGCCTAGCATGGTAAAGACTTGCATGTTTTCCGCCTCATTTGGGTTGGTTGTGCAGATCCGACACATG